>BOPP01000057.1:3217391-3252623 GCA_017312745.1 Gryllus bimaculatus
TATGTATATATATATATATATATATATATGTAGTATAGGGAAAGTTATGTAATGAGTGGAAAATTGTTTTCGAGTTTTCAACAAAAATACACATTTTGACGTCCCGATACCAAAAAAGGGTTTTTTTCAAAACATCCATTCGTCTGTGAGCACCACTAGTGGTTAAACCATGCGTAGGCCTTTTTGCAAATTGAAGAAACCCCTGTCCATCTGACTCGAGTCGAAGCTTTGAAATTTAAAAAAAACCATTCATCAAAATTTGGGGCACATGAAGACAGCCAGACATTTTCAAAATTTTCTCACAAACGGTTTCAAAATTTATCTTTAAGTTTTCTTGTCAGAATAGTGTAAAATACACTAATAAAAGTACATATGTTTGATTTTCTTAACTGAATTTTCAAAAATTTTGAAATTTTTGGGGAGTTTTTCTACACATGCAAAATTGAAGACAGTTTTTCCTTATAATAAAATTAGTTCTCCATAGTCAGTTTTTTCATTAAGGTCATGTACATTTTTTTTAAATTTTAGTTTTCTCACAATATGTGCAATTTTAAAAAATAACCCAAACAAGATTTTCTTAAAAACTGAACCAAATTTGTTCTATATACTTCTGGTAGGGATAATGCTATAGGTACTCTAGAAGATGTCAAAAATGTGAGTTTGCTTTTTCTTGTTTTTCCAAAAATTACAAATGCAATTTTTTTTACTTGCCTCCCATGTCGTTAATACTTACATTACTGGCGATTGGTTCACATTATTATATTTATGATTACATGATGATTACCCTCCTTCCTTGCATCTTCTATCTACATCATTTACTGACATTTCAGAAATAATTAACAAATTTCCTAATTTCTCCTTTTTTTCCTGTTCTATCGAGGAAAATCTTAAGGAATGTTAATTTTAACATTTAGTGTTTTGCCATTATGCCAGGTCCTAATAAAATGACTACCTCTTCAATGTGTTTTTGACTGGTCGACATGATTGGTAATTTTTTATATTACAATTTTTAGGCTGAATGATTTGGAGGGAGACGATAAACTAATGCATCGCACTTTGGTAGAAGCAATGATCAACACTGATCCCTCTCAAAGACCTCCAGCAAGTGCCATTGTTAAACACCCAATTTTTTGGAAAAATCACTCAATTCTTACATTCTTTCAGGTAAAAAATTGCATTTCTTAGTATTATAGTTTTATTTGCAGTGAAGACTATATACTCATCCTTTTAACAGGATGTGAGTGATCGAATTGAAAAAGAAGATCAGACAAGCAATGTCCTTCAGAATCTGGAATATGGATCACTTGTTGTAGTAAGAGGAGATTGGAGAAATCATATTGATGAAGAAGTTGCCCAAGATCTCCGGAAGTATCGAAACTATACAGGAACAAATATACGTGATTTATTGCGTGCCCTTCGCAATAAGGTAACAACTGAAATTATTTTCTTCATAGTAAATATTTAAGTTGAAAAATATGTTTGTGTTTTCTTATTTTGGGAGTAGGGAAAAGGATATATGTTGGGTCAGTTTTTAAAATATTGGCTGTTGTGCAGAAACTGCACTTAATGTGTGTCACTTAACATATGTATTACTTTCTACTAAAAGCTTGCCAGCTCATGACTAAGCAAATGCGTGCTTTTATGCCAGTACTTTGTTCACCACTTCTCTGTACCTAGTGTTCTTTGTGTTTTGAGAAATTTACAGAAGTTACCTTCCGACTTTTGCTAATATTTGATTATTTTCTTCTGAAACATATTTTAAATATAATTGGGGGTGATCTTCACAAAAAAATATAAGAGAGAAATATTTATATACAAGTACACAAGATGCTTTAATTTTCAGGTCAAAGGGCAAATGCAGTGGTGTATTGTAGGTGTCAAGGGTGGAGGAAATTTTCACCCTGCCCTTATTTAGGAATTTCAGTTTAAAAGACTTAAGTACACAAGCTTCCACAACATAGTAGATAGTTGGAACATGCAATTACATAAATAAAATATTTAATACATAGTCTAATACAATATTCAACAAAGTTCAATAATTAAACTATTACTACACTTATTAGCACTAACATCATAGTTTGGAAGGCGCATAGACATAAACGATTAGTGTGAATTTGATGACTGATGATCCATCAATGAAACTTTCTTTGAATTGTCAAAGCATAACGACAGACATCCCTGAAGGGGCTTATTCATACTGCTGTTAACAAATTTGCAGGTGTTATTATACAATAATGAACACTATTCTTTATCATAGAAGTCATTCTCAATAAATGTTAGTCATAAAAAATCCAAGCACAAACTAAAATACAGGAAATTTCTACAAGTCAATACAGATGGTGTACTACAATGGGTAAGATGTAAAATGATGTTCTTCAAAATGTTTATAACAATGTTTAATAAGCCATCACAGACGAAGTGATGAAATATTCCATGGTCATTTCGATCAGTCCAAATCATAGGTGCGACAAAATCATGAAATAAAATGGATCAAATTTTAACAAGAAATTATTGTTATTACTTAGCGCAAAATTTCACAGTGTCCCGGGCCACCCCTTCTTCGTTACACCACTGGTCAAACGAAAGTCCAGCAGTATTTATAATAAACATAATAAAATATTGCAAATTGATAAAGCAGAGCTTTGTCCAGATAGAAACGTGCCTGCAAATCTTGTCATCAGACCTGATGAATTCCCTGACAATGGCCCAGCATCAATCCAATGATTTTCTGGGCATTTTGTTGGTATTACTGTCTATCTTTTGATTAATTTTTGTACATTGGCACTTCTGGAATTGACACGAATTCCTGAGTAATAGAGCGCAATAGTCTAATTATGTTCCATTGATATATAATTTTTGACATAATGTGTTGGTAGGTTTAAGATTTAATAAATTATTGAATTATAGAAAATTGTATCAAAATTGGGTATTAAATAAATGGAATGAAGTATAAATCACTGTCACAATTATATTGAGAAAATTTTACTTCCTATATTATGAATAAATGGATTAAAAGAAGAAAAATTTATTTTCACTAGTCTTCCTCCTCAGCAGTCTGCTTCAAATTTTATATGATACGAGTATTTGTGAAAATACTTCTACAATCTGTTTAGTGAAGATTTGGTCTGCTATGATTCTTGTTCTTGGAAATATTTTGTTTTAAGTTCGAAGCTAAATCGGGGATACCATAATTATAACATTTGAATTCTTTCAAGTTTAAATTAGTGTATAATTTTAAATATATACATTCATTCTTTTTTTTCCAGAAACATCACTACCGTGAACTTTCAATGGAAGTACAGTCACGATTAGGAGATATTCCAGAAAAGTTTGTCGAGTATTGGACTTTTAGATTCCCACTACTATTAATGCATACATGGCATTCAATGCAGTGTGTGAAGGAAGAAGCTGTATTTTGTGGGTATTATCATGAGGAATACACCTTTAAAAATCCCATTGTAGATATATGGCAAGAAAATGCCTCAAATTATGTAGATAGTATGCCTTATGATTACCCTAGAAATAAAAATAATGAACATTTTAAAATACGATCTCTTAAAAATTCACCAAAGAAGAAACAATTTATGAACGGTAATGATGCTGAAATATATTCATCAGGCTTTCATCAATTACTACGCAGCAGGAAAAGTCCTTTAAAAAATGAGTACAGAGACAGTACAATTAGAAGAACACCTCCCACAGATGGAGAACAATTACAATATGAGACTGACTGGAGAAATTTAAATGATCCCACTCGTAAGTTCTGGAAAAACCTGGAAGCACTGGAACAACCTTTAAATGTTCCTTGTCAAACCTCCAAAAACATTTTCACCAGCACAGAAGCTCAAACATTAGATAACTATGTACAAATGGAAAATCAAAATGATTTCACGGTTGGTGCCTCTGGCATATTTGACAAGGGACTATCAACATTTACAATGAATAGAACAATTTTTCAAAATTCACAAATATCATCACCTCAAGACCAACTTTCCACATTACTTGCAAATAGTGAATCACATTCCACAGGAGATAAAGACACAACTGAAAGAAGGGAATATCGTGCAAGAAGAGGCAAAAAATCAAAACAGAAAAGTGTTGAAGTTCCCTTGCAGTGGACACTGCCACTTGATGAGACGTAAGAATTAATTTTCTTTAAAGTACGTTTAGAAAGTTTCACAGTTTTTATGGTATTAAACCTTTCACCATTCAAGGATTTAAATTTTTTTTGAACTGCAGCCAAATAAGACTTTGTTGAGATAGATTTATCTTACACTGACACATTGCAGTTCTCTTTTCTACAAATGAAAAGACAACCTAATAGCCTAGATTTGCCTATCAAGTAGGGTAAGGCAGAACTACATTGAATTCTCATGTTTTGAGAACTGGAGTTGGATAAAACTGTAAAACACAATATAATTTCCTTATGAATAGATGGAAAAACAATCCAACTATTTTAGTTCTGGGATTAGGGAATTTGAATTTACTCAAATAGCTCCCCTTTTAAAATTATTTATTTTCTGAAGAATTGTATTAAAGGTATGTACATCTTATGATATTCAGCAATTAATATTTTATTGCATATTGCCATGACTGACTGATAGGATTCTTGTGAAAGGCTAATTACTTTGAGGCACACACACACAAAGGAGGTAACCTATTTGTATTAGAAATTTGTGTGGGTTATGTACTTATTAATGGTGTATATAAAATATTGTTTGTTTTTTCCCCACAAATTGTTACATGTCTGTATGTATTTTATGTGTACCACCACAAACAGCAAATGTCTCATGCTGCTAAACAAATTGTAAGAAACAGTTTGTTGCTGATAATAATGTTTTTTGGTGGTTGTCGACATTTTATCTCACAAACAACTCTTGCAATAGTGTTAAAATGTCTTCATTTGTTAAGCATGGGATTTTCTAGTTCTTAAGAGGAGTACAGAAAAGATTAACAGTTTTAATTTGTAATTTGAGATTGTTTATGATTCAATCTGTTTTAACAATTTTAATTGTGCTATACACTTCAAAGGTCCAAACTCTGACTAGTAAAGGATTTGTAATTGGGTTCCATCTCTAGATTTAACTATTGGATTTTACCAACACCGAAAAAATATTCAGAAAATTGGAAATTGTTCAAATGAAACAACCATTAAAGAACAGAAAACATCCAGTGGTTCCGATATTTTTTTAATGGTCAATAATGTACAGAGGATGTAAGAACTTGTATTTTTGTGATACAGATAATTTGATTTATGTTACTGTTTGGACTGAACTTGATATTGCTCTCATGAAGAAATAACTTGAGATTCTTGGGCACTAAATCCAGATCTTTAAATGTTTGACCATTATATCAGCAGTTTGTCTGTCTCAAAAAAATAGACAAGATTATTCATTTTTTAATCCATATTGTGATTAATGTATAATTGAATAGGCAAAGTACATTTGACAAGTTCACTCCACATTACAAGCACACACACACACTCACTGGTGTTGTAACCAAGACCCAATTTTATGTTTAATTTCAAATTTTTGAAAAGATAAAATAATAACAATAATAAAGACACTTCTGATATAGTTTCATTCCTTCCTTATATATAGAAAAATGTAACTAGTATCCTTTTAATTTTTCTGTTTTCATAATACCTTAGTGATGACATCAGTGACTAAAATTTGTTTGTTCAATATAAAACAAAGGACCATAGTTGTCCAAGACCCCAGTTATTTTCATTTTATACGGAATGATGGCCATAGTAAGTTTTTACTCACATTTTTTTATTATTTGTACATGAATACTTCAATTTAAAAATTGTTTTTCTGTTAAATATTTGTAATTTGAATGTTTCAGGCAATCGCTCAAGGATCTTTGCAAACTTTTATACTTAGATGTGTAGATTTGATAAAGATTTCCTTTCTGGGCATTGCTATATTGCGAGGTTGCCCAACTGGCAGCCTGCGGAAGGTTATTAGACAAATGTGAAAGTACCTTCCATGTTAGACAAGAATATTTGTGTCTAGCACACTTGCTGTTGAGGTCAACACCCCCTTAATGTAAAAATAGAGTAAGTTCATATTTAAGGACTTTTTCTGCTAAACTCAGAAATTCAAAATCATTCCGTATTTTACTGCATATGCGTAGTTCCGTCCCCCCCCCCCTCAGAGCCAGGCAAACTGCAAAGGTCTACAATACAGGGAAGTCAGGAGTGGATCACTCTAGTAATGAAATACAGCCCGCAACTATATTAAAGGTTTTAGTTGTGGCCCTCAAGGTCTTGCAAGTTGACACCCCTGTGCTATTGTTTTGTGAGCGATACGTAAAAGGGGTGTGTAATGGACATTCATTCTTGGAAGAAAGGAAAGAAAAGAAAGAGAAAAAAGACGGAAGAAAACAAAAACTCTAGTAAATTCTTCATCTGAGACATTTGAATCAGATTCACTGATGATTAAATGTTACCTGTTTTGGGAAACACTAAAGAGCAAGCAAAGGAGTCAAAAGTTTTATCAGCTTATTATAAAATTCAAGTTCACCTCAATCCAGAAGAATGTGCAAAGTTCAAACTGTTTCATTTCATCATTCGAAAATTGAAATAAAATTTTGGAGGCTTATGTGGAATACAAAACAATTTTTCTAAAAACTGGAATACAGATGTATTTCATATAATACCTTAATTGTGGGAGTTCATTTCCTTTAATAAACAAGAATTATCCTCTTGATAAATTTTACAAGCAAAAGTTAGGACCCAATATTTGATGTATTCAAGGAGGAATATTGGTCAAGGACTCTTTTTAAGGGCTAGAAGATAGCAATTGGTTCTTCAAGAGACTGGTCATAATGGGAAGTTACTTCTTGCACGTAGATACCAAGTACCATTGATATTTGACTCAAATTTTTATCTGAAGGCGAGAGCAAAGCACATAAAAAGACCAATTTTTTTCTTTCCTCTTTATTTTTATATTACAAAATGTATTCAGTCATGAAATGATTTATAAATGGCCATTGAAAATAAATATGATGCATTTTAAATTGTTTGTAGTGGTATTTTGAAGATTTAGGAAAACCTAGACACGACTGTATTGTTCAGAGGCATTATTTCATGTGTGTTACAATGTTTTATGAAGATTAATATTCTTCTCTTATATGAAAGATGTTCACAACTTCTATGTATATAAAAAGCTGTGCTGTCAGTATTCAAACTGTGATATTTGTTAGTTTTATACACATGAAAAATATTTGTTGGTTAAACTTACATTGATATACTACAGGATATATATTTGTTTTGTGTCTTTCCTTTTATAAAGACTCATAACTGTTTAAAATATTATAAATGGAATAATATATTTAAAAATATTATAAAAATAAGTTATGTCTTTTATTTGCAATATTTCTATTTCCTTTTTCTCCAGCCTGAAAATCCAGATATATAACAAGCATGAATGCTTTTATAAATCCAAATTGCAAGCAACTGCATTAAAATTCCAAACAATAACCAAACATACATACATTATTATTACAATGTCTTTTCCCTTCCATATTACATTAGATAAGGTTAATTTTTATTATTTTTAAGGCTTAAATTCCTACACTGCATTCATTAGCTCATTTGTTCTTTAAAAATGTTCCTAGAGCAGATTTCATATGCAATGCCTTCAACAGAATTTTCTTTCTCTTTGTATTTGCAGGGAGAATTCCTCTTCGTTGAGTTGGAGAAATGACACTCCCTACAAACTGACATGTATTTATCAGCTCCACCAATCACTTCCAACTATAAAAATAAAAAAAAATAAAAATTAAAGAACAGACAGTACCTCATTATCTCTAAGAAGTTTTATTATCCACTTTCAAATATTAAACAAAAACAAATTTTCCATTTAATGCATTGCAAAACCAAAAACCGTTTTAATTATATTTAATTTCTTTTTCAATTAAAATAAGAACTGAATTGAAATCTGACTTTGGAAAAAATGACATTACAGGCATTTTACAGTACTTCACAACTGTATTTTGTATTTAAACACTTAAACACAGATTGCTCAATATATGAACAAAACAGAAAAAGGAAATAAAGTGAAGCTGTGCAATCTTAAAATATATACTATAGCTACATCTTCAGTGATAGATTCATAATCTCAAATACAATTACAAGCTCTCCCAAAGTGAATATTCATATTACTACACTACAGTTCATTAATTTAATGTTTGAATGGTCTTGGGAATAATTTATGAGACTAATATTTTACTAGTTATATACAACTTGAGCAACAATTAACAACCAATGACATAACCAACCATTAACATCCTTTATAATTCTGTGCCAAAACAAGAATGGGAGGGGGGATGAAGATCTTATCAAGTTTCCCTTCATTATAGGACACTGGAAGCTTCCATTTAATGTAATCTCAGAAGTATTAATTATGTATAACAATAAAGTTGTTTCACACAAAGTTCTACCAATCAATGGTATTCATTGTATCATTAAAATATAATTTGTCTTTAACACAACTTTGACATCCAGTAACTGACGTATCAAAAATGATCCTAAAAAGCATTCCTTGGAAAATTTCTTTAAAATATTTCTTTCCTTCAGCAGAATCCCTTACAACATTCCCTAACTAGGCCCTAGATGTTAAGACACTAAAAATAAGTGAGGCAAAGCACAACTCTTAATATGAATATTTAAAATTAGCAAAAAATGTATAACTCCTTTCCAATAATCCTTTTCTTTCATATGAGAAAAAAAATCTCATAACTTTTAAAACCTGAGAAAAAGTATTTTTTATTCCCACTAATATTTTAATGAAGAATTTTCAAATATGGTCTATGTAGTTTCACTCAGTTTTATAGATTATTCAGCACATTATTACATCTTCAATTGTTGCAAAAGGGGAATTTTTATATCAATTGGTACAGAGCCCTCATCGGGGGCTTAAATTTTGGTATCTTAGTATGCTTAACTATTTAACGGATTGTTAGCGATACTGGGTGATACTTCGCATTGTAAAAATAAACACACATTAATCTGGCTTGGTTCACATTTAAACACAGTGGATATGAGTGACCTATGCTAATTTTGTAAATTAACAGCCTTCTTCCCATACAGTGAATTTCACTTGACAACCTCTCTGTATACTTCGTCACTTTTACACCACTAGAAAAAGTCCATTACTTGGAAGAAGAAAAACCTACACTTTGTTAATACCTGAATCGACATTTCTTACAATAATTGAATTAATAATTATTAAAATAATTAAATTAAATATTTATTTTCTTACCCTCTCCTTCCATTCTAACCTCTCTATTTATATACTAATTAACAAAACATACTAGAAATAACATTTGGAAGTTCAGATTGTTCTAAGAAGTTACTTCCCATTAGTCATTCAGTGAAATGTATTGATGCTCTTAATATATCTCCAATTCTATTAGTATTCTCCTGAAGAGATATATGAAGTGTTACACAAGAACTCGTTCTTTTTCTTAAACCAAAATTTATGTAGATTAAACATTTCAAGAATTATCATGCCAAGTAAAAATGTAATATTTAAAAATTACTCCCCTTATAATCACCTCAACACAAAATAAATTACTTTTCCACATTTTCATGAAATAGAAAATCACTTAAAAATACAAAAAATATTTGAAACCATACCTCGCATTCATTTGTTGTTCGCTTAGTGTAGGATGCATCTTTAAAACATTTCATACACACTGCACTTAATTTTACAACACTCTCAGCAAGGGGAACCAAATTTAAAATATCACCAAACGGCAGTCTTTGGTATGTTCCATCAAGGGCAGCAACAATTACTATTTTTCCTTTATTAGCCAACTTTTCTGAACATGACACTATGTCAGCAAACTAAAATAGAACAAAACACCCATTTTATCCACAAGTGAAACTTTAATAGTATGCATTGTATTATTCTACATTTATTCACTTGATAATTATTGATTAGAGAGAACCTTCTTGAGAATTTGTCAAGAGGGCATGAAATTTTTTATATAAATACTTACAAACTGCCCTTCATCAACACCTATCACATCGTAACCATCTGCATTCACTCCTGACAATGTTTCTGCGTTCAATGCTGGAAGGGTTTGGTGATCATGACTGGAAATGGCTTCCAGTCCATACCTAACATCATTTGCATACTTCACAATTAAACATTTATAATTTGCAATTTCATAACGCCGTAAGCGCCGAATTAATTCTGTGGTCTTTCCCGAAAACATAGGGCCAAATATAACCTATTAAACAAAAAAATAAGAACAAACAAAATAAAACAAAAGAAACGAAAGTAAACAAAGGAAAAAAATATGTCTACAAAACTTCTGAGACTATTGAAATAGAAACAGCATTTGGAAATTAAATGCAATTGGCATTTGGAAATTAAATGCAATTGAACACGCATGATTAAGGAAAAAATACAACACAAAAAGAAAATTTGCAGGTACAAATCATAATATCAAAAACTGGTCTTAAAACATTCAACAGGTGATTTACATTATTCATCACAGGCAAGGTGGTTCAAAGAGGGAACCTTATAAATAAAAACTCATGTTTATTGATGAAGATTTGTAGCCTATTTATTTTGAACAATTTTTCATTACATTATACATGAGAGTAAAAAAATATACAAAAGAGAACTCTGATAACCATCTTAAGAATACTGATTACAAAAACAGCTTTGAAGCAAACGTTACACTCAGAACTGACAAGCAGCTCTCAGCACTTGGACTAGAATAAGCTCAGCTCATCTAGCCCACAATAACATCTACACAGGACTTAAAGAGTACTAAGTGGTAAGTAACAATAAAATATTTTCAGATATATTTTTACAACATAAAAGTGTTAAACAAGTTCATGCAAGTATAAATGCAATAAAAAAAGGTGACCAATACTGGAAAATCTAATTAGCGATTAAACAAGAAATGAGAATCTTGACTAGCATCTCTTATAATATCAAAAAAGAGGTTAAAGAACATCGCATTTAATTTCAAAATATCATTCTAGTTTCAATTATTATTGAGCAAAGAGAGAGGGAGGGGAAAGAAAAGAAACAAATTCTTTTTACCTTATACTATACAGATCATAATATTATCATTAGTAATTTCACCCTGCTAGAAAAAATTAAGTGTTGAGATAATTCACTGCACACTTTCATGCAAAACTAGTAACAATTAATACTACAGAAACATTAAAAACAATTTGACTCTCTTTATCGTCCCGTATTCAAAGCTCCAGAATACTATTATTAAAATAATTAGAAAAATCAAAAAAATCTAAAAATGAATATCAATTCACCTCACAGTTAATAACTTTATAAAGTGTAAAACTTTCAGATCTAATATTTTCAGGTACCAACACTTTTCAAAAAAAGAAATGAAGGTATTTACTCATTTTTTCCAACAATTAAAGTTTTTAATCTGTTTTATCTTCTCTTTTTCACCATTCAATACACTACATTATTCATCTTTTACACGAAGATTTGCAGCCTGGCGCTACTGTAATATACATATATAGAAAAATACATTTCCCCTCTTCAATAAAAATCCAAATGATTACGAAGGATTCTGAATTAAAGTTTCTGCATTCTTCAACATATGCACCATAGTAATTGACAAGTTTTCTTCTGCTTCTTCCACTGGAGTCTTTCCATTTATGTTCTTCAAACGTAATTGGGGAGAACTTTTCAAAATCAACTTAACTAGTCTAAGGTTATTAGCATAACAAGCATAATGAAGCGGAGAATTACCTCTCGCATCTTGCGCATTCACATCACAATCACTTGTTTGGAGTAACAAATCAACCACTGATAATCGCTGATTCTGGCATGCAAGATGTAGAGGTGTGACACCTTTTGATCTAGTGTGAACATTTGTATGAGCACCAGAATCTAATAAGAGACGTACCATTTCTTTATGCCCATGCAATGAGGCCACATGCAGTGGAGTGAAGCCTTCAGAATTACACACATTTACATTGATAATCTTCCTTTCAGATTTCTTCTTTAAAATAACCACTGTATCACATGGTCTGCATTTTTCGCAAGTACACAAAGGATGACAATATGATTTAATATCACTTAAGCTATCTTCACTATCTGGAACTGAATCTTCCAAACCCATATAGAAACATGCAAGTCTTATATCACCCTGAGCAATAGCTCTTAACACTTTTTCTACTTGTTTCATCTGATCTGTAGATTGAGGGCGATATGCAGAATGAGTATTCTTGCTCTTTACAGAAAGATTTTCACTATCCTCTGTTAAGTCTAATGACATTTTGGCAGCAGCAGTCGCAACACTATCGTTAAAATTATCCTTTGCTATCAATTTGAAAGTCTGAACACTTCGGCTCTTCATTTGATTTGTTAATTGTCGTGATATGTGCAAATTATGAGCTACATCCAGAGCTGTTAAATGTCGTTTATTTGGAATGTCAGTTAAAGCACCATAATCAAGAAGAATTTGTACTATACCTTCATAACCCCAACGAGATGCATGGTGTAATGGTGTATCACCATAACTGTTCATGCAATTAACATCCAGATGGCAATCAATATGCTCAGCGAAGTACAGCAAAGCTTTCACACATCCCTCATGGCCGTTATTCACAGCGAAATGTAATGGTGTGTTGCCGTCGTTGTCTTGCACATGCATGTTACACCCAGAATGGACCAATAAAAGAACAGCATTTTGATGCCCTTTAGCTGCAGCATAATGAAGAGGGGTAGAACTACTATAGTCCGTAGCATCAACATTTGCGCCGTGATTAATTAAAAGATCTACAATAACAGCCTGGCCAAACAAACTAGCAACATGTAAAGGTGTGAATCCTCTGTCATCACATGAATTGATAGTAGGCGTTGTATCACACAAATGTTTTGACAAAGCACTTTCACATTTATCACAAGAACATAAAGGATGACATAGTTGGAGCAAACTTTCATCTGCTGTTTCACTCTTCAAATTTTTTTTTTCCAGAACTTCACTTACTAAATCCACATTTCCTAATCGTATTTGATCAAAAAAGTACCCAATTCCAAGAGTTTTGCCTCTTGATTGCCCATTAGTTCCACTTCTTGAAGATTCCAAGCTTGTTGGTAAAACTTCATCTTGACCAATCTGTGCTTCTGGATCTGAAGGACCCAGAAGAATGCCACTTTTAATATGTTCAATAGCTGCTTCAAGTGATGTTATGAGAAAACTATGTTCGTCAACTCCTCTTGAGACTGCTGCAGAGAAGTGAAATTCCTTCATATAGGTCAAATGAGCAATCCAGTTGGGAAGACCAGTTTTAATTACGAGGAACACTATCATTGGCAACAGATCATCAGCTGAAATAGCATTAGCAATACTTAGTTCCTTGACATCCCCAACATTCTGTCGAGATATTGAAGACACCATGCGTTTTAAACATCCTATCTTTCCAAGAACTGTGCTGTAGCAGTCGATTCTTGCTAATTCTTGTTTTGCCCAGGGAACTGCATTATACAGATCTGTTCTGATACCAAGATCTCTAAGTTGTATGTCAGAAAGATTTCTGATAGTTTTATTCAAATTAGAATCTTCAATGGCTGTACAAGCAGTTATGCCCTTTATCAAGCTTTTATAAATGCCATGGTGCATATAGGTTTCAACAGAGAGCTTCACATTTTCTAACAAATGCTTATCCAACATTGTTCTTTCTCGTAATCTACTGTCATGTAAAGTTATCTGCAAACATTGTATGTACAAATTCCCTACTAGGTCTTTTTGAATTTGCAATGGTTCAAATTCAAACCTGTCATTGCATAAACAAAAACTTTTTACACGCTGATCTAATTTCTCTAAAATATTGGGTCCACTACATTCAGTCCACAACAAGTCAATACTCTCTCTCAAAGTATTAATTATCAAAAAATCAGTTAAATCTTTCTGCCCTGATCCCAAATGCATCAACCGTTCCAATGGATTATCAATACATAGTACTTTATACTTAAGGTCGTCGTTGTAGAAAGTTTCTTCAAAGAGAATATGAGTAATGCAGGGGCGTGAGATGTCTTCCTGTTCCACAGTGATAACACGGTTAAGAATCCGTACTTCTCTGTCATTTAGAGTTCGAAAATGACTTTCTGGAAGTTCGTCACTAGGTATCAAAATGTGCCCGAAGAAATCCTCGTGAGTCAACGCATACTTAGGTACGGAACCAGTTCGAGGAACACAAATTATCCATCCTTCGATAGTGGCCTTCCGGAACACTTCGACATGGTCAGTTTGAAGTATTTGGAAAAACGGATTTTCTGTCAAATCTTCATCATAGTTTTCCATTATGTTGCAACAGCTTTTAAGAAATAAAAAGCACAGAGGCAAAACGTTACCCCTCGAAGCATTACATAATATGTTGTAAATTATGATCTAAAAGCAGTTGAACATTAACACGCAATTTGACACCAAGAATTACAAATTAATACAAAACCGTTCCAATTATTATTCTAGTTACACCCAATTATTTAGATGCAATGTGCAACTGCCTAAAACTTCCTTATACAACTTCTTGTAACCTCGCCCGCTTACGGCTATCCGGCTGTCCTCTTCACATGACAGACCGCTACTACCACAGCAGCGAACGCGAAAATCAAAATACCTCTTTAAAATGCAGATTCCAAGTGATATTTCAATAATCTTGCTCCAGCGCAAAAAACTTTAGTATTTGTTTCCGTAAATATGATGCATAGAAATATAAATAATAAATGTACACACCTGTATTTGACCCTTGCGTACGTTTTCCATGTCGTAAAACCTGAAGAACGACATATCGATGTTTACAAATTATACAGCGATGTTAAAATGCCTTGAACTGAATTAAAAATAAGATATATAGTAAAACTTTTTCCCCCGACTGACTGAGATGAACTAAAATATGCTTGCAGGAAGGTAGCCAGAAAATACGCTGTGTAAGGTGAGCGTAGAGCCAGCGAAGGGAAAAATTGTTGTTCCCGCGCTTTCAACAGGGCAGGCAAGACCAGATCAGGCGGGAACATGCAATTTGCGATTTCGTTTCTGTTTACGCTATACTACATACGCCACTCCCTTTTTCAATGTACCGGATGCATTATTTATATTTTTAAATAAACAAAGCAAGCATTTTTAGTTTTAGATTATTTAGACAAATGTTCGAAATTAGCTTTAAATGCAATGCGAGAGATAGAGATTAAACCATTTATCTCTTTATTTTTTAATTATCCATCTCGACATTGAAATAGAACACCTGCAACATTGGCTCTGAACAGTAGAAACGCTTTTTGATCGGTCATATTTTCCTCCCCCCCCCCCCCCCCCGCAACGCCAGTATTGCCCACCGATTGCGATGGCCTATCCGGCTTTGCGGTATGTGAAATTCCCCAGTGGGGGACGGAACGTAGTGTCAGTGGTCTTCTAGCAACCTCTTCTTCTGCTGCATGCCTGCTTACATGTGTGAATGACGTCTTGTACGGGGAAAAAAGAGTGCGTGGGAATGACATTGACGTAGTCACTGCATCGCATCTTCAGATTCAGTACTCTTCTGACTTCGTGGACTTTAGTTCATGCCTATTTTATTACTTTTGAGTGATATTTGAAATGGAACCTACGCCTTTCTTGTGAATGTCCCGCAAACAGAAAAGGAAAGTTACTTTCTACTTGAAATTAGGTTAAGTCAAAGCCGTATTTATATATTTCTGTGAGTAGCGTGCTGTTTGACAGCACACATCCCCGAGCGGTAACGTACACGTGAAGCGTAGCGGACGTAGTAGGCGTGTTGGAACAAGGTACCGTAGCATGGTGCATAATTTTTAACGTTTCCATTTTAGTCTAGAACATTGACGTGAAACTCAGGTATGACTTGTGTGTTTTGGAGACTAAATTTGTACTAGAGTTTGCCAGTGTGAGTTTTAAAAAGCCCACGAGTCGTATCGTTTTTAAAATAACAAATAGTAGGAGGAAAATACTAATGTGTCGTAGAGCGTACACTCTTTTCATTTACAGATCGTTTTCAATGCTCTGTTTCTCTTGTTTAGATTTAAAATGGGTTCGTGGCCTGAAAACGTCGGAATTCGTGCAATCGAGCTTATATTTCCTTCTCAGTATGTTGATCAAACCGAATTGGAGAAGTATGATGGAGTATCTGAAGGAAAATACACAATTGGACTTGGTCAAGCAAAAATGGGCTTTTGTGGTGATAGGGAAGACATAAATTCTCTCTGCCTTACTGTGGTCAGCAAGCTTATGGAAAGAAATAATATAGGTAAGGTAATATTTGTTCTTATAATTATTGCTGATTTCATTTACATTGAACTAGTTTATGTTGTACAGTGTTTGTTTGTAAAACAAAATTTGTTTATGTAGGCAAATACTGAGAGGAAAGTATTGCCCTGGAGTTTGTAATGGGAGGAAGGAAAGTTCCTGTAAACTTTCACCTGTGTGTCACTTTTCTGACCTTATTTTTGTATACCAAGGTACTTTCTTTCCAGGACATCTAAGACCAAACATATCATGTAATGGTAAAATATTTTTGAGAAATACCATGAATTGAACAAACTTAATTCCATATTATTGATATTTATTTCAGCACAAACTTGAGAAGAGACAGACTGGCTTTGAGCATATTTTGGACATATTTTATAAAGAGATATTTGTGATTTATGAATTACAATAATTGTTAGTAGTGCAATAATGGAAGTAAATATTTGGAAAATAACTTTTTTCAGATTATGGTTCCATTGGGCACTTAGAAGTAGGTACAGAAACACTCTTGGATAAATCCAAAAGTGTGAAGAGTGTTTTGATGCAATTATTTGAAAAAAGTGGCAATACTGACATTGAAGGTGTGGACACTATAAATGCGTGTTATGGAGGAACAGCTGCCTTATTTAATGCTGTTTCATGGGTTGAATCAAGTGCATGGGATGGTTGGTTCAAGTTTTGTATTTATTTTGAATTTATTTTCCCTGTTCAATCTTTATGCATTTGGTTTTGAATGGCAATTGCAGGTCGTTTCGCCCTAGTCGTTGCTGGTGACATTGCAGTTTATGCCAAAGGTAGTGCCAGACCCACAGGAGGGGCAGGTGCTATTGCTATGTTAATTGGGCCAGATGCACCTCTAGTTATGGAAAGAGGTATCTTTAATCATTCACTAGTGTTGTCCGTTAGTTGCATAAATAGTGTTTTTATCTATAATTTTCTTTTGTAAAGGTGTTAGAGCAAGCTACATGAGACATGCATATGATTTTTACAAGCCAGATTTATCATCTCAATATCCAACAGTTGATGGAAAACTTTCTATTCAGTGTTATCTTAGTGCCTTAGATCATTGCTATCAATTGTATTGTTCTAAAGCTGCAAAAATGCTGCCTTTAGGTAAGATCCTACTTGCTGTTAATACAATATTAAATTGTATTTCATGGCAATGTTTTATTTGTGTTTCTTTGTGTGCAGAAAATGGGGTGAAAAGATTTCAGTTAAATTATTTTGATGCAGTATTGTTTCATTCCCCGTATTGTAAATTGGTGCAGAAATCTTTGGCTCGATTAATGCTGAATGACTTTATTTTGACCGATAAGAAAGAGATCCCAACCAAATACCCTGGCTTTGAAAAGTTCAGGTACGAAGATTGTGTTTTATAGATTTAAGTTTCAGTAAGGGCAGTATTCTAACCTCTTAATTTACAGTGATGTGAAACTTGAAGAAACATACTTTGATAGAGATGTCGAGAAAGCTTTTATGGATCTTAGTAAGAAAGTATTTGAAGAAAAGACCAAACCTTCATTATTACTAGCGAATCAAGTGGGAAATATGTATACACCATCTCTTTATGGTGGTTTAGTTTCATTATTAATCAGGTACATGTGAGATGTGTTATGTGTATATTGTTCATTCAGATTTTTCGCATTTTTAAGTCATGAATGTGTGTGGATATCCACGTTTGCATTTGCAGCAAAAATTCTGACATGTTGACTGGGAAACGAGTAGGGCTTTTTTCATATGGATCTGGACTAGCATCTTCCATGTACTCAATTCGTGTGACAAGTGATGTCTCAGCCTTTGAAAATTTAACAAAGAATTTGTCACATATCAAACCTCTATTGGAAAAGAGAAGGTGTATTTCACCAGAGGAATTCACAAAAATGATGGAATTGCGAGAACAAACGCATCATAAAGGTAAAATTATTTAATTGAAAAGGCTGTAAATGAACTTTCTGTAAACCCATTTTATTTTTTACATTTTTTTTTCTCAGCTCCGTATGCTCCTGAGGGACCAATTGATGGTCTTTTCCCTGGGACGTGGTATCTACATGAAATAGATGATATGCATAGGCGTACATACAAGAGAGTCGCTTTATGAAATGCTTTATAGCATTGATGTTTTTGGCAGCTTCAGTTTATGAAGTAAATTTTTCAGCTGATTTGTATAATTTCTATAGGTAGTTTATAAAGTATATATTATATATTTACATGACATTGTTACAATCAATTTTTAAAACAATTTTATGCATATGTTACCCAAAAATAAATGTTAACAAATACCTTTTTATTTAACATTTTAATAACTCCTTATACCATGTTTTATTAAAACCTGAAAACTTCCTCATCCGATGGCCAAGCCTTGTCCCTTCAACCGGCTTCCAATTCTCTGTAATTCTTTGCGTGTCCCAACTTTTTTGGTTAGAAACAAAATTGTTTTATCACTTTTCCTGTCTCCAAAATTTTAATTAAAAATTTATGGAGAAAGATTGCCTTATGCTTGTTTCCGATTCTTCCCTACAGAGAAATTTAATTAAAACGCGTAAAGAAAGGGTCGATACTTCAGTTCAGCTTTTAATATTTTTACTGAACTGAACTTTCCTGCAGGTTTGTAATGAACTGCGTGGCAACACAATTTTTGTTGATAGGATTCATATTACAAAAAAATGGATAGACCTGAATTCAAACTTTTTAATTAAGGACTTTTCTGGTTTGTTTGAAAACGCAATGAAAAATTATAATTAATGATATTGTGGTTCATGGCAACAAGCCTCAACTAATTGATGTAACTGAAGTATACCAATGCCTTTGAAATAGTCTGCTGGTAATAACTTCCATGGGTCCTTACTATGTACAAAAATTAAGTTTAAAGCTCTTCAATGTTAAGCTTGGCTAGTTCATTGACTTCTTAAAGCTGCAGTCCCCATGCCATGTATTCCTTGCCCAATATACAAAACTCATTACAAAACTTTCATTGCATACAATTGTATTATACAAGATTGTGTGTTTTAGATGGTTAGTGGAATGCAAAAAAATCAGAAAGACTACTGCCGCAAGGGCCAGTAATCTGTATCTTTCAAGAAAATCTACAAGCTTGTTTGGATCTTACATCCGACAAACTTAGTTTTGATTTTTAAGACAGTCATTAACACTTTAATGGGAATGGAATTTCAAAGGCTTTTTCAATTTCTATGAATTAAAAGGAAGTGGTGGTACTTTAAAATGATAGTGCCAAAAAAATGAGATGATGACATTTTATAGTAAAACTACATCAAGTTTGAACATTTGCAAGATATAATATTGTTAAACATAAAACAATATTTGTTGCAAAAGTGAGCATTTTACAATTTGTAAATGAACTCAAAAATTACTCACAGCTTAGTTCTAGTGAAACAAATATAAATCAAATGTGAAAGGCAAAAACCTTATTTTATTTTAAACATTTAAAGTAGTATATCTCTACTAGAAGAAGCAACAATTCTAATCAAATCATAAAAGTTGAGACTTTGTAGAAATGGTTACTGACATTGAACCTAATATGATCTAATAAAGTTGATTGAATACAACAGTTTCACTTACAATAATACATGGAATATATTGGGAGACCAATAAAGGAATTTTCATCTAAGCATTTATTTTTCAATTACATGCCAAATAATTCACTACACTAAAAATATTTTTTGGCAGTTAATTTAAATTAACTGCAGGCAAGAAATCAAGTCGACTAGAACATACAATATTCAACAGAAAAACTCCAAATGAAGTCACAACATAATTGATAACAAAAACATCAAGATTTTTATACAAGCAAATGTCTGGAAATACATAATATAGGTAATTCTCTTTTAAAAAAACACGCTTATGCACACACACACACACACTTTTTCCATTGCACAGTTTACAACAAAAAAAGGATACAACTTACATATTCTGAATAAATGTATAAAAATTCAGTGACTAGTGTAGTTCAATGCAAATATCTCGTTCACACTTATTACTAGGTATCAAGCTTCAACGGGACAAGCATGTTATAAATGAGAATTATTAATGAAATTCCCATTGGCAAAAATATTATTAGGATCCAAGTTCTTCTTGGTTGCTTTGTACAATTGAACCCCCAAATCAGTCACTTGTATTGGATACCATTTTGATCGTAATTTACCAACACCATGGTGATGAGAAATGCTACCACCCGAAGCAATTATTTCATCTCTTGCTATACTTTCCAGTGTCTCGTACGTGTTCAGGGGATCTTTAACACCAGTCCAATTAAAACCAAAGTAGAAGTAGATACAGCATCCAACATCATAAGTCTGAGTGACTCGATATGACAGAAGATATTTCTTTACTCCTCGAGCTGCAAAATTTTGCAATCATTTGAAAATATACAAATTTATTCAAAATTCATTATTTTAAAAAATACACTTTAGTGTTAAAGTATTGAAATACCTTCACATTCTTGAGATATGCGATGCTTCACATTGTGACAAAGAGAGACAACACGGTCCCAGTTAACAGATGTTTCAAAAGATTCAGCAGCCACTTTGTAATCTAATCCCAAATCCTAGAAAAAGCATTTCTTTTACAAATTCATCATAAGAGAACAAACAAGTTTCAAAAAGGCCCGAACTGAACAAATCAGTAATTATCTCATCACAAAATAAAAGAGAAGAAAAAACAAAAAAAACAACTGTAAACAACAAATGGTGTACAAACATCTTTTTGTATTATTTTATCAGTTATGTAATAATTTTATAATAACATGATTATAATAATTTTATTGTACTTTGTATACTACGAATATTTCAACTCTCTTTGGCCAAAACTCATCACTAAACTGGTTGTGACACACCATAATACATGTCCATTTCTTAATATCTAAGACCCTCTTCATTGCATATTGGTCTCAATGGCATTTATAAACACAGAATTTATACTTCTGAATAACATTCAATAGACTATATTGCCATGATGGCAATATTCTAAAGGGTTATCAACGTTAAATACTTCAGCTCTTGCATACTTCAATAACAATTTCCCTTAAAATTCACAAACATGCAAACTGCAGCTATTGGAATATGACAGAAGAGCGAAAGTCTTTTCAGACAAAACAATTAGAGATGTGTCTGAGAAAACATTGTTAGAGCATTTTTTCAAAACACCAACTGCCTAACGTTTGGCATTTTGAGAAACTTACCAGACCATTTGAAGTTTTTGCATCATAAACGCAATCAGTTCATGAATGCTCAGGCAGTTTCAAAGTAATTACAAGTCCCTTTTCAACTTCGTTTTGGAAACAATTTTTCAGATCTCTATCTGAACAAAAAGTTTAAAGCAATACTTGGTGTTGTTTTTCTGAAATTTATAAGGTCTTTGAAGAAATTTGATTTCAAGTTACACTAAAACTCTTTTACAAATTTGGAGTATTCTGAATACCTCCTCTCCCCCCGTAACAAGAACTTGAACCCCCATCTAATAATTACGTAATGCTGGAGACAAGCCCCCCACTGCTATAGTACAAGACTGAATAAAGATAATTACTTGATAATTATTATATAATTAAATGATGAAAGATTTTAAAAATACATATCAGCATTATGTAACACCCCCTACTCCTATGTAACGCAATGTAATGCTGCCTCAAACCCCCCTCCACCCATCTTCAGCGTTACGTAATTAATGAACGACCTCTTACATTGTAAGGAAGTCTCCAGATATATCAAAAATTTGAAATGCACATGTCTTTTCACCAAAGAAGTTCTTTTTTTCTGTACCCTTATAATCATGGTCAATTCCTCCAATACAAATGTCAAAATGTGGCATATCTGATATATCAGTAAATATACTTTCAAAAATTACCAAAGATCAAAATTTTAATTCAAAATTTTTTTCTCTTCAAAACACTTTTCAGGGATTGATCATTTTTTTATCCTCCTGGTTTGGGTTTGATCGAGGCAAGCAGATTTTAGAAAATACTAGTCTGAAATTAGGTACAATCATCATCAGAGAGCAAAATAAAAAAGTAAATATAATAATACAGAAGGTCCAAAAAATGTATATACTCTTTGACAGTGAATATATTTGGAATGGTAAAACATACAGCTGTGATGCTTGCTTGCTATTTCAGTTGAATGTTTTGTTATAATAGGATTTATTTATCCATGCACTTGATGTAAATCAGCTATTTAGGGGTTTCATTCAATCGGGAGCTTGAACGTCCCCATTGTGACATGCAAGGTCTAGACTGGATGAAACAGTAACAGCTGATTTACATCAAGTGCACAACTAAATAAATCATACTATACATGTTCTTACAACTACTTGTTGCTGCCTCTGAACTGCTGACAGTGAATACATTTTTCTTGGACTCCTGCTGGATTAACTGAAGCAAGAAATCTTGAACAAGTTGCACTGACAGCCATTCTGGGCTGCAACTAACCCACAGTCCACAGTAAGGCATACAAGCCTGCATTAAAAAGTTTTGAATTTTGAAAAATTACACATATATAAAATTTTGGAACCTCTTGCACATTCTATGTTCCAAGAGTTACTGTGATTTAATGCTTTTGTGATCACAAAAACTTCAATTGAGCTCATAAAATCATAAAAGCTTTTGTAAATAGTCCAGCCCCAAAACAGTTTCCAATAATTTTGATTCAACGATTAGGGGTCTGACAATTAAAATTTTAAAAAACAGACTCGATTTTAATAAAACAATACTTACATTACCAAATTATTGGAACAAAAACTGAACAAGCATTTTAATAACAAAGTACTTTAAAAATTGTTTTCTACAAAATCATTCTACAGGATTGGCTACTTGTCAGCAATACTTTCATTAATCATCAAAATGGTTACAAAAGGATGATATTATTTAAAGCACGCAAACTTCTGAACATTACTTCTTAAGGAACAAATTTGTTGAATATCGTTCAAATATGGTCAACCCCTTTGTATATTCAAATTCTACATATTACATGGCTACAAAAAAGAACACAGTCATGAAGGCAGCAAAATAACAATTTTCCTCATAAAATTTTAGGAAATTGACTTTGTGTATCGAATTTCAAGTATTGTAATGTGATAGTGATTTGAAAGATTTAGTTGAAATGATAGAAGTACATTTGCAAATTAATTATCATTTTACATAAAGTAAAATGAGAAAGTACATTCTATATTAAAGCACCATTAGTTAGTATTTTTTACCCTGTTACACTACACGGGAATATAATTCCCTAGTTGTAGTTTTGTTTACCACTACAACTACAACATGACAAGTACTTGGCATTCAACACAAATTAATCTGTTTCACATAAAGTTTACAAAATTTTTATTTACAGTATTTTTTAAGATTATTAAAAAAATTGTATGTACTATCAAATTTCTTTTGGAAATAGAATGAAAAATTCAACTTACACGAATGTATGCAATAACAAAAGTTAACATGTAACCACGTTCACCATTCTTTTCACCGGCTGGAATACCATTGAATTTACTTGCAATTCCATAGATCTTCTTTTCTTGTAATTCTACATCCTTTGGATCTCCTATTAACAATTCAATTGAATAATATGAAATAATAATGAATTCACTAGAGAATAAAAGGGATTCATTTTTAATAAAGAACAAAAAATTAACATTTGAAAAAATGTTTTTACCTTCAAATACTAATGTTGTTACACAAATTTTAGCAAGATCAAAACCTTTAATCTTAGTAATATATGCCATTTTTAGGCCATCTAAGAGGAGACCAAAATAGCCATGGCTTGGACGTAACGACTGGCCAAATTTGAACTGTGCATTGTCCATCAAACGAATAGATGCTGGTTGACAACGCTACAAGACACATAAAATCCAATCAGTTTCAAATGTTTTTGAGAACTTGTATTTACTACCCACACAAATGAGTTTTCAAATCAAACTCACTTGACGAGCCACTTCTCTTAAACAACAAACACCACTTTCAAAATCAGGAAATACTATTGAACCATACTTCTTAGAAAGGGGAAGTGGACGAATCTTTAATGTAACTTCTGTAATTACTCCAAGTGTACCTACAAACCAGGAAGAGTTGATATTGATTTCAAAATATACCTCTTCTAATTAACTATTTCACACATTCATACCTTCAGATCCCAGAATAACATGATTGAAATCTGGTCCACAAGACAGTCGAGGAACTTGGCTTTTCTTTTCCAACACACCAGAAGGGGTAACCATCCGTACTTGAACAACAAGATCTTCAATGTTCCCATAGGTATTTTTTTTCATTCCAGATGCTCTGGTTGCCACCCATCCACCCAAGCTATGGAGAAAACAATCTTTAATTTGAGGAAAATCCCCTTTATGTTACAAACTCAACAAGATATTGTTTACAGAATCAAAAGTAAACTTCCAAATTACCTAGAAAATTCATAAGAATCAGGTTCATGACCTGTAGTAAATCCTCTTTCACGTAATTCTCTTTCTAAGTCTTGTCCAATGATTCCAGCTTCGCAACAAGCAAACAAATTATCTTCATCTACCCACAGAATCCTATTCTAAAAAAAGTTGTATGTTATGAAATACAAATGAACTAAATCAACATAAAATATATTACAAAGAGAGTATTACCATCTGAGATGTGTCGAGAGATAAAATCGAACGCTTCTCAGATGAAGGGCATGTCACTGCACCTGATACACTAGTCCCACCACCGAAAGGTATTACAACAACATCATGATGATTTGCTATTTCCACCAATTTAGTAACAGTTTCATGGCTGTCTATGCAATATGCAAAATCAAATTATTATTAATATTATTACTATTATTATTATTACAAAGATACAAAAGTTGTATATTGTTGTAGTTAAAATAATTAGCAACTATAGTAAAATGTAGTTTTATGTTTCAAGAAAGCAACTTCACAAACTAAACTATTTAGTGTTGTAAATTATTTCATGAAAAAGTCTGAAAAAATACCTGGCCATGCAACTACATCTGGTATACGACCATATCTTCCTTCTCTCAAGGTATATATATCATTTAATGTGTGACCATGAGATCTTATTAATCTGTCAATTCCTTTCAATGAATAAGGAATTTTAAGCATTTCAATTTCTGCCAGGAATGCTGAAATATAATTACATTAAATACATTCTCTGACATTAAACAATTAAACAAATAAATAATGCTACTATGCAAGATAATCTGCTACATTAATAAAGGAGAAACTACTTATATAGTCAAGAAATACATCCTAAGAGATATATCATCCAAAACATCAATAAGTGATAATGTTACAAGTGATTAGTCTGTTCAAAATTAATCTTTGCATTCATCAATTTTCAACAGTACTTTTTTCTGACTTCAAAAAAAAGAAAAAGACAAAAGGATTTTCAAACAAATAAAGAAATTATACAAATGTCCACAAATGAGAACGTTAACACAAGAATCAACAGGTGAACCTCACTTTGGTCAAACCACAATTTTCTTATACCTTTTTTTGCAGCATTTAATGATCACTTTTCGTGTTATTAGGATTACAAATATTTTACTGGATAACAAGTAAAAGGTTCTTGTACAATTAAAATGTTCCCAAAGAACACTTATAAAATGTCAAAAGAAAAAAATCACTGAATTTTTGATTCAGTGTAATTAAAGTGAACCACTTAAGAACCTCAGCTTTTCATTTGTGAAAGTGTCAATTCCATACTAATTTTAAGCAGATAATGGGCATAATTGTGGAACATGTCACATAGATCTCCACAGGAGGAATGGAATCTGAAGACATTTCAAATAATCAAAGAACCGAACTAAGTTTTCAAGTTAAAAATAAAAAATAAAAAAAAACAACCACAAAACTTAATTTAAAAAACAAAAGTGAAATTTAGAAAAAGAAAAACCTCAGCTTTAAAAAAAATTGATGAACCCAAACAGAACAGCACAGGAAATAAAATAAATTTGGCAACTCTTAAAACCAAACACTTATTTTTTCTTTATAAATAAGTATATATAGATAGCAAATTACCTTGGACAATCACTGGGGAAGGAAAGTCTTCTTCTTTCGGCAAAGGCTGAGACTTAACCTCCACACTGAGATCAACATCAAATATATCACACACCCATTGTGTAAAATACGGTAACACAGCTTCACCAATGGGATATCTATGAAAAGCAACATTGCTCTCTATCGATTATCAAGGCAAAATGTAAACAAATTGGAAATTTTAAAAACAAGCAATGAGTGCACTGCAGTGAAAGAGTACTAACCGTTTCCCGGTAAATTGAACAAGACCATTTTTTACAGTAAACTGAGAATCTCTGTATCCCCAGCCATTCCATTTTAGCAGCTCTTGCCTGAAGAAAACACATACAAGGCCTCAACAGATTAGTTCAAAGATCCATTGGAAGACTTTTAAAATTAAATGTACTGGACAATACTATGAAGAGACAAGTCCAGCATACTTTAATCTCAAAGGTAATTTGTGTCCTCCACAATAACCCACCTGTTTTTGGGAATAACACTTTGTACTGATTGCCCAGACTCTTTTCGCGATTTCTCTGATTTTTCGTTGGAAGTCTGCTTATCCATTTTAATATTATTGAAGAAACGGTCCAGAATAAGGGAAAAAATGATGAAGCTGTCAACGATTCGTTCAACTTTACACTACTATACACCTTCACAAGATTCGTAGACAAAATTCTTGTAAATTTACGGCAACTTAGCAGACTACTATTCCTGTGCACTCACATCTACTCATATCAACACACCGCGCGGCAGTGCTATATGGTTATGAGCGTCGGCCTCGTACCTCAGTATCTCTTAGTATCTCTGCTCGACGTAACCCACGCCCAACAGTGCCTCCCACACAACCGCACACTCACTCATTCAATACATTATCTCTCATGTAAATCATGAGACTTTGCGCTCATCACTAATAAACCCGAAAGGGCAAAAACAGAAAACACAAACCACACTTCCGTTCGTGCCCCACCATTCTACGGGAATACAGTAAAATGCGCTGGCGATGTTTCTTTTAAAATTTGAACGGATGGGACAAAAAAGCCACATCCGATTTGTTCAAAGTTTGCGCCCTAATATTGGCTATCCTGCTTTACAAGCAGTCTTTACTTTGACAACATTGACAGCGCGATCTTCGAAAATTTCAGGCAAGATTAAATTGTAATTCGGTTAAATTCAAGAAATAAACACCATATTACATGGACAAAATTAACGGAATTAAATTTCCCCTGTCATTAATTATAAGTATGCTTTGAGATATCTATAAAAATATTGTAATTTTCAAAACATTTAATTCAGCACAATCTGGAAGTAATACAGTTAACTAATGATACTTTTCAAGAAATTGTATTCTAGCGGGAATATTGAAAATCAAAAAGATAAATTGATGACCCTTTTCATTGAATGAACACTAATGAACCACAATAAAGAATGCCACAAACAGTTTTTGACGTTAAAGAAATAATATGTAGACGTTGGCTATGCAAATAAATAAATACATAAATAAAAAGAACCACAACCTGGGATGATTTATTAGAAACGGAACATTCAACATTTAAATTACAGCATCTATGGAGAATTTTCATTGATTTGAAACGGTATTAGTTTACATTTAATAATGATACAAGCTAATGAAACATTGTTCGTTGGTCACCTTGTAGTAAAAGGGGTATTGTTGAAGTAACGAGTTTCTCGTGCGAAAGAGTTAAATTAGTAAACAAGATTTTGTCAAAAGAGAAAGTTCACGAGCACATGCTTACAAATAAACTTTTTAATTATCTCATTCTTCGTCTAATTTTAATGCCAAGGAGTCCGAGAGGGGGTGTGTCCGAATGCGCCTCTGTGCCAGTGTCGGCCAGCGCTCCGTTGGGTTCTATTTGGAGCTCTGCTGCCGAGCCAAACGGCCTCCACCTTGCTCGTCGAGCAAAATTATGGGGCTTCACAGTTTCTGTGCATCTCTCGCATAGAAAGGAACGCAGCGATTGTGAGGTACTATTGACTGTTTGTTGGGTTTTCTTGAGCACACATTCACGCACGTTTTCCTGATCCCGAGATGGAATGAGTGAGATCCTTCACATCCCACGAGAGCTAGTCAAGACTTTCAGGGTAAGAACCTGTTTCTCTTGTTCATTTCATGTACGGGTAGTAATTGTAGTTAATACACACGCAAATTTCCCTCAATCGAATACTTGAAATATGTCATTGTTATTTGTGTTTCAATGAAAATTACAACGAAACATAACTACTAACTCGTAACAATCTGTGTAAACACAAACACAAATATATATATATAATATATTATATATATATATTTGTGTGTATGTGTGTGTGTGTGTGTCATTCATTCGAAAACCAAAACAGTTAGGGGAGCTTCTCATTTATTCCAATTTCATAGTTAACAATTTATAAGCTTGATTTTAATTTATTTCGGCATGTTTAAGTGCTTTTGTTTATACACAATACACGTGGGCATTTAAATATTTATTAAAAAAGTTCATAGAACACAGTTTCCTTCTTTAATTTCTTCTAATATTCTTTGAACTCGCCGTAATATGGGGAAAATCCATTTCATCATAACATCTCCTTTTAAGACAATGAACTAATTAAATAATATTTGAACTAGTTGCATGGAGAATTCTTCTAACATTGTGAGACTCTCTTCCTAACCTGCTGCATTGATGGCTTGACTGGCAGAGAGCCGTCAGCGGGACGCTCAGAGAATTAAAGTGAACGAAACAGTGCGGTTCAGCATATTTTCTGCGAGTTTGAATCATGCCAAATAACAACTAATTTAATAATATGTAACATATAAATAAAAATAAAATTACGTACAATTATTATACTTTCATTAATTTTTAAAAAAAATCTATTATTTGCACAACGAAAGGTGTGTGATTGCCAGTTCATCTAATATTTCCTTGTGTAAACAAGAAAGGCTCTGAAACTGTACCATCCCTCTTTGTAGTAATCCTTTTAAGTTAGCCGAAGCAATATAATACTTCCGAGATTTTATCGATGTCTTTATTTTATCATTCTACGACCTACATGTGCCTAGGTTAAAACTGCAATTCTTTCTTAATTAACAGATCGACATAATAAAATATTTTATATTTATTTAAAGTCTAATTTTCAGGATGTTTCATATTTCATGGTAAAATGTTTCCCAAATTGATTTTCTGTTCCTTGTGCACAGAAATTATTGAAATCATGAGAAAATTCAGTCTGTCAAGTGATTAATGAAACTATTCGCGATTTTTTAGGGGCGGGGATGGAACTTGACCCTTGAAAATCAATTAATCGTCTAATAGTTAATATTTTTTCGAAAACATTAACTGAAATGTGAAAATGAAAAAAAACTCCCAAAATCAAAGTCAGATTTTACCAGACAGATTTTACATTCTGTATTCGATCTTTAAGAATAACCCAAATTAAATTATTTAATTGAAAAAGGCATAGGAACTCATATTGAGAAAGCTAACAGAGTACGACTTTGAGAATTTGCATTTCTTGAGCTGCAAAACACGAATCTTGTAATAAATTTAAGCTGTGTTCGAGATCTGAAGAAACCATCACATCTATTTCATAACAACGTACGAGATCAATATTTGAAGCATGTGCAAATTAGTAATCTGAAGATAGTAGAACCTAAACAACTCAAACAAACAATCATTCTGAAAATTAGAGACTAATTAAGTATTCCTCAGTTTTAGGATCTTTCCATTTTAATAACTAGCGTTGTTCGTTGAAGCACAAGACAGAATTTAGAGTTGTTATATTATCCCATGAGCAATTTACCGGGTATGGTCAGTCATTTGATGAAAAAAACTAGAAATGAATGAATGAATGATGATAATGCAATAGTGAAAAGAGAGGTAGGGGAAACGTAAGAACTCCGAAGAATTCCGTAGAAAAACTCCCTGTATCTATCGCATAGTCCACACGGAGCGATTTGGACTGAAACATTGAATATCGTATTTACGGTAATTGTTACGCCACGCACCACACTGACTGGCTGGTGCGGCAGCAGGCAGTCGCCCGAATAGGCAAGCAGATAGTTGCAAATCAAGAAACAACGTTTTTTCGATATCAGAGACAAAATCTCGGGATCGATTTTTTTGCGAGATTGTATAATTATTTTGTTTATGGGGGAGGTTCGTGCGTTCTCGTGCGACGCAGCAGCATAAATGTCGATCTGCATTTTCTTGTGGTTGTTTTAAATCGCCCAGCGCTGGGCTAGTTTCGGGAAGACGCCTCGATTGAGTCCCTTTTGCCCTTTTGTTGCAGGAGGCGGGCGGGCAGAGACATGGCTCTAAGGAAGCGCCTTGCCAAGGTCAGTTCTGGTAGCACTCATATCTACTTCCAGTAGACCACTATCCACCCTTTCCATGTCTTCCTATTATTTGTCAGTTCATATCCCTCTAATTTATTCCCTAAACTAAAATATCAAAATTAAACTCCAATAGAATAAAAATCAGCACTAATTAAGAATAAGCCAGAGTAAATCAACATCAATTTGTAAAGGAATGCTCCCTTCCAAAAATGACAGCGAGTATAATTGAAAACACCTCAAAATACCTCGGATTAAATGAGAGGAAAAAACAAATTTTAAAACGCTTTGCTCCCTTTCATCCTTCTTCCCACCAACAACACAAGGGCATATCATCAGGGAAACGGAGAAAGCCGTAAAATATAGAAAAGCGGTTCTCAAACTTGATTGCGAATGGAACTCTACGTAACTCGTTATTATCGAAACAATAAGTTCAATTTCTAGGACTAGGAGTTAACGTATGTATTTCGAAACGAAATAAAAATCAATGCCGGGCCGTCGTAGATAAAATATTGAATGAGACACGGTTGATACAACATTAGAAACTCGTTTCGTTATCTAACGTCTCGTGTTGTCAAAGAGTTATCTACTTACATTGTTCATACCATTTCATTATGATATTCCTATTAAATATGTTTCATTGATAGCTGTAATCCTTACTACGTCAACTCGTAGTAATTAATCATAAATGAAAATTCATTTGCAAAAATTTAAAAAATGCTGTATTTAAAGCATGCTATATTTTTAGTTACAATACAAGTAAACCGTATTAACATTAACTTCCAGAAATGGACATTTTGATTTGAATACTTAATAACATATTGTATACGTATGTATTGTCCTCATAAAAAGCTGCGTGATGTAAAATCCTCCGTGAAGCCTTTCGAAGCCCTGAAGCTAGAATCATCGTTACAACCACACGCCAATAAGGCTTCGGGGAAGCAAGGAACAAACAATGAACAATTGTTGGGTCAGAAAAGAAGTCTCTCTTGTTAGTTACGAATGTCACTTGGATCATTTTGGTCCAAAGCTCATTGAAGCAATGTTGTTTTGAGTTGTGTTCTGGATTACGAGTATTGTAAGTTCTAAATTAGAAGCACATTTGGCGAAAATTCTCTCAATTATATAATAAAATAATTTTTTCTCCGAAGTGCGATATTTTATAAAAACTCTCAGACTTGTGTGATATTTAAGAGAAAAACCTTACCTGCAACTAATTTACTCGATTCTCTCTACTCTACCCGCTATCGGTGAGTCATTTTTCGCAAGTTTGTAAGTACGTAGGTTGACCAGCTCGAAATAATTTTTTTTGGCTTGTCAAATATAAAACATTCCATTTTTGAATTAGTGTTCACGACATTTCGAATTTAGGTATTTTTTACAATAACAAAGCAACACAGAGTTAGTTATTCTTTCTGGATCAATGAAGTCAGCTTCTCGAAATTTAAGAAAATGATATCTTTTCACTAACTAGTGGACCGGGCAATGCTTTGCTATTGCAGTGCATTACGCATCACAAACTACGGGTCACGATCACGATAATCATATTAATACATAATTTTGCGATGTGCAAAAATTCTAATAGATGAAAGACTTTCTCGCAAGTACGGGTTTGATCTACGTCCTGGTTTTGACATGGCTCTCAAGTATCTTATGTTTAAAACGTTTCAAGTTTGAGCATGCATCCGATATGTCCCTGTAATGGAGTAATTTGACTTACGTGTCCGAGATTAAAATAATAATTTTGACCGATATTTCACAATCGCAGGGGCAGACGCGCTTAATCCATGACTGTGCGGCGAGTTGCGTAGAGTCCAAGGGAACTCGAGTCGGGGAACTTGTCATAAAATCGTCATAAATCATCATTCATCGTTGTCAACGGCCCCCATGTCCGATTTAATTCAAACCACTCTTTAAACATACCCTTTACTAATAAGTGTGAAAATTTCAACGAAATCGGTCGAGTAGTGTTTGTGTCTATATGAGACACACATACGCACGTTCCTTTTTATTTATATATAGATTTAAGAACATAAACAGCGGAATTGATCAGGTTTTACGTAATAATTTTCAACTTGGGTGTGGTCAGAAAACTTCGCCGCGAAGTAAATTTGTAAGACTTAATGTACTTTAATAACACATAAAATCGATACACATCATGCTTAGTTCCCCAGATCATCTTGTTTGGCGACCCAAATGACCAGAATTTTCTGAAATTTTCCGCGTGAATTGTGTACCCCTATGCCGTTGGGCCACTGGAAGACGATATTTATATTACATTGTTCAATACGAACTTATAGTTATCATTGGTCTATCACTAACTGACATCACTTAAGTAAAAAAAAATTTCGACATATCAACATCCAGGCAGACTAGCAATGTGCCTATGGACAGGTGCCAAAAAATATTAACGTGAATCGTTGTAATGTGAAAAATCGCACCCAAAGTTTCAGTTGTGACATCACAAAAAATAATTCTACACTGGAAAGTTTGGAGGTCCCTGGCTCTCGAATGTGCCGGCAGACCCCAAACATTGATTTTTGTGTTGATCACAGATTTCGTATAGGAAGATGAAAAGTGAGTAAGTAACGGTTTTGGGTCTCCCTCCGTACGACTGAAAGGTGTGTGGTTGATCTTACCCCATGGGCTGTGTTTTTCAACTTTCTGTGGGTAAGAAATTTGAATGAAGCCGGCCCGGATAGCCGAGATTGCTAGGGCAATAGTACCGTAGCGATCTCAGACCGAAGGATCGTGGGTTCGAGACCCGCCTCGGACGTGGTTGTATTGTGTGTTCGTATCGTGTCATACTCATAGTTACCATACTGTTACACGCAATAGTGGTCGCTAATAACATAGTAGTTGATGCGACCTTAAATAACAACAACAACAAAAAATTGATGAAGCACCACACCCTAAGCGAGTGGCTGGGTAAAACACTGTCTTCAACGCACAATCTTACGACACAAATAGAAAATACTTTGTAAGATAATACTTGAGATTTCTACGACAAACAGGAACCAACGAAAGGGAAGTTGCACGTAAATTATACGAATGCCTCCTGAATATGATATGATTTCGACGGGCACAATCCAGCTTTTCTCTGCAAATATTTTTCACTTTCTTTTAATTCATTTCATTCTAGTACATAAGTACCTAATAGTAAAACATCAATGTATTTTAAATTATAATCGTATTGTAGTCTCCTTTCTTTCAAGCACGAGACTATTCTATCACCTGATGGCATTTCTACTTTAAAAAGCATGTTATTTTGGCATTTTAATTATGTAAGGAATTGATATTATTGGTTTAAAACAATAACCACTCCTTTTAGAATAGTAATATCGTACTTTATATATTTTCGAAACAATAATATATTAAATTTTATTATATAAATATTATTTATATAAAACGTATATAAATATTTGTTTATTTGCAGCAAGACTCAGCTACAAAAAGGGAGTTTACGGAAGCCGAATTAATAGGTAAGATGCAACATTCACCTCTCTAAAAATATAATTTATTAACACAACACGCGTATTGCTGTAGAAAAAGACTAAAGATTCGGGATTGCTTGGGCCAGGAGAGCATATACAACGATACACAATTTTCACCACCATTTCAAGGTGTTGGATAGGCATACGATAACACAAATATCTGAACTCATTTCAAACATTTCACGAGTGTTTAAAATAAAAAAAGTGCTTTTCAAAGAGTAAGATAATTGCAGAACTGTACCAAATATCGCTTCTGACCTACTCTGTTTTTGGCTTACAATTTTATAAAATCCATAATGATTAAATAGTGATTTCTTATGTATTATGGGCAATCCTGAACTAAAGTCAACTTTTCTCTATTACATTAGTTTGTTTTCTCTTCAGAATGAAAACGAAAATCTGAGACTCTCGCGCACATTACTGAAGTAATTTCTGTATTATCTCATATAAGAAATTAGCTTATCTGAACACTATTATTACACTTTATTAGAGTACTATAAAGTAAGTACATATAATGTAATAGTTATTTAGCCACATTAATTGTGAGGCTTCTAAGTCCTTCCATTATGTACACTAAGAACGTCACAAAATCGTATTACCAAGGTTAAGCAGTCAAATATAAATAAAAATAATAGTATACTGGAATTATACAAAACGAATATTCGTATAATAATAGTTGTTTCGTAAATAACTAGTTCGAACTGTTGTAACTTAAGAGTTGGAACCGCAACAGTTTATCGCACGGAATCACCGCAGAGGATATGTTTAAGTACGTGATGTTAACCACGAAGATTTCAAACCGGACATATTTGGCTGGCCCAAGATTACTTTCCTTCGAAACGAACTACGAATACGCAGTGAGTAGTCATGGTCCAATTCCAGCATCTTCCTACATCTCCGGCACCGAGAACACTCCCAAAGGAGAATTCGCCGAAGCTGGACCTTGCGAATCCGTAAGTGCAGCTCCTTTGAATGAGAGAGGGCGTGTCTTTTAGCGCGTGGATCCCCCAGCCGGTCTTTGAATCAGTTGATCCGCGCCATAACACATCCGTCAAGTCCACCCGCGCAGCGGCGTTTCCGATGGGAGAGTGTTTGCACATTGGAGGCAGCGCGGTGCTCAGGCCGCCCGCCCTGCCCCGCCCCGCT
>BOPP01000057.1:3252648-3273062 GCA_017312745.1 Gryllus bimaculatus
GAGCACTTGCATGTCAAAATGCAATTCAAAACGCGTAGCGCGTGCGTCTTCTCACTCAATCTTGTCGTCACCCGTTCCAACAGTGTGCTTCAAACCTGTCCCTTGCATCCTCTCAAAAGCGGGTGTGAAGAAACCAAGTGGAAGTTAAATCGTTCCAAGTGTCAAAGGATGTAGCTATCTTATCCCTTGTACGGCCGGTGACATATCGACTTAAAGTGTGGTCGTCTCACAAAACGTGTGAAGAAATGAAAAACAACTTTACTATCTCTGACCTGGTTCGTAAGGCAGACGCATACGAGTTTCGTAGCATATAACGAAAGGTAAATATTAATACAATAAAGAAGAAGTTTAATTCAAATAAAATTAAACAAATTCTAAATCGAAAAATAGGTGTGTTGTAAATAGTTGTCTTGCCAATTTTAACACTAGTAACCTTCGGATATATTGAATGAAAAATACAAAGTAAAGGTGTCCCTGCCTTCAGTTTTCTTGCTTTCGTGCTTATTTTCTACGACTCCGACCTACTTGTACGTTTTACTTTCTGCCCCCAAAACATCATTCCCCCGATCTACGCAGCTGTCAGAAGAAACGGAGAAATCGAAACAATCACGATTACCGAACTCATTCTTGGATATGGTTCAACGACAAAACACCTCCTACCCCCACACAGTGCTGGTAATGACGAAATCAACGATCGTAAAAAAGAGCGCCAGTGGGCTGACGAGACCGGGCCCTGGTCACCCTCCGGCATTTCAAAAAAAACCAAGGGCCAAAAAACGACATAATAACCACTCATCAGTCTCTCGTCCCTGCTACCAGGGCCTGTCCCACAAGAGTGCTATGATGACGAACCAACGATTGGTAAAAAGAGCGCCACGGGCTGACAAGGGGGCCATCTAACCCGTCCGGCCATTCCAAAAACCGAAGACCAAACGACGTAATAAAGCTCAATCAGTCTTAAGTGCTGCTACTAGCGCTGCCACACTAGGAGTGCTATAAGTGCCGAACAACGATCGTAAATGAGCGCCAGGGGGCTGACAGAGGGCCCTGTCACCCTACGGCATTCAAAAACCAAGACCAAACGGCGGGATAATAAAAACTTCGCCAGTCTCTCCTTCCTACCGCACAAGAGCGCTAAAACGCCGAACCAACGTCGTAAATTGCGCGCCAGCGGCCTGACGAGGTGGCCGTCTTCACCATGCGACATTCCAAAAACCAAAGACCAAACGACGAATTTAAAACTCCGCCAGTCTCTCCTTCCTACCGCACAAGAGCGCTAAAACGACGAACAAAACCGATACTCGTGAATGAGCGCCAGGGCTGACGAGGGGGACCCTGTCACCCACGGGCATTCAAAAACCAAGACCAAACGGCGGGATAAAACTCGCCAGTCTTCTCCTCCTTACCGCACAGAGCGGCTAAAACGACAGGAACAAACGATCGTGACCATGCAGCGCCAGGGCTGACGAGGCGGGCCTTCAACCCTACGGCATTCCAAAAAAACCAAGACAAAGGCGCGGATAAAACTCGCCAGTCTCTCCTCCTTACCGCCACAATAGCAGCGCTAAAACGACAACCCGAACGGTCGTAAATGCGCGCCAGCGGCTGACGAAGGGGCCGTCTCACCTTGCGAGCATGCCATAGAAGCGCGGAGGCTGCCGCGTAGTCGTCGCCCTCTTTCGCCTTTCGGTGTCCGTCGACGCCGGCGGCGGAGGGGGCAGCGTGGCGCGGCGTGTCGCAGCGGCGGCGGCGCGGCCTTGCCGCCCGTCGCCGCATCGCCCGTCGCTCGCAGGCATGCGCGCTTGGTGGCGCCTCCCGCCTGGCGCCCGCCACCACGCGCCCCACCCCCGCGCCGACGGAGACGCGGCCGCGCGCTGCCAAAAATCAATCCCCGAAAGGGCCCCCCCGCCCCCCTCCCCTGACGGAACGACGTCCACAGCACACCCGCCTGCTGAATCTTTCATCCGCGGATTGCCCCTGGCTTTGATTACGCCCACGTGCTGCAGCCCTACTGTGTTGGCTCGCGCCCCCGCCCCCCGCCCCGCCCCCGCCTCCGCGCGCCGGGAGACGCGTCGCCGCCTGGCGCGGCCACGCCGCTCGTGCTGGGGTGGCGGGGCGGCGCGCGGCCCGAGGCGGCGGTGGCAGGTGCGGTGGCGTGGCAGTGGTGGCGGCGGCGGCCGGCGGTGGTGGTGGCGGGGGCGGGGCGGCGGCGGCGGTGGTGGTGGCGGGGCGGGGGCGGCGGCGGCGGTTGGTGGTGGCGGGGGCGGGGGCGCGGCGGCGGCGGGGCGGCGGTGGGCGGTGGCGGCAGCGGGCGGGGGCGGCGGCGGGGGCGGCGGCCGGTGCACGCGGAGCGGGCGTGCGGGGGAGTGAGGAGAGGGGGGAAAAAGAGTCAGGGGCAAGAGATTAGGTCGAGCAGAGGACTGCGCGATGCCCGAAAGAATAAGCGGGGGCGTGGCGCTTAGCATGAGTGATATTCACGAGAGGCAAGAGGGGTAAGATGTGAAGGACAGACATCTGAGAAACGGAAGGACAGGTTACGTAACCACAGAGCATAAAAGGAAGGATTGTACTGGGTCTAGAGACAAACTGCAAACGTAAGTCTCATGCAAGTCTAACGACAGCCGGGAACTCGAGCGTAAATACCGGATACGAAAAGGCACTGGGGATTAGGAACGAAAGTCCGTGCCCAATTAGGGTCCAGAAAGGAAAAAGTGGTTGTAACAGATAATTGCACTGTAAGGACACTTCAAAAAAAAGATCAAAGTTAAGCAGATGATATTTGAATCAAGTTGCAGGTGATATCTCGTTGAAAGATAATATATGAAGAATTCAACTGCATATGGCTTGTGTTGGAATAAACAAACTAAGGCGTTAATAAAATAGCGGCCTTGAACCCTTACAACCCTGAAAGGTTTCTAACAATCACGATATTCTCATAGAAGCTAAACGCAAGATGATACGAAAGAGAATTACAAAGACGTCAGAGGAAAAGCAAGGGGGAGGAAGAGGGAAATGAAAACATCTACCAAAGAACTAGGAGAAAAATGTCAAATGAAGAGAGACAAATGTGTGTAAGAGTGTAGTAACGCAGTTACTTAGGGAATTAAATAAGCCAGAAATCTACAATAAAATTCAAACTACGGGAAAACGTATCAAGCACTTCTAAAACAACACAGACCTGTGGAACGTTTGGACAGTCGCGACCGGTAATGACATGGCCCTAAATCAAAGCAGGAACAGCTGCCAACGGATTTCGAGGAAGTCGAGTGAGAGGAGGGACTCGGGCAGTTACGAGACTTGGGGCGGGAAATGTCACGCACGGATGAGTCAGGCCGCCCACCCCTCACCCCGCCGCCCCGGAATTCCGTTACGAGGCGGAGGCCCCGGTTGCGGACCAGAACAGGGGCGGCGCTGCTGCGAACTCGTAAGACCCCCCCCTAGGGCAGCCCCAGGGGCGACCTTATTGGAGTTGGCGGCGCGGACTGTCGCCGTCAGTGGCCTAGTACCGAACCGCAGGAAAAGACAAGGCACGCAATGCGTTGGCTTCAATTGGTGCTGTTTCCTTTGTGGAGGCGTCGGTGACTGCGTGGCCATTAGGGGTTCCGAGACCCCGACATTGGCGGATTTTCGACACTAGCGATGAATCAAACACTGTCTGAAGGATATTTTCTAGCGGGGTGCTCTGCGTCGGTTAGTTTTCGCTGCCCCTCCGGTCAAGAGCAGGCCGGGAACCGGAATAGGTGCCCTTAACAAACGGAAAGAAACACAATGTTTCTTTCCTCTTTCTTGTCCATTCCTCGCGTTTTTCCAACACACACACACACACACACACACACACCACACACACGATACATACTTTTACACACACTAACGAACGTACGACAGACCAGTCGCGAAGCTGGGAGTTTGCACATTGCTGTGGCCGATGCCTCGCTTTGAGACAGCCTATTTCTCGAGATCGAAAAGTCGGACGCCAAATCTCATGATTCTGGCGAAGCGAACAACGCCGCGATTTAACATGCACTTAACTTACGAGACTAATGACTAAGGGGCGGATTTCAGTGAAATGCTTAACTTTTCTTTTCAACTTGTAGACAATACCGTTAGTATAGAAATTCATTTTTATGTATGATAAAACAAAAATTACCCATTTTCATATGTCCATTCTTTTTGCATTTTTGGTCCAATTTCGACTAATAAGTATTTTTACCTTGTTTTCGTCATTTTTTAATGCATTTTTTGCTGATTTCACTATTTTAATATTATTTAATGGATCCTTTCTTCAAACAATATTTACGAGGGTTAACAAAACAAATTTCACCCACGGAATTCCTGGGAAGCATATTCCGATTTCTTTGCTCATAAATCCTAATGTCAGCCGTTGTGAGTACATTGTAATCTAAGGTTCCTGTGACTTTATCGGTCCCATGTCCGTTCGGCCGATTTCGCGATTAAAAAGGCAGACATTTTTTCTTTTAAAGAACAGTCCAATACCAAACGTTTGCAAGAAATATTCACTTGAACAAAAGGAAGGAAGCCTCATTACAGCAGTAAACACACCCAACGAGCTGAGTTTGTTCATCTGAAGTTGGTTTTGATCAAATTTTTTACGGACATTTTCTTTTGGTTTTTTAGGTAATTTTTAAAAGCATTTATTGAATCATTTTTTTGGCAATGTTTTAGTCATCAAAATCCGTCCGCCTACTAATTGATCATAGCAGTTGACACCGTCCGCAAACACTAAAACGATCAATTCAATCAATCAATGCAAATCTGGTAGTGTTAATAACAACTTGGGAGTCATCTGTATATAACGGAAAAACGTATGGCCGAAAGAAGGAATGTTTGCCAATTAATGCAAGTTCGTGAAGAAGCTAAGACGGAGAAGAAAAATTCCCAGACCCTTAAAATCTCTCAAAACTAGTCGGTCCCCGCAGCCTTCTCCGCTACGTCGTTTCGGTAGCCACGAGTTGCTAACAATTACGATCGTCCGATGCAAGGCCGAAAGTTACTCTTGAATTGAATTGAATTTAATATCTTATGTTACGAGGCGAAACTCAGGCCAGTAGGGCCTGCTCTTCCGTCTGGACCACGCAAATTTCGCTTACGCTCCTTTCACCAACTAGCAGAGAGAAGGAGTGTTTCTTGGGCGACGAACAGGCGATTTTGAATTTTAGCTCAGAGCGTCATTTAGGCTTGAGGTTCTTTTACATGAAGTAAATCTACTAACATTGGACAGCCGGCTTTACTTCCGCTCCAAGGAAGGCGTACCGTAGGATTTTTCGCCCTAAAAATCCACGGCTTCCAGCGGTGGAACACGCCAATTTGGATACAAACAGTCCGGTACGCTAACCCTCAAATCGCCGAGGAAGCCACCGGTCCTTGCTCGTCCTCCCCTTGGTTCCGCCGCGCCACGGTACGGCCGGGCACGGCCGCTGTGATGGGCTGGCGGCGCCTCTAGGAAGGCGGGCAGATGAGCGCGCGGGGGGGCGGGGGTAAGTGATGAGCTCGCGGTCGAGAGGCGGGCGGGGAGGGTGCGAGGAAGGAGGGGAGGGGCGGGGAGGGGAGGGCGGGAGGGACGGGGACGGGGCGGGCGGGGCGGGGACGGGATCAGCCAACAACGAGCAGAGTCAGCTCCGCCGGAGGCACGGTGGAGAGGGGGTCGGGGATGTGAGCCGAATAAAAAGAGACAGGAAGGACAAAAGGTTGAAGGGGGAGGGGAAAAGATGCGCGCGGAATAGGGTTCGGAGGAGAACGAACGAGGCGGGGAAGCTGGAGAGGTGGGGCCGAGGGAGGGGACTGAAGCAGGAGAGGCGGGGAACGCAAGGGTGATTGACTGTGAAGGGCGTCGGGGAGAGGAAGATATTGCATGCCGAGTGGGGGAAGGAGAGGGTAGGAAACAAAAGCAGGAAGGAAAGATCTGGGCGACAGGCGGACAGGCAGAGGCGGGGTGGGGGGAGACCCGTAAAGAGGCAGGGCGGGGAGAAAGGAAGACGATGGCGGGAGATATGGCGATTGGAGAGGTCAAATGAACGAAGGGGAGAAGGGGAGGCGATGCGGGAGAGCGCAAGTGAAGAAGGCTGGGAAGGAAGAGGCGGTGAAAGGAGAGGCTGATGCCGGCAGAGGACGAATCTCCTCTTTCCTCCTCCTCCGTGGTTGTTGTCTTTTTACTTTTTCTTTTTGTTTTTTCTTCTTTTCTTGAGCAGAGATCCCATTCTCTGCCACCTCACCCGCCTTCTCCTTCCCCGCCTCTCCTTCCCAGCTTCTTCACTTGGCCTCTCCCGAACATCGCTCACCCACTAACCTCCCCTATACTCTTCATTTGCCTCTCCATCCCATATCTCCCCATCTCTTCCTTTTTTCCCGCCACTCCTCTTACGGTCTCCCCCAGCCCGCCTCTGCTGTCCGCCTGTCCCCCATATCTTCCTTCCCTGCCTTTTGCTTTCCTACCTCTCCCTTCCCCACTCATCATTCGCTCTCCCCGACCCCTTCAGTCATCAGCCCTTCCGTTTCCCCGCCTCTCTCTTCCAGTCTCCCCCGCCCCACCTCTCCCTTCCCCGCCTCGTCGTTCTCCTCCCGGCCTCATTTCGCCGCGCATTCTTTTCCCCTCCCCTTCAACCTTTGTCCTTCTTTCTCTTTTTATTACGCCACACCCCACCCCCCTCTCCACCCCCTCCGGCGGAAGGCTGACTCTGCTCGTTGTTGGCTGATTCCCGTCCCCGCCCCGCTCCCCGCCCCGTCCCTCCCTCCCCGCCCCTTCCCCTCCCCGCCCCTCCCCTCCCCTCCTCGCCCCTCCCGCCCCCCTCCGCGCCGCGAGCTCATCACTTACCCGCCCCCCCCCGCGCTCATCTGCCCGCCTTCCTAGAGGCGCCGCCAGCCCACACAGCGGCCGTGCCCGGCCGTACCGTGGCGCGGCGGAACAAGGGGAGGCGAGCAAGGACCGGTGCTTCCTCGGCGATTTGAGGGGTTAGCGTACCGGACTGTTGTATCCAAATTGGCGTGTTCCAACCCGATGGAAGCCGTGGATTTTTAAGGGCGAAAAAATCCTACGTACGCCTTCCTTCGGAGCGGAAGTAAAGCCGGCTGTCCCATGTTAGTAGATTTACTTCCATGTAAAAGAACCTCAAGCCTAAATGACGCCTCTGAGCTAAATTCAAATCGCCTGTTCGTCGCCCAAGAAACACCTCCTTTCTCTGCTAGTTGGTGAAAGGAGCGTAGCGAAATTTGCGTGGTCAGACGGAAGAGCAGGCCTAATGGCCTGAGTTTCGCCTCGTAACATAAGATATTAATTCAATTCAATTCAAGAGTACTTTTCGCCTTGCATCGGACGATCGTATTGTTAGCACTCGTGGCTACCGAAACTGACGTAGCGGAGAAGGCTGCGGGGACCGACTAGGTTGAGAGATTTTAAGGTCTGGGAATTTTCTTCTCCGTCTTAGCTCTTCACGAACTTGCATTAACATTGGCAAACATTCCTTCTTTCGGCCATACGTTTCGTTATATACAGATGACTCCCAAGTTGTTATTCACTACCAGTATTCTGATTGATTGATTGATTGATCGTTTAGTGTTTGCGGACGTGTCAACTGCTATGATCATTAGTAGCGGACGGATTTTGATGACCTAAAACATTGCCAAAAATGATCAATAAAATGCTTTAAAAATTACCTAAAAACAAAAGAAAATGTCGTAAAAAATTTGATCAAAACCACTTCAGATGAACAACTCAAGCTGTTGGGTGTGTTACTGCTGTAATCGAGGCTTCTTCCTTTTGTTCAAGTGAACTCAGCTTGCAAACGTTTGGTTTGGACTGTTCTTTAAAAGAAAATGTCTGCCTTTATTAATCGCGAAATCGGCCGAACGGACAATGGGACCGATAAACGTCACAGGAACCTTAGATTACATAGTACTCACAACGGCTGACATTAGGATTTATGAGCAAAGAAATCGAATATGCTTCCCAGGAATTCCGTGGTGAACATTTGTTGTACCTCGTAAATATTGTTTGAAGAAAGGACCATTAAATAATATTAAAATAGATGAAATCAGCAAAAAATGCATTAAAAATGACGAAAAAAGGTAAAAAATAACTTATTAGTCGAAATTGACGAAAAATGCAAAAGAATGACATATGAAAATGGGTAATTTTGTTTTATCATAACATAAAATGAATTTCTATACTAAACGGTATTGTTCTAAAGTGAAAAGAAAAAGATTACATTTCACTGAAATCCGCCCCTTAGTCATTAGTCTCGTAAGTGTAGTGCATGTTAAATCGCGGCGTTGTTCCTTCGCCAGATCATGAGATTTGGCGTCGACTTTTCGATCTCGAGAATAGGCTTGTCTCAAAGCGAGGCATCGCCACAGCCTGTGCAAACTCCCAGCTTCCGACTGGTCTGTCGTACGTTCGTTAGTGTGTGTAAAAGTATGTATGTGTGTGTGTGTGTGTGTGTGTGTGTGTGTGTGTGTGGAAAACGAGAGGAACGGACAAGAAAGAGGAAAGAAACATTGTGTTTCTTTCCGTTTGTTAAGGCACTATTCCGGTTTTCGCCTGCTCTTGACCGGAGGGGCCACGAAAAACTACCGACCAGAGCACCCCGCTAGAAATATCCTTCAGACAGTGTTTGAATTCATCGCTAGTGTCGAAAATCCGCCAATGTCGGGTCTCGAACCCTAATGGCCACGCAGTCAGCGACGCTACAAAGGAAACAGCAACCAATGAACCAACGCATTGTCGTGCCTTGTTTTTCCTGCGGTTGGTACCTAGGCCACTGACGGCGAGTCCGCGCCCGCCAACTCCAAGGTCGCCTGGGGCTGCCCGAGTTCCAGCAGCGCCCGCCCCCTGTTCTGGTCCGCGAACCGGGGCCTTCGCCTCGTAACGAATTCCGGGGCGCGGGGGTGAGGGGTGGGCGGCTGACTTCATCCGTGCGTGAACTTTCCGCCCAAGTCTCCGTACTGCCCGAGTCTCCTCTCACGTCGACTTCCTCGAAATCCGTTGGCAGCTGTTCCTGCTTTGATTTAGGGCAATGTCATTACGGTCGCGACTGTCCAAACGTTCCACAGGTCTGTGTTGTTTTAGAAGTGCTTGATACGTTTTCCGTAGTTTGAATTTTATTGTAGATTTCTGAGCTATTTAATTCCCGTAACTGCGTTACTCACTCTTACACACATTTGTCTCTCTTCATTTGACATTTTTCTCCTAGTTCTTTGGTAGATGTTTTATTTCTCTTCCTCCCCCCTTGCTTTCCTCTGACGTCTTTGTATTCTCTTCGTATCATCTTGCCGTTTAGCTTCTATGATGAATATCGTGATTGTTAAACCTTTCAGGGTTGTAAGGTTCAAGGCCCTATTTTATTAACCCTTAAGTTTGTTTATTCCAACACAAGCCATATCAGTTGAATTCTTCATATATTTATCTTCAACGAGAATAAACCTGCAACTTGATTCAATATCATCTGCTAACTTTGATCTTTTTTTGAAGTGTCTTACAGTGCAAATATTTCCTGTTACACACTTTTTCTTTCTGGACCCAATTGCAGGACTTCGGTTCCTAATCCAGTGCCTTTTCGTATCCCGGTATTTACGCTCGAGTTCGCCGGCTGGTCTTAGACTTGCATGAGACTTACGTTTGCAGTTCTCTAGACCCAGTACATCCTTCACTTTTATGCTCTGTGGTTACGTACCTGTCACTTCCGTTCTCAGATGTCTGTCCTTCACCATCTTACCCCTCTTGCCTCCTCGTGAATATCACTCATCTACGCCACGCCACCGCTTATTCTTTCGGGCATCGCGCAGTCCTCTGCTCGACCCTAATCTCTTCGCCCCTGACTCTTTTTCCCCCCTCTCCTCACTCCCCGCCACGCCCGCTTCCGCCGTGCCACCGCGCCCGCCCCCGCGCCGCCCCGCCCCGCCGCCCCCCCCGCCCACCGCCGCCCCCGCCGCCGCCCGCCCCCGCCCCGCCACCACCACCGCCGCCGGCCGCCCCCGCCCCCGCCACCACCACCGCCGCCGCCGCCCCCGCCCCCGCCCACCACCACCCGCCGCCGCCGCCGCCACCACTGCCACCGCCAACGCCACCCCACCGCCGCCTCGGGCCGCCGCCGCCACCGCCACCGGCCGCACGCGGCGTGGCCCGCGCCAGGCGCGGACGCGTCTCCGGCGCGCGGAGCGGGGGCGGGGCGGGGGCGGCGGCCGCGAGCACAGTAGGCTGCAGCACGTGGCGTAATAAAGCCAGGCAAATCGCGGATGAAGATTCAGCGGCGAGGTGGCTGTGGACGATCGTTCCGCACCTAACTCAAGGGAGGGGGCGGGGGGGGCCCTTCGGGTATTGATTTGGCAGCGCGGCGCGCGTCTACGGCGCGGGGGTGGGCGCGTGGGGCCGGCGCCAGGGCGGGAGCGCTCACCAGCGCGCATGCCTGCGAGCGACGGCGATCTAGCGACGGCGCAGCCGCCGGCCGGCCGCCGCTGCACACGCCGCCGCACCGCTGCCCCCTCCGGCCGCCGCGCGTCGACGGACACCGAAGGCCGAAGAGGCGACGACTACCGCAGCCTCCGCGCCCTCATCATGCCGCCAAGGTGCAGACGGCCCCCTCGTCAGCCGCTGGCGCGCATTTACGACCGTTGTTCGTCGTTTTAGCGCTCTTGTGCGGTAGGAGGAGAGACTGGCGAGTTTTATCCCGCCGTTTGGTCTTGGTTTTTGGAATGCCTAGGTGGACAGGGCCCCTCTGTCAGCCCCTGCGCTCATGCACCCGATCGTTTGTCGTCGTTTTAGCGCTCTTGTGCGGTAGGAGGAGAGACTGGCGAGTTTTATTCCGCCGGTTTGGTCTTGGTTTTTGGAATGCCGTAGGGGGACAGGGCCCCCTCGTCAGCCCCTGCGCTCATTCACGATCGTTTGTTCGTCCGTTTTAGCGCTCTTGTGCGGTAGGAGGAGAGACTGGCGAGGTTTTATTCCGTTCGGTTTGGTCTTGGCTTTTTGGAATGTCGCAAGGTGAGACGGCCCCCTCGTCAGCGCTGGCGCGCATTTACGACCGGTTGTTCGTCGTTTTTAGCGCTCTTGTGCGGTAGGAGGAGAGAACTGGCGAGTTTTATCCCGCCGTTTGGTCTTGGTTTTTGGAATGCCGTAGGGTGACAGGGCCCCCTCGTCAGCCCCTGGCGCTCATTTACGATCGTTGGTTCGGCACTATAGCACTCTAGTGTGGCAGGCGCTAGTACAGCACTTAAGACTGATGAGCTTTATTACGTCGTTTGGTCTTGGTTTTTGGAATGCCGGAGGGTTAGATGGCCCCCTTGTCAGCCCGTGGCGCTCTTTTTACAATCGTTGGTTCGTCATCATAGCACTCTTGTGGGACAGGCCCTGGTACAGGACGAGAGACTGATGAGTGTTATTATGTCGTTTGGCCTTGGTTTTTTTGAATGCCGGAGGGTGACAGGGCCCCCTCGTCAGCCCCTGGCGCTCTTTTTACGATCGTTGATTCGTCATTACAGCACTCGTGTGGGGTAGGAGGTGTTTGTCGTTGAACCATATCCAAGAATGAGTTCGTATCGTGATTGTTCGATTTTCCGTTTCTTCTGACAGCTGCGTAGATCGGGGAATGATGTTTTGGGGGCAGAAGTAAACGTAAAGTAGGTCGGAGTCGTAAGAAAATAAAGCACGAAAGCAAGAAAATGAAGCAGGACACCTTTACTTTGTTATTTTTCATTCATATATCCAAGGTTACTAAGTGTAAATTGCAGAAAACTATTTACACACACTATTTTTCGAATTTAGAATTTGTTTAATTTATTTGAATTAACTTCTTCTTTATTGTATTAATATTTACCTTTCGTTATATGCTACGAAACTCGTAATGCGTCTGCCTTACGACAGGTCAGAGATAGTAAGTTGTTTTCATTTCTTCACACGTTTTGTGAGACGACCACACATTTAAGTCGTATGTCACCGCCGTACAACGGGATAAGATAGCTACATCCTTTGACACTTGGACGATTTAACTTTCACTTGGTTTCTTCACACCCGCTTTGAGAGGATGCAAGGGACAGGTTTGAAGGCACACTGTTGAACGGGTGACGACAAGATTTGAAGTGAGAAGACGCACGCGCTACGCGTTTTGAATTGCATTTTGACATGCAAGTGCTCCAGAACTTTGCATAGTAGTATGATAGACAGTCGACATTTAACCTGTGAAATTGAAATTCGTGTTATATATTTTTAATTTTTTTTTATAAATGCGATTTCTTCCTCCATAATAGTATATGATCATGCTTTTGATGCATTCGCAGAAAAACACAACTCCCAGAGAACCAGAAAGTTCATTTTTATCATCATGAGCATAATGAAGAAATTTGCAGGTCAAGGCAGTCTTCTGGTCTAATGTTTTTAGTTATTATAATAATCTAGCGCTAATAAGAGTAGTCTTATCAGGAACAATTGTGAACCAATTCTTCAAACGTTCGATAATTTAATATTTATGGTCTTCAACACAGACAAAGTGAACAATATCTCCACTCTCGCATTCGCCCTAAAATTAGTCAATCTCCTGTAATGTATGTGCGAGAGTGTACATTCATCTAGGAAACAAACGTAATACTGATGACCTCTACTGAATTCGATTTCTGAATGAATGTTTAATGTTTTTCGATACACTGGTCGTCGATAATATTGAGGGTAAGCATGACTAGAGAAGTTACTGCTCATACTATAGAAAGGAGAGTACAATTCAATTCAATTTGAACTTGGAAAGAAATTTATAGTGTCCTTGAATTATGTTGTATGCTTGCGAGATGAAAAATGACTGGCATTTTTTATCTACTTAATTCTGCACCTTTAGTGCTAAGCAAAAAATTAAGACCAAAAGAAAACACAACGCAGAATGTTGAAGGGACGAGATCCTCTACCATTCTAGATTAACGGTTACCAATGACTTTTAATCTGGTAGCACAGTCAAAAATTAAAATTCGAATAGATCTAAACACACAAAATTTCATTTTGTTTCATCAAAATACTAACAAATAAACCATAGATATGTACTTTATAGATACAAGTGCAGACATGATTCTTTAAAACAAGTAGAGAATTATATGAATTTTTCTGAGGCTTTTTAATTTGCAGTGGTAAAAGAAAACCACTTTAATGCAGTAATTTAACTCGCGGGGAATGCAAATCACTGATGCAGATTAGGATACTTTGGCAAGCAGTAGATAATTACTGAAGAAAATGTTAACAAATTAACCATAGCTATGTATTTTATAGATATAAGTGCAGACATGATTCTTCGATCGTTTAAAACATGTGAAGAATTATTTGAATTTCTCTGAGGCATTAAAAATAAAAGAAAACTTATTATTTGCATTATAAATAAAAGAAAACCATATATTTATGCAGTAATTTAACTCGCGGGGAATGCAAATATCTGATGCAGATGAGGATACTTTGGCAAGAAGTAGATAATTACCGAAAAAAATATTAACAAATAAACCATAGATATGTATTTTATAGTTACAAGTGCAGACATGATTCTTTGAATCATGCGGAGAATTATTTGAATTTTTCTGAGGCTTTTTAATTTGCATTATAAATAAAAGAAAACCATAATTGCAAGGAAGTACAGAAATGATTTTCCATCGTTTAAAACATGTGAACAATTATTTGAATTTCTCTGAGGCATTATAAACAAAAGAGAATATATTATTTGCATCATAAATAAAAGAAAATCATATTTTTATGCAGTAATTTAACTCGCGAGCAACGCAAATCCCGTCCATTGTAGTGAAAGAGCACACGTCAGGCGAAAGCTCTTTCTGGAAGTGAGTCGCCCAGCCCCCCTGGCTCTCCGGGCCTTCGTGCCGACTCTCGCAGGACGTACGCGAAGAAAGGTCAACGTGATCGCGTGCGTCCAACCTTTGCAGCGGGTTTGCGTCTTGCGGCTGACATCGAATGAAAACAGACCGCTCCAGTCTTGTAGGTTTCCTCCGATAACGGTCGGCATACGTAATGTCCGGAAGCGGTTCTTCGTTGTCACAATTTGCGACAAAATAAAGAGTCGATTCGCAAGAGGGCGGGTGTTTAGATATTACTATTTCGTTCGTTTATATTGCGATTATCGGCAATATTAAAATTGAACGTAAAAAACCTAAGATAAAGTGAATTCGCACAGTTCCCAAGAGAGTAAAAATGTATGTAAATATAGACATGAGAAAAGATTTTGGACGCCAGATAGCGAGAGAAGCAAGATATTATGCAATCGAATGTAAAATCTAGTAAAGTGTAATGAATTCGCACAATTTCCAAGGGAGTAAAAACGCATTTTAATGTAGACATGAGAAAGTATTAAAGACGCGAGATTGCGACAGAAGCAAGATATTATGTTGCAAAACTAGTTACATGCGTCATGGATTAACATAATGTGTAGGAAAATGTAGATAAGTACTGCAATGACTTTTAAATCGAACAACTTCTGTATCTACAATTATTAATTGACAAAAAAACTAGTGGGAATGTGCATCGTACTGAAACGCTTCATCTCTTAGTGTTCTCACTTAACAATTGTTCATATGTTTTTTTATACAGTGCAGACACCTTTATAGATCTAAAATTGAGAAATAAAGTACATTGAAAAAATCTCTCTGGGCTTAATACTGGAAGCGTAGGACAGATTGTATCAATATTTGAACTATTGCAATAATTTTAAAAAAAACCTGCTATATCACATTAATAAATTTACGTTTTATTTCTCGTGCGGAGTAGAGAGAACGTTATGTAATGCTGCGCGAAAAAACTGCGAATTTTCTACAGAAAACTTTTATTACAGCGCCTCGCTTATGGAAAAGTGGATAAATTCAGTTGCTAAATTGAGGAGGGAAATCCTCTGATACTTGCAGTAGCCAGAATCCATATTTTGAGGGCTCTTAGTTCCGAAGAAATTGAATGAGGCCAAATCACCTGTGTGTCCGTCTGAACAACGCTAATGTCTAAATCATTCTCCGATTTTCTTCAAAATTGATATTCTTCAAGCAATCTGGCTGATGTAGCGGCCACTTGAATTTGAAACCGATATTCTTATTTTCGGAGTATTGACATGAAGCCCCCGGGACATTTTCCAAATTTTTGAAATAATGGCCCCATCTTTTTTTTAAATTAAATTTTGTTGTTGGATACTGTGAAGGACGTTCAAGAGAATGGTGCAGAACTCATATGCGTTGAAAAGTCTCATTTTTTTGAAAATTGCAAAAGTTTAAAATTGTTTTTTCAGAGTTTTCCTACAACTCCAATTGTGAAGTTAGACCTTTCTCCTTAATGAAATATTTTCATTAAAGATTGGTTTTGAAAGTAGGTCATATACAATTTTTCGAAAATTTGACTAATTATTTCGTAATTTTGCGTGAAAATAGGGCGAGAAAGTACGTACTGTTTTTGCGTCACTAGTTTCTATTCGAAAAAAGTAAAGAAACAATGTGTAGATCTCCAAAACGGCACAACTGATCATTCTTCTGACGTATTAGCGAAGTTTTAGCTCAAAAACTTCTAATCTGGTGGAGATAGGCTTGACACATCCATCCAGACAAATACAGAGATACAGATGTCGCAATTTTCGCATACAAACTTTCTTGTATCATCTTGATACGTATTTCGAGCTTAAACATCTTTGGATGTTTGGAACGGTACTAGCAGAGCTGAGCTTAATGCTAAAATGTGTGCAGAAGAAACGAAGAAAAGAAAGACATGGATTTTATGATCTAAAATTCGAAATCCAATTGTTGAGGTATTTCCAATACTTTCCCCCCTATAGTTAAAATAAACGTCGGATAGATTAGTATGTATTCGGCTTCTGACGGCAGGCTTTTCCCCCTTCAGGGGTTTTTTCCTGAGCCGTACCTTATGGTCTCTTTTCCGCGGCTTTGATGCGATGGAGAGACCATTTGGGGTAAATACCAGAATTCGAAGGATTAGAACGCGAAAGGATGTAGGTATTGTAATGGCTTAAAGGCTTTTGGCCTAGCCACATAGGATCAAGTAAGCTAATTTGTCTCTAATAATTACCTATTAAATAAATAATAAATAATAATATTAAATGGACGAAAAGTAATAATTGGTCTTGATGAAGCTGCAATAGCATTGCTTAATGTAAGAATCGAGGTCAGCTCTCTTAAAATGAAAAAAACAAACACGGTTTCCGAATAAATGCATTTTCACGCCATCTCTTTCAGCGTTCATCAAATTCGATCACATTAAAACAACAAGTTGGTCCCTTTCAAGCACCCCCCACTTGTAAGTTCTCACGCTTTTCGCTTTCCACGTAATGTCTAGGAGGTTGATTATTTCCGGACACGTCAGCTGCAACGGTTCCGTTAGTGTAGTGAATTTTATTACGGCAGATGGCGGTGTTCCTTCTTTCCTGGATAAGATCCGACACCAACCTACAGGTCGGCTCGTGGTGAGTTTTCCCCTCCAGGTACCTCCTCCCAGCAGGAACAAGCCCTGAGCTCTTGACTGGTCTATTGACTCGTGTGGTAGCCTGCACATGCTTGCACGTGAATGTGTAAGGAGAGAGACTAGGGCAAGGAAGAGGAAGGAAAAAATCTCGCGTAGTCCGTGGCTCGTGCGTTAGGGTCATTTACCTGATACTGATCGGGGAAACCACAGGAAACTACCGATCCCAGCAGCTGGCCGTTTGAATTCTCTTCCAGACAGCGGCTGAATTCGACGTAGCAATGAAGCTCGTGTCGAAAATCGATCTGTCGTTCTCGATCCTTAGGAGGTCCAGTTCGAGTGGCTGCAGAGTCAGCGACTAAAGTGACTAATCTAAACTCAGCTGGTTGTCTGGAAGTAAACCGAGCAGCTCTACACGTTTGCAATTTGCGCCGAAATAAAGGTTCAATACTGGTTGTGGCTGGCTCTGCTACGTTCGCTTAAATGCGATTTATATTGTGATTATCGGCGATTGGAATACATAACATCAAAAAAATTTTAATCTGGCGTTTCCAAGATTGTGGAAATGTATTTAACCGGAGACCTGAAGAAATCATGAGACAGGCAAGATTGTGACCAGAGCGAGGTATTATGCAACCGAATAATCCAGAACTCGCTGTATGCCTCGTAGATTCACATAACAAAGAGGGAAACTTACATAAGATTTTAAAAAAACCTACACTATTTTAGTGTTAGGCGATAACAATAAGAACTTAAAAGCTAGTAAAAAGCTAGTTAATATGCTTTGTTTCCAAGAACACGATCGTAGCGTGAGACACAACGTAATTATGCTTTGCGGGTTGCATGTGCGCCTGATCATTAAACTAATTTCATAATCTACAACTGTTGTTGTTGTTGTTGTTGTCCCTATTCCTACGTATATTAGGGAGGGAAAGTATTCGAATCGCATCAGCAATACGATATCTTTGCTCCAGTCGTTAAGTCCCTGTTTAAGATTCTATTGAGCTGCAATTCTGCCTACACGTCAGGATTATGGTCTATTGGTGCTGTCCCAAAGATGGCTACGATAACGCAGTTAGAGAGGAGATACACGGAATTTTTTGGCCGAAATTCGGGATGTCCCCTGTATAAGGAAGGGTGGATGCTCTTCCAGATTACAAGCTTTTGAGCTGAAACTTGGTAAATACACGAGAAGGAAGATCTACTCTTAGATCTCCGCTATTAAAGTTAGAGAGATCTTTCTCAATGCAATTTATCCCCCCATTGAATGGCGTTATTCAGAATGAGGCCAACCTGCACAAATGTAAAAATTAATTAATGGTGATCTCTAATAATACAGCATCACATCTTTCGAAGTCTGTTTATTACCGAACTGATTCTTGTGGCTTGAAACTTTTCTTCATAACTTTGTTCAACCACAGATCATGAAATGATGTCATGTACTATTTATGAAATCCGAGTATATGTTGAGTAATAACAATAAAGAGGAAAAGTTTCGTTTCACCACGGATTCCCAATATTTTAATTTTAAATCTGTTCGACACATGACTGGGAATTAATTATATCTCCAGCAATAGCACACTTAGGGCCGTATTCATAGTCGACACCCATTTTTGAAGAACATTTAGGTGTTTACTTATTCGCATTTTCAATTCATAGTCGTCACTTAAGTGTTTGCTTAAGCATACACCTATTCTTATAAGTGAGCTTATCTGTACAAGTGGGCCCTTATTTTTCAACGCGGAATAACATAAAAGATTTTTAGAAGTTTTTGAAATTATTGAAATCAATATGGAACATCCTATACCAAAACGAAATTTCAGAGAGATGGAAAATCTTTGGAAATGCATAGGCATCAAGAATTGAAAATGAGATATCGTTTTGACAAGGATACGGATGAAAACGTTTGTGTCTATGTTGCTCACTCACAACGTGGCCTTGAAGAATAGAGGATAACCATTACCACCAGCCCTAAAATGCTAATGGCTCGCAGATGTTATGCAACACCATTTCAGTTACGTAATTTATTGATTTCCATTGCAGACTGTGTATTGTGTATGTTATTCTACGAGAACCGTGTTTTATAGTTTATTTTACAATGATTATCACAATGCATCATATGATAGAGTAATTTTATTTTCTTATTTTTTCAGTTGATATGTGCAGATCTCTATACAGTAAGTCAGCACTGAGTTTGTAGAATCATTACAGAAATATCTAAAGTGGTACCAAGAAATATTAAAAAGTTCATAAAATTCCCTTCATGTGTTGTACAGATATCGTATGCCAATAATTATCCTAACTAATCACGCAAAATCGAATAAAATCTACCACTAGCAATTATCCGCCTACATCGAAGCAACAAAACGAAATTTATAATTTATTTTCTGTTGATAGTCTGTCGATGAAACAAGATGATATTCTTACGCCTAAAAGAACAGCCAAAATTGTAAACAAGATTGACACGGCCTTCTAGATTCGTATCTAATACCAATAAAGCAGTGTTGTCAAATATTATGTAGCGAAATATTACCTGAGTGCGGCTCCCGAATAAGTTGGGTCTATGAATACGAAACTGTCACTTATTTTAAAGAAAATGCTTACTACTTAAGCGTGTACTTATCATATAAATGTCGACCATGAATACATCCTTATGTCGATGGTGTTTTCGTAAATGGAACAAAATCGTCAACTTTCCTTTGAGTATTTCATATATAGGCTATTTTGACCGAGAGATATTAAGGGAAGTATTACGTTATTATATATATTACGGTATTATATTAAGGATTGTTATACGAGAACAATATAGCGGCACAGGATGTCCTTACGTCTCTACTAATGAATTCATTAATTAAACATCCCCCCTAAACAGACAATACTTTATATACCTTTCTGAATTTCGAACTCAGTTCAGAAACTTCGTCCGATGTCAATAAAACTCAGGTTTCGGAGCCCCTTAGAAACCATTGATATTTTTCTTACCTTTGACCCGAAAAAATGAGATACAATGTGCCCTTTACAGTTTTGGAAGTTTGATTGTTCCGAGTATTGTACTCAAAATTTCTAGTTTCATTCATCAGGAGAGTTACCACTTTTGCATGTGCTTTGTGACTTGGTAAAGTATTTTGCAATAAAACTAGTGTTGCTACAACAGAAGATACTTTCTTACATTATTTGTAACGGCAATATTATACTACTACATGGACTTGTAAAAGTGTTATGAAAAACCGATTTTTTTTTCGCCCCGAAACTCGATCCCAGGTCCATCGAGTTAAATCACGACTCGTCTTACCGCTACATCACATATCCCTTCACATATCATATCCCTTCATCACATATCCCTTCTGCTGTACTCAGTTGGGCCGACGTTTACAAATCTAATTGTTTCTCTCATTATTTACAACATGCGATTTTCGAAAACTGAGGGAGTTAAACGAAAGTCGACCTGTGCTATTCCCTTAAGCATCCCTTGTTTATTCTTGGTAAAAAATTGAAGAAAAAGTTGCAAATTTCGAACTTTTGTAGTTTTACAAAACTCAGATTTAACAGTAAAAATCGGATCTACGGCACTATTTTATATGTATTTCACTCTATTCTTAAAAAGTATTTCAAGAAAAAATTGCCTTTTGAAGAATGTTGAAAGTTTTCTAGTGGTTTCATGCAAAACTTAGTTTTTTTTTGAAATGTCAGAGCTTTGAGCTATTTGAGACTGACAAAGGGATATTCATTTTGGTAGAATTCCTATGATTGGTCATGCGCCAGTGTTTTTCACAGACGGACCGGCAGACGGACGGACTGACACACAGACCGACAGAAGGACTGACGTTTTCAGTATGAGGGGGACTCCAAAATGTGTATTTGCGATGAAATTTCGAAATCGATTTTCTTCATTGTTACATAATATCTCTATACTACGTATGTTATCTCTCTCTCTCTCTCTCTCTCTCTCTCTCTATATATATATATATATATATATATATATATATAT
>BOPP01000057.1:3273087-3337371 GCA_017312745.1 Gryllus bimaculatus
GAGCACTTGCATGTCAAAATGCAATTCAAAACGCGTAGCGCGTGCGTCTTCTCACTCAATCTTGTCGTCACCCGTTCCAACAGTGTGCTTCAAACCTGTCCCTTGCATCCTCTCAAAAGCGGGTGTGAAGAAACCAAGTGGAAGTTAAATCGTTCCAAGTGTCAAAGGATGTAGCTATCTTATCCCTTGTACGGCCGGTGACATATCGACTTAAAGTGTGGTCGTCTCACAAAACGTGTGAAGAAATGAAAAACAACTTTACTATCTCTGACCTGGTTCGTAAGGCAGACGCATACGAGTTTCGTAGCATATAACGAAAGGTAAATATTAATACAATAAAGAAGAAGTTTAATTCAAATAAAATTAAACAAATTCTAAATCGAAAAATAGGTGTGTTGTAAATAGTTGTCTTGCCAATTTTAACACTAGTAACCTTCGGATATATTGAATGAAAAATACAAAGTAAAGGTGTCCCTGCCTTCAGTTTTCTTGCTTTCGTGCTTATTTTCTACGACTCCGACCTACTTGTACGTTTTACTTTCTGCCCCCAAAACATCATTCCCCCGATCTACGCAGCTGTCAGAAGAAACGGAGAAATCGAAACAATCACGATTACCGAACTCATTCTTGGATATGGTTCAACGACAAAACACCTCCTACCCCCACACAGTGCTGGTAATGACGAAATCAACGATCGTAAAAAAGAGCGCCAGTGGGCTGACGAGACCGGGCCCTGGTCACCCTCCGGCATTTCAAAAAAAACCAAGGGCCAAAAAACGACATAATAACCACTCATCAGTCTCTCGTCCCTGCTACCAGGGCCTGTCCCACAAGAGTGCTATGATGACGAACCAACGATTGGTAAAAAGAGCGCCACGGGCTGACAAGGGGGCCATCTAACCCGTCCGGCCATTCCAAAAACCGAAGACCAAACGACGTAATAAAGCTCAATCAGTCTTAAGTGCTGCTACTAGCGCTGCCACACTAGGAGTGCTATAAGTGCCGAACAACGATCGTAAATGAGCGCCAGGGGGCTGACAGAGGGCCCTGTCACCCTACGGCATTCAAAAACCAAGACCAAACGGCGGGATAATAAAAACTTCGCCAGTCTCTCCTTCCTACCGCACAAGAGCGCTAAAACGCCGAACCAACGTCGTAAATTGCGCGCCAGCGGCCTGACGAGGTGGCCGTCTTCACCATGCGACATTCCAAAAACCAAAGACCAAACGACGAATTTAAAACTCCGCCAGTCTCTCCTTCCTACCGCACAAGAGCGCTAAAACGACGAACAAAACCGATACTCGTGAATGAGCGCCAGGGCTGACGAGGGGGACCCTGTCACCCACGGGCATTCAAAAACCAAGACCAAACGGCGGGATAAAACTCGCCAGTCTTCTCCTCCTTACCGCACAGAGCGGCTAAAACGACAGGAACAAACGATCGTGACCATGCAGCGCCAGGGCTGACGAGGCGGGCCTTCAACCCTACGGCATTCCAAAAAAACCAAGACAAAGGCGCGGATAAAACTCGCCAGTCTCTCCTCCTTACCGCCACAATAGCAGCGCTAAAACGACAACCCGAACGGTCGTAAATGCGCGCCAGCGGCTGACGAAGGGGCCGTCTCACCTTGCGAGCATGCCATAGAAGCGCGGAGGCTGCCGCGTAGTCGTCGCCCTCTTTCGCCTTTCGGTGTCCGTCGACGCCGGCGGCGGAGGGGGCAGCGTGGCGCGGCGTGTCGCAGCGGCGGCGGCGCGGCCTTGCCGCCCGTCGCCGCATCGCCCGTCGCTCGCAGGCATGCGCGCTTGGTGGCGCCTCCCGCCTGGCGCCCGCCACCACGCGCCCCACCCCCGCGCCGACGGAGACGCGGCCGCGCGCTGCCAAAAATCAATCCCCGAAAGGGCCCCCCCGCCCCCCTCCCCTGACGGAACGACGTCCACAGCACACCCGCCTGCTGAATCTTTCATCCGCGGATTGCCCCTGGCTTTGATTACGCCCACGTGCTGCAGCCCTACTGTGTTGGCTCGCGCCCCCGCCCCCCGCCCCGCCCCCGCCTCCGCGCGCCGGGAGACGCGTCGCCGCCTGGCGCGGCCACGCCGCTCGTGCTGGGGTGGCGGGGCGGCGCGCGGCCCGAGGCGGCGGTGGCAGGTGCGGTGGCGTGGCAGTGGTGGCGGCGGCGGCCGGCGGTGGTGGTGGCGGGGGCGGGGCGGCGGCGGCGGTGGTGGTGGCGGGGCGGGGGCGGCGGCGGCGGTTGGTGGTGGCGGGGGCGGGGGCGCGGCGGCGGCGGGGCGGCGGTGGGCGGTGGCGGCAGCGGGCGGGGGCGGCGGCGGGGGCGGCGGCCGGTGCACGCGGAGCGGGCGTGCGGGGGAGTGAGGAGAGGGGGGAAAAAGAGTCAGGGGCAAGAGATTAGGTCGAGCAGAGGACTGCGCGATGCCCGAAAGAATAAGCGGGGGCGTGGCGCTTAGCATGAGTGATATTCACGAGAGGCAAGAGGGGTAAGATGTGAAGGACAGACATCTGAGAAACGGAAGGACAGGTTACGTAACCACAGAGCATAAAAGGAAGGATTGTACTGGGTCTAGAGACAAACTGCAAACGTAAGTCTCATGCAAGTCTAACGACAGCCGGGAACTCGAGCGTAAATACCGGATACGAAAAGGCACTGGGGATTAGGAACGAAAGTCCGTGCCCAATTAGGGTCCAGAAAGGAAAAAGTGGTTGTAACAGATAATTGCACTGTAAGGACACTTCAAAAAAAAGATCAAAGTTAAGCAGATGATATTTGAATCAAGTTGCAGGTGATATCTCGTTGAAAGATAATATATGAAGAATTCAACTGCATATGGCTTGTGTTGGAATAAACAAACTAAGGCGTTAATAAAATAGCGGCCTTGAACCCTTACAACCCTGAAAGGTTTCTAACAATCACGATATTCTCATAGAAGCTAAACGCAAGATGATACGAAAGAGAATTACAAAGACGTCAGAGGAAAAGCAAGGGGGAGGAAGAGGGAAATGAAAACATCTACCAAAGAACTAGGAGAAAAATGTCAAATGAAGAGAGACAAATGTGTGTAAGAGTGTAGTAACGCAGTTACTTAGGGAATTAAATAAGCCAGAAATCTACAATAAAATTCAAACTACGGGAAAACGTATCAAGCACTTCTAAAACAACACAGACCTGTGGAACGTTTGGACAGTCGCGACCGGTAATGACATGGCCCTAAATCAAAGCAGGAACAGCTGCCAACGGATTTCGAGGAAGTCGAGTGAGAGGAGGGACTCGGGCAGTTACGAGACTTGGGGCGGGAAATGTCACGCACGGATGAGTCAGGCCGCCCACCCCTCACCCCGCCGCCCCGGAATTCCGTTACGAGGCGGAGGCCCCGGTTGCGGACCAGAACAGGGGCGGCGCTGCTGCGAACTCGTAAGACCCCCCCCTAGGGCAGCCCCAGGGGCGACCTTATTGGAGTTGGCGGCGCGGACTGTCGCCGTCAGTGGCCTAGTACCGAACCGCAGGAAAAGACAAGGCACGCAATGCGTTGGCTTCAATTGGTGCTGTTTCCTTTGTGGAGGCGTCGGTGACTGCGTGGCCATTAGGGGTTCCGAGACCCCGACATTGGCGGATTTTCGACACTAGCGATGAATCAAACACTGTCTGAAGGATATTTTCTAGCGGGGTGCTCTGCGTCGGTTAGTTTTCGCTGCCCCTCCGGTCAAGAGCAGGCCGGGAACCGGAATAGGTGCCCTTAACAAACGGAAAGAAACACAATGTTTCTTTCCTCTTTCTTGTCCATTCCTCGCGTTTTTCCAACACACACACACACACACACACACACACCACACACACGATACATACTTTTACACACACTAACGAACGTACGACAGACCAGTCGCGAAGCTGGGAGTTTGCACATTGCTGTGGCCGATGCCTCGCTTTGAGACAGCCTATTTCTCGAGATCGAAAAGTCGGACGCCAAATCTCATGATTCTGGCGAAGCGAACAACGCCGCGATTTAACATGCACTTAACTTACGAGACTAATGACTAAGGGGCGGATTTCAGTGAAATGCTTAACTTTTCTTTTCAACTTGTAGACAATACCGTTAGTATAGAAATTCATTTTTATGTATGATAAAACAAAAATTACCCATTTTCATATGTCCATTCTTTTTGCATTTTTGGTCCAATTTCGACTAATAAGTATTTTTACCTTGTTTTCGTCATTTTTTAATGCATTTTTTGCTGATTTCACTATTTTAATATTATTTAATGGATCCTTTCTTCAAACAATATTTACGAGGGTTAACAAAACAAATTTCACCCACGGAATTCCTGGGAAGCATATTCCGATTTCTTTGCTCATAAATCCTAATGTCAGCCGTTGTGAGTACATTGTAATCTAAGGTTCCTGTGACTTTATCGGTCCCATGTCCGTTCGGCCGATTTCGCGATTAAAAAGGCAGACATTTTTTCTTTTAAAGAACAGTCCAATACCAAACGTTTGCAAGAAATATTCACTTGAACAAAAGGAAGGAAGCCTCATTACAGCAGTAAACACACCCAACGAGCTGAGTTTGTTCATCTGAAGTTGGTTTTGATCAAATTTTTTACGGACATTTTCTTTTGGTTTTTTAGGTAATTTTTAAAAGCATTTATTGAATCATTTTTTTGGCAATGTTTTAGTCATCAAAATCCGTCCGCCTACTAATTGATCATAGCAGTTGACACCGTCCGCAAACACTAAAACGATCAATTCAATCAATCAATGCAAATCTGGTAGTGTTAATAACAACTTGGGAGTCATCTGTATATAACGGAAAAACGTATGGCCGAAAGAAGGAATGTTTGCCAATTAATGCAAGTTCGTGAAGAAGCTAAGACGGAGAAGAAAAATTCCCAGACCCTTAAAATCTCTCAAAACTAGTCGGTCCCCGCAGCCTTCTCCGCTACGTCGTTTCGGTAGCCACGAGTTGCTAACAATTACGATCGTCCGATGCAAGGCCGAAAGTTACTCTTGAATTGAATTGAATTTAATATCTTATGTTACGAGGCGAAACTCAGGCCAGTAGGGCCTGCTCTTCCGTCTGGACCACGCAAATTTCGCTTACGCTCCTTTCACCAACTAGCAGAGAGAAGGAGTGTTTCTTGGGCGACGAACAGGCGATTTTGAATTTTAGCTCAGAGCGTCATTTAGGCTTGAGGTTCTTTTACATGAAGTAAATCTACTAACATTGGACAGCCGGCTTTACTTCCGCTCCAAGGAAGGCGTACCGTAGGATTTTTCGCCCTAAAAATCCACGGCTTCCAGCGGTGGAACACGCCAATTTGGATACAAACAGTCCGGTACGCTAACCCTCAAATCGCCGAGGAAGCCACCGGTCCTTGCTCGTCCTCCCCTTGGTTCCGCCGCGCCACGGTACGGCCGGGCACGGCCGCTGTGATGGGCTGGCGGCGCCTCTAGGAAGGCGGGCAGATGAGCGCGCGGGGGGGCGGGGGTAAGTGATGAGCTCGCGGTCGAGAGGCGGGCGGGGAGGGTGCGAGGAAGGAGGGGAGGGGCGGGGAGGGGAGGGCGGGAGGGACGGGGACGGGGCGGGCGGGGCGGGGACGGGATCAGCCAACAACGAGCAGAGTCAGCTCCGCCGGAGGCACGGTGGAGAGGGGGTCGGGGATGTGAGCCGAATAAAAAGAGACAGGAAGGACAAAAGGTTGAAGGGGGAGGGGAAAAGATGCGCGCGGAATAGGGTTCGGAGGAGAACGAACGAGGCGGGGAAGCTGGAGAGGTGGGGCCGAGGGAGGGGACTGAAGCAGGAGAGGCGGGGAACGCAAGGGTGATTGACTGTGAAGGGCGTCGGGGAGAGGAAGATATTGCATGCCGAGTGGGGGAAGGAGAGGGTAGGAAACAAAAGCAGGAAGGAAAGATCTGGGCGACAGGCGGACAGGCAGAGGCGGGGTGGGGGGAGACCCGTAAAGAGGCAGGGCGGGGAGAAAGGAAGACGATGGCGGGAGATATGGCGATTGGAGAGGTCAAATGAACGAAGGGGAGAAGGGGAGGCGATGCGGGAGAGCGCAAGTGAAGAAGGCTGGGAAGGAAGAGGCGGTGAAAGGAGAGGCTGATGCCGGCAGAGGACGAATCTCCTCTTTCCTCCTCCTCCGTGGTTGTTGTCTTTTTACTTTTTCTTTTTGTTTTTTCTTCTTTTCTTGAGCAGAGATCCCATTCTCTGCCACCTCACCCGCCTTCTCCTTCCCCGCCTCTCCTTCCCAGCTTCTTCACTTGGCCTCTCCCGAACATCGCTCACCCACTAACCTCCCCTATACTCTTCATTTGCCTCTCCATCCCATATCTCCCCATCTCTTCCTTTTTTCCCGCCACTCCTCTTACGGTCTCCCCCAGCCCGCCTCTGCTGTCCGCCTGTCCCCCATATCTTCCTTCCCTGCCTTTTGCTTTCCTACCTCTCCCTTCCCCACTCATCATTCGCTCTCCCCGACCCCTTCAGTCATCAGCCCTTCCGTTTCCCCGCCTCTCTCTTCCAGTCTCCCCCGCCCCACCTCTCCCTTCCCCGCCTCGTCGTTCTCCTCCCGGCCTCATTTCGCCGCGCATTCTTTTCCCCTCCCCTTCAACCTTTGTCCTTCTTTCTCTTTTTATTACGCCACACCCCACCCCCCTCTCCACCCCCTCCGGCGGAAGGCTGACTCTGCTCGTTGTTGGCTGATTCCCGTCCCCGCCCCGCTCCCCGCCCCGTCCCTCCCTCCCCGCCCCTTCCCCTCCCCGCCCCTCCCCTCCCCTCCTCGCCCCTCCCGCCCCCCTCCGCGCGAGCTCACACTTACCCGCCCCCCCCGCGCTCATCTGCCCGCCTTTCCTGGAGAGGCGCCGCCAGCCACCCACACAGCGGGCCGGTGCCCGCGCCGTACCGTGGCGCGGCGGAACAAGGGGAGGCGAGCAAGCGACCGCGTGCTTCCTCGGCGATTTGAGGGTTAGCGTACCGGACTGTTGTATCCAAAATTGGCGTGTTCCAACCCGGATGAAGCCGTGGATTTTTAAGGCGAAAAAATCCTACGTACGCCTTCCTTCGGAGCGAAGTAAAGCCGGCTGTCCCATGGTTAGTTAGATTTACTTCCATGCTTAAAAAGAACCTCAAGCCTAAATGAGCCTCTGCAGCTAAATTCCAAATCGCCTGTTCGTCGCCAAGAAACACCTCCTTTTCTCTGCTAGGTTGGTGAAAGGAGCCGTAGCGAAAGTTGCGTGGTCAGACGGAAGAGGCAAGCCAATGGCCTGAGTTTCGCCTCGCTAACATAAGATAGAATTCAATTCAATTCAAGAGTACTTTTCGCCTTGCATCGGACGATCGTATTGTTAGCAACTCGTGGCTACCGAAACTGACGTACGAGAAGGCATGCGGGGACCGGACTAGGGTTGAGAGATTTTAAGGTCTGGGAATTTTCTTCTCCGTCTTAGCTCTTCACGAACTGGCTAGTAACATGGCAAACAATTCCTTCTTCGGCCATACGTTTCGTTATATACAGATGACTCCCAAGTTGTTATTCACTACCAGTATTCTGATTGATTGATTGATTGATCGTTTAGTGTTTGCGGACGTGTCAACTCTATGATCAGTTAAGTAGCGGACGGATTATTGATGACCTAAAACATTGCCAAAATGATCATAAAATGCTTTAAAAATTTACCTAAAAAACAAAAAGAAAATGTCGTAAAAAAATTTGATCAAAACCAACTTCAGATAACAACTCAAGCTGTTGGTGTTTACTGGTAATCGAGGCTTCTTCCTTTTGTTCAAGTTGAACTTCAGCTTGCCAAATCGTTTGGTGTTGACTGTCTTTAAAGAAAATGTCTGCCTATATAATCGCGAATACCAGCCGAAACGAGACAATGGGACCGAGAAACTCACAGGGACCTTAGATTACATAAGTACTCACAACAGGGCTGAGCATTAGGATTTAGGAGCAAAGGAAAATCGGAAGTATTGCTTCCCCAGGAATTCCTGAGTGAACATTTGTTGTACTCGTAAATATTGGTGTTGGAAAAAGGACCATTTAAATAAATTATTAAATAGATGAAATCAGCAAAAAAAATGCATTAAAAATACGAAAAAGGTAAAAATAACTTATTAGTCAAATTGACGAAAAATGCAAAAGAATACATATGAAAAATGGGTAATTTTGTTTTATTCATAACATAAAATGAATTTCTATACTAACGGTATTGCTTCTAAAGTGAAAAGAAAAAGATTACATTTCACTTGAATCCGCCCCTTAGTCATTAGTCTCGTAAAGTGTAGTGCATGTTTAAATCGCGGCGTTTGTCCTTCGCCAGATCATGAGATGGGCGTCGACTTTTCGATCTCGAGAATAGGCTTGTCTTCCAAAGCGAGGCATCGCCACAGCCTGTGCAAACTCCCAGCTTCCGACTGGTCTGCGCTACGTCGTTAGTGTGTGTAAAAGTATTGTATGTGTGTGTGTGTGTGTGTGTCGTGTGTGTGTGTGTGTGGAAAACGAGAGGAACGGACAAGAAAGAGGAAAGAAACATTGTGTTTCTTTCCGTTTGTTAAGGCCCACTATTCCGGTTTTCGCCTGCTCTTGACCGGAGGGACCACGAAAAACTACCGACCAGAGCACCCCGCTAGAATAATCCTTGGCAGACAGTTGTTTGAATTTCATCGGCTAGGGTCGAAAATCCGCCAATGTCGGGTCCGAACCCTAAGGCCACGCAGTCAAGCGACGCTACAAGGAAACAAGCAACCAATGAACCAAACGCATTGTCGGCCTTGTTTTTCCTGCGCGTTGGTACCTAGGCACTGACGGCGAGTCCGCGCCCGCCAACTCCAAGGTCGCCTGGGCTGCCCGAGTTCCAGCAGCGCCCGCCCCCTGTTCTGGTCCGCCAAACCGGGCCTTCGCCTCGTAACCGAAATTCCGGGGCGCGGAAGGTGAGGGGTGGGCGGCTGACCTTCATCCGTGCGTGAACTTTCCGCCAAGTCTCCGTACTGCCCGAGGGTCTCCTCTCACGTCGACTCCTCGAAATCCGTGGCAGCTGTTCCTGCTTTTGGATTTAGGGCAATGTCATTACGGTCGCGACTGTCAAACGTTCCACAGGTCTGTGTTGTTTTTAGAAGCTGCTTGATACGTTTTTCCGGTAGTTTTTGAATTTTATTGTAGATTTCTGAGCTATTTAATTCCCGTAACTGCGTTACTCACTCTTACACACATTTGTCTCTCTTCATTTGACATTTTTCTCCTAGTTCTTTGTAGATGTTTTATTTCTCTTCCTCCCCCCTTGCTTTCCTCTGACGTCTTTGTATTCTTTCGTATCATCTTGCCGTGTAGCTTCGATGTGAATATCGTGATTGTTAAACCTTTCAGGTTGTTAAGGTTCAAGGCCCCTATTTTATTAACCCTTAAGTTTGTTTATTGCCAACACAAGCCATATCAGTGAATTCTTCATAATTTATCTTCAACGAGAATAAACCTGCAACTTGATTTCAATATCATCTGCTAACTTGATCTTTTTTTGAAGTGTCTACAGTGCAAATATTTCCTGTTACACACTTTTTCCTTTCTGACCCAATTGCAGGACTTCGGTTCCTAATCCAGATGCCTTTCGTTATCCCGGTATTACGCTCGAGTTCGCCGGCTGGTCTTTGACTTGCATGAGACTTACGTTTGCAGTTCTCTAGACCAGTACATCCTTCACTTTTATGCTCTGTGGTTACGTACTGTCACTTCCGTTCTCAGATGTCTGTCCTTCACCATCTTACCCCTCTTGCCTCCTTCGTGAAATCACTCATCTACGCCACGCCACCGCTTATTCTTTCGGGCATTTCGCGCAGTCCTCTGCTCGACCCTAATCTCTTCGCCCCTGACTCTTGTCCCCCTCTCCTCACTCCCCGCCACGCCCGCTTCCGCCGTGCCACCGCGCCCGCCCCCGCGCCGCCCCGCCCCGCCGCCCCCCCCGCCCACCGCCGCCCCCGCCGCCGCCCGCCCCCGCCCCGCCACCACCACCGCCGCCGGCCGCCCCCGCCCCCGCCACCACCACCGCCGCCGCCGCCCCCGCCCCCGCCCACCACCACCCGCCGCCGCCGCCGCCACCACTGCCACCGCCAACGCCACCCCACCGCCGCCTCGGGCCGCCGCCGCCACCGCCACCGGCCGCACGCGGCGTGGCCCGCGCCAGGCGCGGACGCGTCTCCGGCGCGCGGAGCGGGGGCGGGGCGGGGGCGGCGGCCGCGAGCACAGTAGGCTGCAGCACGTGGCGTAATAAAGCCAGGCAAATCGCGGATGAAGATTCAGCGGCGAGGTGGCTGTGGACGATCGTTCCGCACCTAACTCAAGGGAGGGGGCGGGGGGGGCCCTTCGGGTATTGATTTGGCAGCGCGGCGCGCGTCTACGGCGCGGGGGTGGGCGCGTGGGGCCGGCGCCAGGGCGGGAGCGCTCACCAGCGCGCATGCCTGCGAGCGACGGCGATCTAGCGACGGCGCAGCCGCCGGCCGGCCGCCGCTGCACACGCCGCCGCACCGCTGCCCCCTCCGGCCGCCGCGCGTCGACGGACACCGAAGGCCGAAGAGGCGACGACTACCGCAGCCTCCGCGCCCTCATCATGCCGCCAAGGTGCAGACGGCCCCCTCGTCAGCCGCTGGCGCGCATTTACGACCGTTGTTCGTCGTTTTAGCGCTCTTGTGCGGTAGGAGGAGAGACTGGCGAGTTTTATCCCGCCGTTTGGTCTTGGTTTTTGGAATGCCTAGGTGGACAGGGCCCCTCTGTCAGCCCCTGCGCTCATGCACCCGATCGTTTGTCGTCGTTTTAGCGCTCTTGTGCGGTAGGAGGAGAGACTGGCGAGTTTTATTCCGCCGGTTTGGTCTTGGTTTTTGGAATGCCGTAGGGGGACAGGGCCCCCTCGTCAGCCCCTGCGCTCATTCACGATCGTTTGTTCGTCCGTTTTAGCGCTCTTGTGCGGTAGGAGGAGAGACTGGCGAGGTTTTATTCCGTTCGGTTTGGTCTTGGCTTTTTGGAATGTCGCAAGGTGAGACGGCCCCCTCGTCAGCGCTGGCGCGCATTTACGACCGGTTGTTCGTCGTTTTTAGCGCTCTTGTGCGGTAGGAGGAGAGAACTGGCGAGTTTTATCCCGCCGTTTGGTCTTGGGTTTTTGGAATCCGAGGGTGACAGCGGCCCGCCTCGTCAGCCCCTGGCGCTCATTTACGATCGTTGGTTCGCGCACATAGCACTCTAGTGTGCAGGCGCTAGTTACAGCACTTTAAGACTGATGAGCTTTATTACGTCGTTTGGTCTTGGTTTTTTGGAATGCCGGAGGGTTAGATGGCCCCCTTTCAGCCCGTGCGCTCTTTTACAATCGTGGCTTGTCATCATAGCACTCTTGTGGACAGGCCCTGGACAGGAACGAGAGGATGATGATGTTATTATGTCTTTGGCCTTGTTTGTTTGAATCCGGAGGGTGACAGGGCCCGCCTCGTCAGCCCCTGGCGCTCTTTTTACGATCGTTGATTCGTCATTACGCACTCTGTTGTGGGGTAGGAAGGTGTTTGTCGTTGAAAACCCATATCAAGAATGAGTTCGTATTTCGTGATTGTTCGATTTTCCGTTTCTTCTGACAGCGGCGTAGATCGGGGAATGATGTTTTGGGGGCAGAAGTAAAACGTAAAGTAGGTCGCGATCGTAAGAAAAATAAAGCACGAAAGCAAGAAAATGAAGCAGGACACCTTTACTTTGTTATTTTTCATTCATATATCCAAGGTTACTAAGTTGTAAATTGCAGAAAACTATTTACACACACTATTTTCGAATTTAGAATTGTTTAATTTATTGAATTAACTCTTCTTTATTTGCTTATTAATATTTACCTTTCGTTATATTTGCTACGAAACTCGTAATGCGTCTGCCTTACGACAGGTCAGAGATTTAGTAAGTTGTTTTCATTTCTTCACACGTTTGTGAGAACGACCACACATTTAAGTCGGTATGTCCACCGCCGTACAACGGGATAAGATAGCTACATCCTTTGACACTTGGACGATTTAACTTTCACTTGTTTTTCTTCACAACCCGCTTGAGAGGATGCAAGGGACAGGGTTTGAAGGCACACTGTTGGACGGGTGACGACAAAGATTTGAAGTGAAGAAGACGCACGCGCTACGGCGTTTGTGAATTGCATTTGACATTGCAAGTGCTCCAGAACTTTTGCATAGAGTATGATAGACAGTCGACATTTAACCTGTGAAATTGAAAATTCGTGTTAATATATTTTTAATTTTTTTTGTATAAATGCGATTCTTTCCTCAAATAGTATAATGATCATGCTTTTGATGCATTCTTGCAGAAAAACACAACTCCCAGAGAACCAGAAAGTTCATTTTTTATCATCCATTGAGCAAATGAAGAAATTTGCAGGTCAAGCAGTCTTCTGGGTCTAAGGTTCTTTAGCTTATATAAATAATCTAGCCGCTAATAAGAGTTAGTCTTATCAGAACAATTTGTGAACCAATTTCTTCAAACGTTCGATAATTTAATATTTATGGTCTTCAACACAGGACAAAGTGAACAATATCTCCACTCTCGCATTTCGCCCTAAAATTAGTCAATTCTCTGTAATGTATGTGCGAGAGTGTACATTCATCTAGGAAGACAAACTAATACTGATGACCTCTACTGAATTCGATTTCTGAATGAATGTTTAATGTTTTTCTATACACTGGCGTCGATATATTGAGGGGTAAGCATACTAGAGAATTACTGTCATACTATAGAAAGGAAGAGTTACAATTCAAATTCAATTCTGAACTTGGAAAGAAATTTATAGTGTCCGTTAATTATGTTGTATGCTTGCGAGATGAAAAATGACTGGCATTTTTTATCTACGTAATTCTGCACCTTTAGTGCTAAGCAAAAAATTAAGAACCAAAAAGAAAACACAACGCAGAATGTGAAGGACGAGATCCTCTACCATTCTGAGATTAACGGTTTACCAATGACTTTAAGCTGGTAGCACAGTCAAAAATTTTAAATTCGCAAAGATCTAACACACTAAATTTCATTTTTTTCATCAAAATACTAACAAATAAACCATAGATATGTACTTGAAGATACAAGTGCCAGACATATCTTTTAAAACAAGTAGAGAATTATAGGAATTTTCTGAGCTTTTTAATTTGCAGTGGTAAAAAGAAAACCACTTAATGCAGTAATTTAACTCGCGGGGAATGCAAATCACTGATGCAGATGAGGATACTTGGCAAGCAGCTAGATAAATTACTGGAAGAAAATGTTAACAAATTAACCATAAGCTATGTTATTTTATAGATATTAAGTGCAGACATGATTCTTCGATCGTTTAAAACATGTGAAGAATTATTTGAATTTCTCTGAGGCATGAAAAATTAAAAGAAAACTTATTATTGCATTATAAATAAAAGGAAAACCATATATTGTATGCAGTAATTTAACTCCGGGGAATGCAAATATCTGATGCAGATGAGGATACTTGGCAAGAAGTAGATAATTACCGAAAAAAATATTAACAAATAAACCATAGATATGTATCTGATAGTTACAAGTTGCAGACGATGATTCTTTGAAATCATGCGGGAGAATTATTTGAATTTTCTGAGGCTTTTTAAATTTGCATTATAAATAAAGAAAACCATAATTTCAAGGAAGTACAGAAATGATTTTCCATCGTTAAAACATGTGAACAATTATTTGAATTTCCTGAGGCATTATAAACAAAGAGAATATATTATTTGCATCAAAATAAAAGAAAATCATATTTTATGCAGTAATTAACTCGCGAGCAACGCCAAATCCCGTCCATTGTAGTGAAAGAGCACACGTCAGGCGAAAGCTCTTCTGGAAGTGAGTCGCCCAGCCCCCTGCTTCTCGGGCCTTCGTGCCGACTCTCGCAGACGTACGCGAAGAAAGGTCAACGTGCATCGCGTGCGTCCAACCTTGCAAGGTGAGGGTTGCGTCTTGCGCTGACATCGAATGAAAAACAGACCGCTCCAGTTCTTTAGGTTTTCTCGATTAACGGTCGGCATACTTAATGTCCGGAAGCGGTTCTTCTGTTGTCACAATTGCCGACAAAATAAAGAGTGATTCGCCAAGAACGGGTTCAGTAGATGTTGTATTTCGTTCGTTTGTATGAGGTTTATTGCGATTATCGGCAAATCTTTAAATATGAACGTTGAAAAGAACGCAACGGAGTTTGCGCTCTTGCGGCTGACATCGAATGAAACAGACCGCTCGGTCTGGGTAGGTTTCCTCCGATAATCAAGTCATCCCGTTGCGTGTACCATACGTATTCACGAGTTCATCCTCACCCCGATAAGGCCTAAACACGTCGGCCGTGTCCCGTCCTTCTTCCATGACACCACATACTCGCCGTTAATTGTACACAAATTCTTTAACTTCGGTCTCGTACAAGATAAGAGTCGACCGATAGTTCTCGCGACCCCCGCTGTAACGTAGCAACGGGTACGATTCAGGACCGCGCGGTCATGTAGATGTTGCTATGTATCGCTCATCTTTGTATGAGGCTTTAGCTATTGGCCTAGCGTATTGCCGTTGAGTATCTTAAATACGCCCCGTCGTAGAGCCGCAATCTGGCCGTGGCAGATTATCATCTTTTCGAGCCAACGAGCTAACGTAGAGTCACCAATATAGAACGAATCTTTACTGATGACATAGATTCGCCAATCAAGGGTTTTTTTGCCCGGTCATATGCAAGCTCATGTACTGACAATACGAACTAGAGCAAAATCTAGAGCCGGCCAACTCCTCTGTCATGCTGAGACACTCTTTCCTCCTTGCGAATACGACTCTTCGCTATCGTTGTTCCGCATAAAAACGTTTTGAAACTAGTCACCAGGAAGACCGATGCCCGGGCTGTCTTCGGTCCGGACATTTTACTATTGTTTTGACCGTGTCCGAACGCTAATTTGCCGTACCAAATAAAGAGTTCGCCGTCCTCGCGAGAAGAAAACGGGAACCCTTCAAAGTAACTTGAACACTCTTCGGTTCGTTTGTATAGGTTTATTGCGTTATCGCAATCTAATATTGAACGTGAAGAACGCAAACGGGTTTGCAGTCTTTGCGGGTGACATCGAAAATGAAAAACAGACCGCTCCGGTTCTTTAGGTTTCTTCGAGAACGTTCGGCATACGTAAATGTCCGGAGCGGTTTCTTCGTTGTCACAATTTGCGAACAAAATAAAGAGTCCGAGTTCGCAAGAGGGCGGGTGTTAGATTATTACTTATTTTTCGTCGTTTATAGTGCGATTATTCGGCCAATATTAAAATTGAACGTAAAAAAACCTAAGAAAAGTGAATTCGCCACAGTTCCAAGAGAGTAAAAATGTATGTAAATTATAGACATGAGAAAAAGATTTTGACGCCAGATAGCGAGAGAAGCAAGATATATGGCAATCTGAATGTTAAAATCTAGTAAAGTGTTAATGAATTCGCACAATTTCCAAGGGACGTAAAACGCATTTTAATGGTAGACAGTGAGAAAGTATAAAAGACGCGAGATTGCAGACCAGAAGCAAAGATTATTATGTTGCAAAACTAGATTACATGCGTCATGGATAAACATAATGTGTAGGAAAATGTAGATACAGACTGCAATGAACTTTTAAATCGAACAACTTCTGTATCTACAATTATTAATTGACAAAAAAACTAGTGGGAATGTGCATCGTACTGAAACGCTTCATCTCTTTATGTTCTCACTTAACAATGGTTATATGTTTTTTTATACAGTGCCAGACACCTTTATAGATCTAAAATTGGAGAAATAAAAGTACATGAAAAAATCTCTCTGGGACTTAATACTGGAAGGCGTAGGACCAGATTGTATCAATATTTGAAACTATTGCAATAATTTTTAAAAAAAAACCTGCTATATCACCATAATAAATTTACGTTTTATTTCTCGTGCGGAAAGTAGAGAGAACGTTATGTTAATGCTGCGCGAAAAAAAAACTGCGAATTTCTAACAGAAAACTTTTATTACAGCGCCTCGCGTATGGAAAAGTGGATAAATTCAGTTGCTAAATTGCAGAGGGAAAATCCTCTGATACTTTGCAGTAGCCAGAATCCATATTTTGAGGGCCTCTTAGTCGAAGAAATTGAATGAGGCCAAATCACCTGTGTGTCCGTCTGAACAACTGCGCTAAGTGTCTAAATCATTCTCCGATTTTCTTCAAAATTGATAATTCTTCAAGCAATCTGGCTGATGAGCGGCCACTTGAATTTGAAACCGATATTCTTATTTTCGAGATTGACATGAAGCCCCGGGACAATGTCCAAATTTTATGAAATAATGGCCCCATCTTTTTTAAATTAAATTTTGTTGTTGGATTTACTGTGAAAGACGTTCAGAGAATGGTTGCAGAACTCAATGCGTGAAAAGTCTCATTTTTTGAAAATTGCAAAAGTTTAAAATTGTTTTTCAGAGTTTTTCCTACAACTCCAATGTGAAGTTAGACCTTTCTCCTTAATGAAATATTGTCAGTTTAAGATGGTTTTGGAAAGGTAGCGTGTCATATACAATTTTTCGAAAATTGACTAATTATTTCGTAATTTTTGCGTAAAATAGGGCGAGGAAGTACGTAACTGTTTTTGCGTCACTAGTTTCTATTCGAAAAAAGTAAACAAGAAACAATGTGTAGATCTCCAAACGGCACAACGATCATTCTTCTGACGTATTAGCGAAGTTTTAGCTCAAACTTTCTAATTCTGGTGGAGATTAGGCTTGACACCATTCCATCCAGACAAATACAGAGAATACAGATGTCGCAATTTTCCGCATACAAAACTTCTTGTATCATCTTGATACGTATTTCGAGCTTAAACATCTTGGATGGTTGGAAACGGTACTACAGAGCTGAGCTTTATGCTTAAAATGTGTGCAGAAAGAGAAAACGAAGAAAAGAAACATGGATTTTATGATTCTAAAATTCGAAATCCAATTGTTGGAGGTAATTCCAAATACTTTCCCCCCTATAGTAAAATAAACGTCGGATAGATTAGTATGTATTCGGCTTCTGACGGGCAGGCTTTTCCCCCTTCAGGGGTTTTCCTGAGCCGTAACCTTATGGTCTCTTTCCGCGCTTTGATGCGAGGGAGAGACCTTTTGGGTAAATCCAGAATTCGAAGGATTAGAACGCGAAAGGATGTAGGTATTGTAATGGCTAAAGGCTTTGGCCTAGCACATAGGATCAAGTAAGCTAATTTGTCTCTAATAATTACTTATTAAATAAAATAATAAATTAATAATATTAAAATGGACGAAAAGTAATAATTGTCTTGATGAAGCTGCCAATAGCATTGCTTAATGTAAGAATCGAGCGTCAGCTCTCTTAAAATGAAAAAAAACAAACACGGTTTCCGAAATTTAATGCTTTTCACGCCAACTCTTTCAGCGCTGCATCAAATTCGATCACATTAAAACAACAAGTTGGTCCCTTTCAAGCACCCCCACTTGAAGTTCTCACGCTTTTCGTTTCCACGCTAATGGTCTAGGAGGTGATTATTTCCGGACACGTCAGCTGCAACGTTCCGGTTAGTGTAGTTGAATTTTATTACGGCAGATGGCGGTGTTCCTTCTTTCCTGGATAAGATCCGACACCAACCTACAGTCGGCTCGTTGGTGAGTTTTCCCCTCCAGGTTACCTCCTCCCAGCACAGGAAACAAAGCCCCTGAGCTCTTGACTGGTCTATTGACTCGTGTGGTAGCCTGCACATGCGCTTGCACGTAATTGTAAGGAGAGAGACTAGGCAAGGAAGAGGAAGGAAAAAATCTCGCGTAGTCCGTGGCTTCGTGCTTAGGGCATTTTACCTGATACTGACGGGGAAACCACAGGAAACTACCGAGTCCCAGCAGCTGGCCGTTTGAAAATTCCATCTTCCAGACAGCGGCTGAATTCGACCCCGTAGCAATGAAGCTCGTGTCGAAAATCGCATCTGTCGTTCTCGATCCTTCTAGAGGTCCAGTTCGAGTGGCTGCAGAGTCAGCGACTAAAGTGACTGAATCTAAACTCAGCTGAGTTGTCTGGAAGTAAACCGAGCAGCCTTCTACCACGTTGTGCAATTGCGCCCGAAATAAAGGTTCAATACTTGTTGTGGCTGGCTCTGCTACGTTCGCTTAAATGCGATTTTATATTGTGTATTATCGCGCGATTGGAATACATAACATCAAAAAAATTGTAATTCTGGCGTTCCAAGATTGTGGAAATGTATTACCGCGAACCTGAAAGAAATCATGCAGACAGGCAAGATGTGACCAGAGCGAGTATTATTTGGCAACCGAAGAATCCAGAACTCGCTGTATGCTCGTAGATTCACATAACAAGAGGGAAAACTTACATTAAGCATTTTAAAAAACCTACACTATTTTAGTGTAGGCGGATAACAATAAAACTTTAAAAAGCTAGTAAAAAAGGCTAGTTAATATGTTTACTTTGTTTCCAAGAACACGATCGTAGCGTAGGACACAACGTTAATTATGCGTTGCGGGTTGCATGTGCGCCTGATCATTTAAAACTAATTTCATAATCTACAACTGTTGTTGTTGTTGCTTGTTGCCCTATTCCTTACGTATATTAGGGAGGGAAAGTATTCGAATTCGCATCAGCAATACGATATCTTTGCTCCAGTCGTTAAGTCCCTGTTTAAGAATTCTATTGAGCTGCAAATTCTCCTACACGTTCAGGATTATGGTCTATTGGTGCTGTCCCAAAGATGGCTACGATAAACGCAGTTAGAGAGGAGATACACGGGAATTTTTTTGGCCGAAATTCGGGATGTCCCCTGTATAAGGAAGGGTGGATGCTCTTCCAGATTACAGCTTTTGAAGCTGAACTGGTAAATACACCCGAGAAGGAAGATCTACTCTAGTGCCGCTATTAAAGTTAGGAGAGATCTTTCTCAATGAATTTTCCCCCCATGGAATGGCGTTATTCAGAATGAGCCAACCTGCACAAATGTAAAAATTAATTAATGGATGATCTCTAATAATACAGCATCACATCTTTCGAAGCTGTTTATTACCGAACTGATTCTTTGGCTTGAAACTTTTCTTCATAACTTTGTTCAACCAAGATCATGAAATGATTGTCATGTACTATTTATGAATCCGAGTATATGTTGAGTAATAACAATAAAGAGGGAAAAGTTTCGTTTCCACCACGGGATTCCCAAATTTTAATTTAATTCTGTCGACACATGACTGGGAATTAATTATATCTCAGCAATAGCACACTTAGGCCGTATTCATAGTCGACACCCATTTTTGAAAGAAACAGGTTTAGGTGTTTACTTATTCGCATTTTCAATTCAAGTCGTCACTTAAGTGTTTGCTTAAGCATACACCTATTCTTAATAAGTGAGCTTATCTGTACAAGTGGCCCTTATTTTTCAACCGAAATAACATAAAGATTTTTGAAGGTTTTTGAAATTATTGAAATCAATATGGAAACATCCCTTATACCAAAACGAAATTCAGAGAGATGGAAAATCTTTGGAAATGCATAGCATCAAAATTGAAAAATGAGATATCGTTTTGCACAAGGATACGGATGAAAAACGTTGGTTGTCTATGTTGCTCACTCACACGTGGCCTTGAGAATAGAGGATAACCATTACCACCAGCCCTAAAATGCTAATGGGCTCGCAGATGTTAGCAACACCATTTCAGTTACGCTAATTATTGATTTCCATTGCAGACTGTGTATTGTGTATGTTATTCTAACGGAGAACGTGTTTTATAGTTTATTTTACAAATGATTATCACAATGCATCATATGATAGAGTTAATTTTTTTTTCTTATTTTTTCAGTTGATATGTGCAGATCTCATCAGTAAGTCAGCACTGAGTTTGTAGAATCATTACAGAAATATCTAAAAGTGGTTACCAAGACAAATATTAAAAAAAGTTCATAAAATTCCCTTCATGTGTTGTACAGATATCGCTATGCCATAATATCCTAACTAATCCACCGCAAAATCCGAATAAAATCTACCACTAGCAATTATCCCGCCTACATCCGGAAGCAACAAAACGAAATTTTAATTTATTTTCCTGTTGATAGTTCTGGTCGATGAAACCAGATGATATTCTTACGCTAAAGAACAGCCAAAATTGTAAACAAGATTGACACCGCCTTCTAGATTCGTATCTAATACCAATAAAAGCAGTGTTTCAAATATTATGTAGCGAAATATTACCTTCTGAGTTGCGGCTCCCGAATTATAAGTTGGGTCTATGGAATACGAAACTGTCACTTATTTAAAGAAAATGCTTACTACTTAAGCGTGTACTTATCATATAAATGTCGACCATTGAAACATCCTTTATGTCATGTTTTTCGTAAATGCGAACAAAATCGTCAACTTTCCTTGAGTATTTCATATATAGGCTATTTTGACCGAGAGAAGATATTAAGCGGAAGTTATCAAACGTTATTATATTATATTACGGTATTATAAGGATTGTTTACGAGAACAATATAGCGGCACAGGATGTCCTTACGTCTCTACAATGAATTCATTAATTAAAATCCCCCTAAACAGACAATACTTATATACCTTTCTGAATTTCGAAACTCAGTTCAGAACTTCGTCCGATGTCAATAAAACTCAGGTTTCGGAGCCCCTTAGAAACATGATATTTTTCTTACTTTGACACCGAAAAAAAATGGAGATACAATGTGCCCTTACATGGTTTTGGAAGTTTGATTGTTCCGAGTATTGTACTCAAAATTTCTAGTTTCATCATCAGGAGAGTTACCACTTTTGCATCCTTTGTGACTTCGTAAAGTATTTTGCAAATTAAAACTAGTGTTGCTACAACAGAAGATACTTGTCTTACATTATTTGTAACGGCATATTATACACTACAGTGCACTGTAAAAGTGTTATGAAAAACCGATTTTTTTTTTCCCCCGAAAAACTCGATTCCAGGTCCATCGATGTTAATACGACTCGTCTTACCCGCTACATCACATATCCCTTCACATATCATATCCCTTCATCACATATCCCTTCGTGTACTCAGTTGGGCCGACGTTTACAAAATCGTAATGTTTCTCTCAATTTATTTACAAACATGCGATTTTCGGAACTGAGGAGTTAAACGAATAAGTCGACCTGTGCTATTCCCCTTAACATCCCTTGTTTATTTCTTGGTAAAAAAATTGAAGAAAAAGTTGCAAATTTGAACTTTGTAGTCTTACAAACTCAGATTTAACAGTAAAAATCGGATCTACGGCACTATTTTATATGTATTTCACCTCTATTTCTTTAAAAAGTAATTTCAAGAAAAAATTGCCTTTGAAGAATGTTGAAAGTTTTCTAGTGGTTTCATGCAAAACTTATTTTTTTTGAAATGTCAGAGCGTTTGAGTATTTGAGACTGAAAAAGGATATTCATTTTGGGTTTAGAATCCCTATGATTGGTCATGCGCCAGTGTTTTTTCACAACGTACCGGCAGACGACGGACTGACACACAGACCGACAGAAGGACTACGTTTTCAGTTGAGGGGGACTCCAAATGTTATTTTGCGATGAAAGTTCGAAATCGATTTTCTCATTGTTACATTAATATCTCTATTACTACGTATGTTATCTCTCTTCTCTCTCTCTCTCTCTCTCTCATATATAATAATAATATATATATATATATATATATATATATATTATATATACGTTCTTAGAGGAAGTAAAAAACCAAATGCATCACATAAAAATACTATAACTGAAAATTTTTGTAAAGGACACATAGTCAGGCAAAACTGGAGCATCGGTGTTTATTCTGATATATGCCTTAGCAACACAACAAGCATAAGCAATAACAGTTCCAAATATGTGTCAACAGAAAGCTCCAACAATGAGCCTGCGCGGGCGGGCAAGACAATGAGAGCCTGCAGAGTGTTTGGAAGATCTAAGACAGCAAATTGCGTCACTAATCGTGAAACTTTAAAACTCGTTATGCTCGCTTCGTCAACTATAACATCATGTAATGATATCCGGAAAAGAGTAACTAAGAATAATTGTATCGTAGTTGGTCTTGAAAATGACGTCTTAAACAAATGACAGAAAAAAGTTGATTATTAATTTGAATGTATTATTAATTTTTTTTGTTTTTAATTTAAGGGCCAGGTAATAAGGCCATTCATTCAAAGCAAAATCCACGAAATTTGTTTGAGTAAAAGCTCAAATTTATTTCTAAACGAAAACCCTTGTGCCGGTTGGGGATGTGGCTCGCTGGAAGGAGATGATTGTCCTGGGTCCCACACCCCGTAAACAGACATGTATGTCAACTCTGGATCTCCCCATCAAGCGGGGGGGGGGGAAATACCGCCACTTTCCGTGACAAAACATGTACTACACTTACGTAACTAACGACCATAGGCAGACGACCCGCCAGGAACCGCGAAGTATTTAATTGATCAATCCACGAAGCCTCTGTGTCGATCATAAAATCCACGTGTATCGGCCAAGGTTTGAAATTTGGTCCTGAGAGATGATAGAGGAGCATTTCGACTACTCTCACACTGATCGCCCTTACCTATTAGAGTGATTGAAACGATTGAAACGGTTCTACACCGTCGTCGAAAGGAGAATTACTTGTCCATGTATGCCCGAGTTAAATGCGCCGCATGCTGCATTCTCTCATTGTCTTGCCCGCCCGCGCAGGGCCATTGTTGGAGCTTTCTGTTGACACATATTTGGAACTGTTATTGCTTATGCTTGTTGTGTTGCTAAGGCATATATAAGAATAAACACCGATGATACAGTTTTGAGACAATGGGCATACGTTTTTTTATATTAATATTTTATTTTACAATTTGTTTGGATGTAAATATTTGGCAAAATTACATACAATTTTAATAACATGGGAGGAGTAAGGCCCATTGACCGTGCTCCTAATATTACATTTTTTTCAGATTAACACACACTAAACATATTTGATAAGTTAACTAATCTAACATACTAATCATACTAAAAATATACGATGATAAGCATATACAATAATAAAACAGAAAATAATATAATAATTTATAGTCGATATGTCAGGTCTAAAGTATGATATCGTTTAAGTCGTCTGGTGGTGTCACTATTGTCTAGTAAGTTAATGGCAAGAATATTTTGATGGTTATGTAGTCGTTGTAAGTATTTTGCGCGTATCTTGTTAATTTCTTCTTTTATTATTGTCATTTGTAAGTCTCGGTGTATTGTGGCGTTCGTTACGTACCAAGGAACATTTCAAATTTTCTTAAGCTTTTAGATTGGAAACGTTGTAATAATTCAATATTTGAATTTTGAGCGGCTCCCCAAAGTTGTATTCCATATGTCCAGACTGGTTTTAGTAATGCTTTATACAGAATGGGTATATATGTATGACTTACGGGACGTTTCGGAAAATAGCCACAATTTAAAATAATGACGTATTATATTTTCTTTCATTTGTATTATTGAGATAACGACCAATGCGTACTCATGAACCGTCCCTGTGACTCATAAGCTGACGCGAATACCACCTTAGGACATTCGTTATCAATTTGTTTATTAATATTTAAAATACCCTTTAAATTTTTTCATTAGGTCCTCGTTAATTGAGAGTTCTGATACGTCATCTTGGAGGACCCTACATCTTCATTATCCTCGTTTACCGTGTGCCCCTTCGTCAGAGAAGAACCCTTCATTAAAAACTCTTCAATTAAGAAGTGTTTTAGGCCGAACTAAATTGCTTTTGTGTCGTCACTGTAAAATATATAGATCGTGACGATACAGGGCAAAGCATAATGGAGGTTAATGCTGGGAGAAATAAAACATGTAATTTTAAAAGAGTTACGTCGAGGGAATATACACAGCAATTTTATGTGTTGATTCAAAATGGCCAGATAAAGGTTTGGGATTTGGGACCTGATGTCCTCGGATATCGGCGAGTTGGAAAGTTCGAAGAAGGAAGAGCAAAGTCTTAAACAGCAAAGCCAAATGAACCCAATTAATTTCCAATAAATCAGTCACACTCATTTTACTGGTTGAGACTTGAAAAACAATTACATAGATATGTATTCGTAGTACTGCTTGAGAGGCATCTGGCACCCAATTTCACAAATGTGTTTATATATGAGACATGAACTTTTTTCATTATGAGTAAGAATTTTTATTAATTAATGACGTTGATGCTCTTCAAGGAATATTTAGTTTATTACCGTATACCGTACGTTTAGATTTGTTACAAACTTGAAGTGTCTAAATAGAAACTTTTTGTAATCCTAATTAAATTCAAACAACCTGGAAAATCACTCGTTACTTAATAGTTGTATGATTATACGTCTTTATTTGATTTGATAATTACATTCGTCGTAGCATTCATCATTACTTGTAGTAGGTAAACAGAATCTAAATTCTAACACGACGGACGCGTTTTACAATTGGCGCATGCCATTGTTGCTGCAAAAGTGGATTCTTCGAAGATTACAAAAAATATTCCAGGGGAACAATTTTCAAAATATAATTTTTCACAGTGCAGTGTAAAAAATCGCGTATTGCGTCACCTGGACCCATCTCGCTGTTATGAGCAGCTGTAAACACATGCACTTCTGTATATCACTGGCAAATTTCCAGTGACACTTTTGACATTCAATTATTTAAAGCGTTATTGCATTATCTCAATGAATCAAAAACGGGTAGTAGGAAACTGTATGGTATTTATTCACTTAGGTGAATTTCTGAATTGTTTTCGAGATCTTCACGAAAATGTGAAGGAGCACCCTTAAATTTACTTTCAAGATGGAGGAAAGGGTATTTTTTTTAGGAAATTTCATGTACACAGTACTTTTTTTGTTTTGAAGATTACTTCTTCTTGTTCTTTTTCTGCACTTCAAGGATTAGGCGTCTGTCTGTTCCGTCTTCACATATCAAACCATGGTCACATGTACAGACATGAAGATCACATGTACAGAATTTCATTAAGATCAGTATTAAACTGTAAATTTATATGAAAAAGCAAACAGTTTTTATGTAATAGAAAATAATAAGTTGAAAAATTAGCCTAATTTATGCCCGAGAGAATACAGTACCCTACAGTGAAAATTTCAACAGATTAGCCATTCCAGAAATTACCCAGTACGAACAGACATGCAAAAACCGTAAAAACTTTCTGTACGCTACGTAAGTAGTTTGCGGTAAATATAAATAAATAAATTAGAAATTACCTTTTTCTTGACCCATTGTATAATTGTCGTATTAAAAAGTTGCAGCTCTTTGTATAATAAAATATTTTAGGACATAGCTTCATTATAGTACAGGTGTTTGACCAATCATGGCAAAGTTGACAGTTGAGAAGGAACAAATCAAAGGTAACGTTCTATTAAGTGTTTCGTTGGACTACGTATATTGGCTGTGCCCAGACAACTCGTTGACTGGGAGGGTAAACCGCACATGCCCTCACCTGTTTCCTAAACCCACAAGTAAATTAGATTCGCCGTATGGGAACTGTATTATTAATCTGGAAAGCAATAACAACAGACACTGAACGTTTATGCCATTTCTTGAATAAATTGAATCGTCGGTTTGACTCGGGTACTGCTCGCTTGAAACCGGACTGTGTTTATGCAATGTCTCAGACACCTGTGAAGCTGGCCGCCAGGTGACATTGGCTGTCTACCACATTATCGTTCAGTATAAACGTTTGATTTACAATAGTGATTACCAGTCGCAGAAAAAGTTGTGTATGAATCTCGATGTAATAGGTATTAATATACTCGAAAGAAGTTTACGATACTCTCTTGTTCCTCGCTCGTATCGTATTTTCCTTTAGCATTCATTTATAAATACCCACTTACATCCTCGTTTGATAATTGACTATGTTAACACACCGTATGCATAAAACGATTTCCCGTGTTTGTTTTCCGTGTGAGAAACACCTGTTTTGTTCATTGTAATAGTGTGTGAAACATTACGAAGTGTTCGCGAAATTTGTGAAACACATCCTTCGCATACGACGGGTTTGCGTATGATCGCATATGTTAGGAATCATGGTAGGCAACACATACACGAGGTAATTCACACACGTGTTACATAAATTACTATTTGTTCGAGCCTCTTCCTTTTTTTGGTTATTTAAGATCGCATCAACATTTAGATCATTATCGTATTTAACGTTATGGTATCTATGACATGGTATGGTGATGATAGGGGGTGAAAGGACGAACACAAATACAACCATCCTTCAGTTCGTAATCGTTACGACACTACTGCCTTAACAATCCCGGCCTTCCGAATGACGACCCTCTTCTTTGTCCCCTTACTTACTCACACAATTACACGCACTACATTAACACACACTTCGGGAGCTTAGAGCTTGTCTCGGCTAGGTCGGGGCCCCGTTGGTGGGTGATACTTCGATGGGAAAATCCCGGTAGAAGGGGAAAAACTGATCAGATCATCCGAATACTTTTCCAGTCAGCGACTGAATTGCTAGTGTCGAAAATCCTGCCACCGCCGGGAGTCGAACCTAGGTCCTCCCGGTCGGAGGGACTGCAGTGATATCAGTGTTGCCACCTCTCCCGATTTAACAGTCCGATGTCCGCTGGAAACAATCGAACTAAACGGTTTAATTTTGTTTAGAAACATGGGCGTTTTGTTGGGGATGTCGCAACCCTACCTCCTGAGAAGGAGGCGTCGGAGCAAATGAGCGCGGAGGGGAGAGGGGGGGGGGAAGGGGGCGGGGCGTTGACGAAGAGGGCTTCTGACACCTGACGGAGCATCGCGCACTGCCGTCCATCTATCCACTCCTTTCTCAATGGGCGCGTGCGCCCGCCCGGGCCACTTTCGACTTCGGAAGCGCTTTCAACGGCCCGTCACTTGAGCAAGCCGTTGGTCGCCCAGACGCGTCTCCACTTTCCTCGGAGGTAACGGTCCTGTGTGAAATCGTATAATATAATCGCCTTTTAGCTTTCCCGTCTCCCGCCTGTTGTTCGGCGGGCAATGTTGTAGTTGCTGATGGGTAGTTCTGAAAGGCGGAAACGTCCCAGTTCTATTGATCACAGGTACGTTCTCAATCATACTCGAGAAATACATATTTCTGACTGATTTAATTTTAGGTTAAATTATGATAAACTGGGGGTTTTCATTCCATCAATTTGCAATAAAATAATTTAGTTAATATTTATGTGTAGCACAGCACCATTCCAATGTAAAAAAACTTATTAATTTCAGACATAATGAATGAGCACCAAAATAAACAGTATTCAATTGTAATAAAAAAATATTTTGAAAAAGTATAGATGACTCGCCATTATCCGAGTCTCTATTCTCGATGCTCTGAGAGAGAGAAAAAAAAAAAAAAAAACAATTCATGGAAACGGAACGAAGTGTCGTGTGAGGCCAATTAGTCGCTGTAGTTAATTAATTGTGCGCTTTCCTGTCCCAATATGTGTTGCTGTGCAACGATGGCAAGGCTCACTCTTCAGGTTGAGAAGACGTCATTCAGCGTAGGGATGGCTAGGTGCTAACCACACGTGTCCCTTAACCCGCGAGGCCGGGACGCTGCTGGTAGGCCTTAGCTCGTAAAAAGCTGTTGTGCCAAAGCACATACAAACAGTAGTAGCGAGTTAGTGCAAACGCTACACGATGCCGTCGCTAATTACAGATCTACAAATATTGGTACTTCGCCGCAATCCAAAATCATCGGTTTGCTATGTAATTTTGTCTTTCTAATGTAAAATATATCTTCATTTTAAGTATTTTTTTCGGTTGAATATTTCTATTACACTTTTTTAGTGGTCGTGTATTTAATTATTGATAAATGTAGTAAATTAAACACGTTGTTAGTTGACTCATTAAGACATTTTTAATAAATTATTTTTTCGGATTACGTTAATAAAATTTTTCGTTTCCTGTGTGTAACAAAACATTTTATTTCCGGTTTCGATTTTGAAACCTTTTCAAACGGGTATCCTATACTATTATTAACACTAGCAATACTAAAGCATAAGTGGTCCCTTAATTAACAATGGTGGGGGTCGGAGGGGGGCGGGCTCCGGAGCGCACCAGCCAAACATTTTGATTTTGTTGACGGTTTCTTTTTGATAAATTATAGTTTTATGTCAATATTTCACGCTGATATATTTTCACATCATAGTAATGTTTTAAACTATTTTTTACTCAGACTTAAAATTCTATAAATATTTCCAAACTATATCCTCAACGATAAGATTTCGTGTGTTCTGAGTTCTTAATCCACACCTAAATGCTCTGTAAAACTCAAATTATAACCAACACTTGTGATAAATTATTTAATACTTTAATTAAACCGTACAATGACTTTTAGCTTCTTACGAAATTTGAAAACTATAAAAACCAAGCAGTCATCGTTGGGTTTCTGACATTCTCCCCTTTTAAAGTAATATATAAGGTAAAGTAAAAGTTAAAGTAATAAAAGATTAATTTTAAGTAATTTCGGGCAATTGTACTTCAATTTTCCATACATTTTCACGTTTCTGTTCTCGCCTAGGATAAAATATCACTGTAACTTAACATGAAGAAATATTAACGAAATGTCTGTCCTGTCCTTTGGATCGAGATCCCGCTACGGGTCTTGGCCGAACAGCGGTGACCCAGCGTCTCGGCCGGGTGCGTGTGGTTAGCACGAAGACATCCTTCCACCGTATTATGCTAGTCTTCTTCACCTTACGACGGACTTTCTCATCGTCACCCAGCAGTAGACACTGGGTCATTTGTAAGGAAAGTGCACAGTTATAATTTGCCTCAGCCTGAAACCCGGGGTTGCGTTATGGAAAGCACGCTAACCAACGAGTCAGCCGATTGGGCTCAACGAAATGTCTGCTGTGTGGACATTGAAATATTAGGGATTTTTACTCTATTCGCCTCTCGAATCTTGAACTTTCAGAAAAAAAATTATTACAATCTTTTGAAAATCGAAACAGGTTCATTTGGTTTCGGTTCGAAGTTTACGTTTGATGCAAGAATCACGGTTGCCTAGATTAAAATTGTTACTCTTTTAATTTTTTTGTTAAGTTCACATAAACATCTAGGTCATCAGCGACCACTAATGCATTTAACGGTTTGGTCATTGGGAAGATGACATGATATTCTGATGATAGGGGGGATGAAAGGACGAACACAAATACAACAATGTCCGAGGTGGGACTCGAACCCGCGATCCTTCGGTCCGAGATCGCTACGGCGCTACTGTCTTAACAATCTCGGCCATACGGACGGCCATTGTTACTCATTACGTACCTCATTTGTAGTTTTTATTATTTTCAGAAAGTTTTTTTTTTTTCTTGAAAACCTTATTTGAACATGTACTTTTCTCTCGGCGCTTCAGATTAGAGCCCCATTTCGCATCTCGAGACATCTAGTTGCCAGAGATCCTTCAAATAATCGCTTATATCGTCCTTGTTTGACTGTGCCGAGTAAATGCACATATGGTCCTTTTCAAAGCTCTTAATTGTCGTGCTTAAACCAGTATGGTTTCCTCGAGGACATTATTTAAAACAAAATATGTCACGGGGGCAGTTGCGGATCCAGGGGGAGGGTACATGGGGCATGGCTCCCCAAATATATAAATCAATAAATTAAATCAATATTTAATTTACTATTGAAAAACCTAGTGAATAATTTGATGGAAACTATAAATTATAAAACATTACTGAGGTAAGTTAAGAAAATAATTTAAAGGTTTATTAATAAATTAATTTAAGAATATTATTTTTTATTGAACCAATATTAATTTTTTTAAATAATTTCAAAAGTATTGTATGTAACGGTGTTCCCCGACTTAAGTTGGCCCCCTTTAAACCATTTTCTGGCTCCCCCTCAGCACGGTACGGGGGCAAGCGATCTTCTATTGACCCTCCGGGACGTGTAGGGCAGCGATTCGCGTTCTAAAACGGGACCATTGGGGCCGCCTCAACCGGCTGGAAACATTCGTAATAAATAGACGCCGTAGTGTGATGGTGCAATCGTTCGTAAAAATAATTCACGAATACGCTTCTCCGCGAAGGAGACCCATCATTTCGCATGCGCCGCTTTCAGTCCTCTTTACATGGCCCCGGTCCAACAGGAACAGCTTTGTTATCGAGGTCGCGGAACCGTGTCATCGAATCTTGGGCGATACGAGGTTGGAGAAGAGTTCCGTGTCATATAAGGATAAATGCCATTGCGATTGGCAAAAGCAGTCTGCACACAATACCGATTTCTCTTTTTCTATACGTTTCCTGGGGAGTTGGTTTAGAATGTCATGGTTGCTAATTGGAATAGTATTTGTGCTTAAAACAAATTACTTTGTCTCAATGATGAAATGTTTATTTCAATGAGGGTTGCTGTCCGTAATTTAATGCCAACTTGTGGTTTATTACTTCTGTCACGCTCTTTTATAGAAATGTTTTACATTCTGACGGGAACATTTTTTGCAAGTTGGTACTGATAGTTGGTAGCGCATGGATGTGTTTTTACTCTGTACTGCCGTCACTACTGGGTTTTACTACTGTACTGTCCCAACTTACATTTTAAAATGATTTTGCAGAAGGGAGGGGAACAGTTAATGGAAAAAATTGTGAAAGAATCTATCGTATTTACTATATTTTGGATCCAATATTTAGACTTTTCAGAAGCTCTGACTCTTTTCAAACGAATTAAAGTTTCCTTCTCGTCCTTGAAAATCTGTCGGTAATCTTCAGCTTCCTTCCTCCTCATATTTCTTGCATCCACCTACTACACAGACGTGCCAAAAAACACTTATATCCTCCTATTTCAGTTTCTAAATCTTGCGTATGGTGATGAATATTTGCCGTATCAATAAATATTAAATTTAACAGATGTTATGATTTACATAAAAAGCTTTATCGCAATTTCGGAAATTATTTTTCTTATTGTGACCCCAAAAGTCACTTCATGGTAGTTTGTGTCAATGGTAAAAGTGTGTTAATTTTTCAATTTCATATTCTGTACACTTAAAAATTACAAATAACGAAACAAAGTGATTTATAGACATCTCATCTGAAACTTATCTCTGATTACTATCTAGATTCTAGAATACACGAGTGACAGAATTTTACACAAAGGTTCTTATCTCTTTATTTATGTGACTCATGAATGGATTGAAAAATGGAAATGAAATGAAAAATTGAATGAATAAAGCTCAAAGCAGATATAAAGTCCAAAATTCTGCCTCTCATCAACATCCACAAAACAAACACGGCCCCACTTCAGGTTGCTGAACTGTTTTCTAAAATATGAACTTGGGATCGCTTTAACGTAAAATAAGACTGCAAATTTCACATGTTTTGGGCACTTACAATTATAATCATACATTATAATTGTCCCTAATTATACCACCATTAATACTAATAATAACAACATAAGAGGTGCATTTTTGTTTGTTTGATTAATTTTTAACATCACTTTTTAAAATATTTATTTTATAAGTTAAATATTCCAGCAAAATGAAGTACAAAAATAACTTAAACGTGATCAAATAAACATCGCTACCTTTAGAAACTTACATGCGAACACTATGTTCTGCAAAAAATAATCGCAAACGTAGTCACATAGGATTAAATATGTTTCTATCGTTGGTACTATTATTATTATTATTATTATTATTATTATTATTATTATTATTATTATTATTATTATTCAAATAGCTTATATATGCTATTATTGAACAAATTGTAGCAATAGTAATTAAATAATTTAGTATTCCAAAGAAAGTAAATTTGACTGAGCGTGATGTTAGGGAGTTTATCTTTTAATTTTCTCACATAGTACATACATAATATAGAGAGTTATGTACTGCTGGAGCAAAAAATGCAAGTACAAATGCATGAAAAATTGCACGAAAAAACTGAGATTTTAAAAACAATATTTTCTCGAAAACAGCACCAAATATTTGTTTAACCTTTCGGTACAGAGAGAGCTAATTACCCTAAATTACATGACATACACGGCATTTTGATGTATTCTTTTAATTTTTAAAAAGTACACAGATGTATTTTTTACCTAGATCTCTCAAGTCATTAATATTTACATTACGATCGTGTTTTTATATCATGTCATGTGTGACTTCAAGTGCTTGAAATTATTTCTTAAGAAGATTTTCGAAAACTCGAAAGTTTACTGTGGAAATGAGCTCAAATTTGCTTATTTTCAGAAACGCTCAAACTATAAAATCGGATCATTGATACCTTTATAAATGTATTTAACTCTATTCGAACAAAAAAAAACAATTATTTTAGCTCTTTTCGAGAATATTTTTAAAATATCCCAGGAGCTTCATGTAAAATACGAAATAATAAATAAAGACATTTTTTAAAAATAGGAGGTTTTCGAGTGGAGCCAGATAGACCCATGAATATTCTTTTTGGAAAAAATCCTACAAAGTTTAGGCGTTAGTATTGTTGTCACACGGTGGTGCAGACAGGCGGACGAATATTTAAAAAAAAAACATTTTTTTTGTATCTAATGTAATGTATTTAATGTGTATTTCCGTTAAAATCTCGCAAATGTGTGTTTCACAGCATTACGTGATATCCGCATTCATTTTTTTGATCTCTCCCCTTCGCAGGTCTCACTTTCGTTAAACTCTTTGTAATCCCGAAAATTGCAAAAGTTAGCAATAATGCAAGAAAAATGTACTGTTGCGGCAGCACTAGTTTTTAGGTATTTCTCGCTTCGTAATGCTTACATTACGGGCAATTTTAAACATTTTAACATTTGTGAGGACAAGTGCTTCAAGTGATATGATGATTTTAGAAAATTCAAAAGTTTCCTGTGAAAAAAAGCAATATAGTGTTCCGTTTTTCAAAAACGCAAGGCGACATTTTATCAAATTTATTCAATGAAAAATTACAGGCAGGACTATGTTTCACTCCTCTATAATATTTTTAACGTCTTATTTCAATTCTAGGGAACAATGGAAACATGTGAAAAACTATCTTTTAGCCGTCGATTGGTAGCTGCTGGGAAGGGGATGAAAGAGATAGAGTTTTCTTTCTTTTACGGGACTGAGTGGACGCAAAGAGTAATGTGGTTGTGGTTGGATCGTGTATGTTTCTTTGTATGCATCTAGCTCACAGCATACTTCATCGGTTTTCGATACGGATAAGTCAGAATTACTCCTTTTAGTCACGCGAGTAATCCAGGCCACGTGCAAAATGCTATATGTACTGTTGCAGCAGCACTAGTTTTAGGCATTTCTCGCATCATAATATTTACATTAGGACAATTTTAAACACTATTACATTTGTGAGGATAAGTGCTTCAAGTGATTTCGGATCAAGTTCGTACATGTGCTGCAGCACATATACGAACTAAATGTTCAACTATTTTATTTCTCATGTGCTTCCATTTCCTTAATATTTACGCAGGCATGTCATCAAGGTCACGGGCAAGGTAACTAGCTCACTAGAACTTGTGGGCACTGAGTTCAGAGAAAAAGGTATGGTTGAGAGTTAAACGAAAGGGTGGTGCAAATACTTCGGAGAGATGGTACTTCACTGGACACATGGCACGTGATAGTCTTTGGGAGAAGTCACGTGACAGTTGGTTTGTACTTGGCGCGTCCGCTCGTGTATGGGTCATGGCCTACCGGTGGCGTCCTGGCTTCGCGACCATGGGTTAAGGGGGTACGTGCGGTTGGCACGAAGTCATCCCCACGCCGTATTCTGGTCTTATCAACCTGAGAAGTGAAGTTTCTCATCGTCACACAGCAACATTTACTGCGTCATTTCAAGGGAAAACGCACACTACAATCTTGACTCGACCGGGAATCAAACCCGAGGTCGCGTCATGGAAAGCGACCACGCTGACCATCGAGATAAGTCGCCAAGCTTACTTGTCAGTTTTGTAGAATATTAATTACCATTTTTCTCTTTAAAGTAAATAATTGATCCATTAAAATGAAAGAGCACAAAAGTCCGATTTCAAAATATTAATTGCGAGTAAAATTTAAGAAATTGAATCAAAAGAATCTTGATAATTGACCGAAGAGTGACTCAAGAGTTGCTGTGAGAGCGTAGGCTTCCGCTGCCGCAGTCAGTATTTACTTGGTTGTCCATGGCGAAGGTTCCGACGTTTCGGTCGCCATTCTGCGACCTTCATTACGCCCTGAGGAAGGTCGCAGAATGGCGACCGAAACGTCGGCATCTTCGCCATGGACGCGGCGTCATTCTGACAGCCAAGTAAATAAAGAGTTCCTGTTCACTGAAGATTGATATAAAAGCATGAACTTTCTACGATCAGGTTAGAAGGTTTAACAGACAAATATTCATATCTATTAAAATCGCTGTCCGTCCGTAAGCAGGAATATTAACATATAGAGACTTGTTAATTCATTTCACATTATGTGATGCAACTGCAACAAAAAAATTATGCATTATCTAATACAATAAATAACTTAATGCAATAATAACACTGCACAAAACAGAAACAAGGAAAGAATCAGAAAAAATATTCATTTTATTAAAATCGCTGTCGTAAGCGGAAATGTTAACTATAGAGACTTGTTTAATTCATTTCACATTATGTGATGCAATGCAACAAAAAAATTAATGCATTATCTAATACAATAAATAACTTAATGCTTTAATAACACTGCACAAAACAGAAACAAGGAAAGAATCAGAAAAATATTCATATCTATAAAACCCGCTGTCGTAAGCGGAAATGTTAACTATAGAGACTTGTTAATTCATTTCACATTATGTGATGCAATGCAATAAATAATTTAATGCTTTAATAACACTGCACAAAACAAAAACAAGGAAAAATCAGACAAATATTCGTATCTGTTAAAAGCGCTGTCCGGCTGTAAGCGGAAATGTTAACTTATAGAGACTTGTTAATTCATTTCACATTATGTGATGCAATGCAATAAATAAGTTAATGCTTTAATAAAACTGCACAAAACAAAAACAAGCAAAGAATCAGGTGTGAGTTGGCGTGCCAGATTTACGGGTTTCCGGCTGCGGCAGTTGATCAGAAAATCTTATATTCTATGACATCAGAATGTGCTAACATTTAATTATTTTAATTAATGTTTTATTTGCAGAATAGTTTCATATTTCTTGTGAAATTTATACGTACAGTATTACATCATCGATATTAATATTCAAAATGATTTGTTATTTAATATTATTATATTATATTAATATTATTTGGACGATTTAGAAAGAATAATGTCACAACATAAACATTACATTATTGTGTAGTGGAATTCTCTCATTTACATCCGTTTCTAAATTTTTGGCTGCTGAAATGGTTATAGATCAAATCCTTTGTCCTTGATCGAAACATTTCGGAGGTCGGCAGCGTAGTGTTGTTTTAGGTTCACGGTTCGGTACTTTACGACTTTGTAGCTCTATAAAACCTTCCTGGTGAGTTATATTAGTAGCGAAGTTCCGCGGCGTCGCCTACGCATGTTACGAGCTTTGCTGTTCGCCAACTTCTGCCTGGAAGGGGTCCAGAGCATTGTCGGGCGAACCACTGAGCGCTGTTTAGGTACGTCTTGCGTGCAATTAACGCAAAATGCGTACAGTAATAACATACGGAACTGGCTGCTAGTCAAAATACCTCGCATCAGTTACCGAATTTTTAAATTTGTAACATAACCGAAACTTTGAAGTTTATTGTGAAACATTACTACTTATAGGTGGTCGTTTCCAAAAAAACTACGTATGTAATTATCATCCTCGCGGGCCAACGAGAAGAAATAATTTAAAAAAGTCGTGTCCAACGTTATAAGAGAGCCTTTGTATTTTCCCACTTTCAAAGATATCCAATAGGAACACATTTTACAACATTTGTTTTAAATGTTCCATATCACGGTGACGAGTAATAATATAAAATTCCACGTGTAATGTTTCGAGATTCAAATTTCAGTACGACGTGTGTAATTTACTAACTTCTCCCTGGAAGGTGTTCAGAGCATTGGCGAGAAAACAACTGAGCGCTGTTTAGATACGACTTGCGTGCAATTAACGCAAAATGCGTACAGTAATAACATACGGAACTGGCTGCTAGTCAAAATACCTCGCATCAGTTACCGAATTTTTAAATTTGTAACATAACCGAAACTTCGAAGTTTATTGTGAAACATTACTACTTATAGGAGGTCGTTTCCAAAAAAAACTACGTATGTAATTATCATCCTCGCGGGCCAACGAGAAGAAATAATTTAAAAAAGTCGTGTCCAACGTTATAAAAGAGCCTTTGTATTTTGCAACCTTCAAAGATATCCAATAGGAACACATTTTACAACATTTTTTAAACGTTCCATACCACGGTAACCAGTAATATTCTATCATTCTACGTGTAATGTTTAGAGACTCAAGTTGTAGAGCGAGTGTGTAATTTATGATAAACAACCGGAATCCAAGACTGGTTTGTGCCTGGTTCTTACGTCTATCGTGCCTTTGCCTTCTTTATCTCGTAATCATTGTCGTCTTAACATCGTCATTATCATTATCGTCTTATCTACGTCATTGCCATTTTTGCAATAAGCTAAAATCAGTTCCAACTTGGTTAATGTTTTATAAAACCTTACGTAAACACGGTGTTTGTCATTTTGTCATCTTGTACGTTATCATAGATAATACCACGAGAGCTGTGGAAATTGTCGATCAAATCACGACTCGCGAAGCGAAGGGAGAATTTTCAAAGCACGAGTGGTATTTAATAGGACTATTCCACGAGTGAAATTATGTACAGAGTAACAAAATGCGCCAAATATTGGAAATAACTGAAAGCGTATGTTAAAATCAGAGGTTTTGATATAATACATGCGATGTTTATTGGACATCGACATAGCGATCGATGTATAACGTATATGTAATACTGACTCCGGCCGCTGAAGCCTTCGCTCTCACGATGTATAACGTTCCAAAATATATGAGTCACAGTTTATGATTGGCCAGTAGGTAGATGCGGTAAGAAAAATCGGATAGAAAAAGCGATAAGCATTTTGAGACACCACCCTGATTAGGGCATTCTGTGTGTATAATTAAACACGATTGGCTGTAATTTAACGAGTGGAATAGTCTTGGAAATGTTTTACTTTATTTCTACTAATAATTCAAAATTTACATATTCTAAAACGCGTACCATTTGCGAAGGAATCGCTGAAACTTACAAGAGTATTATTTCCTTGTGTACAATTTGAAGCTAAGGCAATTTTGTTTCTATTAGGATTACGTATCTAAAAGTACGACCTTTAAAATGTGACAGTTTTATCACCTTTTCTCTGATTGGGCAAACACATGCACGCACGCATTATTGAGTCAAGGAAGATTGTAATGAATGTAGAGCATCTTAACTTGCAAATTATCTGATAAAATATGCCTTTTACTTCCTACACAATGTTAAGTGACCTTCAGGTCAAAATAAAAATACCGAATTTCTGAATTTAAATGTCCATTGAGTTAAGTAACACAATATATTTTATGGCAATCAGTATACTTCATAAGGAGAGATGGGATGTATTCTGAATTTAGTTTTTGGATTCATTGATCCAATTTAATTTGGGAAGTGATCTTAGTATGAGAAGGAAATATTACAGATACTATTAATACTACTAAAAATACAAACTGGATATTCTAGCATAATAAGTGAATTATTGAATCTCAGATCTCCTGATGGACAATGTCTTTCAAATTCTAAATACAGTACACTATTAATGCTAAATATTTCGATTGAACTCTTTTGAACGAAGATATTTGTGACAAGAAAGACAACATGAAATATGACAATAGTCTAATAAAATATTAGTTGTATTAGTATTCTGACCTTTTATTAAAGCAGATAGTTCAGTATTAAACCTTTCTAAAAAATATTAATTTGACGTTTTGACTTTAATTGAGGACTTTTTAAAAAATATCGGGACAAGGTTTGTTGAATGTTAATGTTAAATAGTTCACATTCATAGAAAAGCTTTTTATAATATCGAAGGATTTTATATAAAAGTCTACCTGTTTTCTTTTGTACAAATCTGGAGTCGAGGTCTAGTTAGACCCGTGTGAACACTCCGCACGTTTTACATTATTCTTCTAAAAGAGAAAATAGCTTAATGCTGCATCTTCGAACGTTTCTAAAAACCCTCAAATAGTGCAGATTCTCTCAAAATCTTAATAGACTCGCATACAGCATAAGAAATGAAGCTTGGCAAGATAGCAGGTTTTAATGGCCTAGAATGGAGTTGTGCCCGTCTGCAGACTTTGCGTAAGGAATCAGTGCACTCACAGAGGAAGGAGACGGGTACACTACATGCCGTCTCAGAAACATTCACTTCCTAGCTTTTCGTCAGGCATTCTTGACACAGAACAATACATTCACATATCATGTAAGAAAATATACACAAAAACACTTGTGTATAAATAACAAAGAAACTAAAACAAATTTTCGAGAGATTACAATCCCTGGCTCGCAATAAGCTAGCCGATGTTTTCTGAACAGCAATAGTAGGGCTACTGCGCATGCGCATTGGCTCCTGTCGCGCGTGTCTCACGCACAATTTAATGGTCGTCACGTGACGAGATCCGCGCGAAATGTAAAGTGCGTTGCAGAGTAACGTGGGTTGCGAGTTGCATGGGCACATGATGTTCTCTTTATACTACCACAATCTTCTAAATTCGAAATATTTCGTCGCAAAAATGTGTCTGATCCACTCATGGGAGGCAATGTCCATTCCAACTGTAGCATTCTTGCATGTTTCTGCAATTGCATTGATTGCGTCTTATAATTCGTACAAAACCATTATATTTTCTTTGCTTATAATAATAGGAAAAATAGCATTTATGCTACATACGCGTACTACATTAACCGGGTAAGGTGACGCAGGGCATTAACTAATGTCACTGCAGTGCCTCTGACCGAGAGGTTCTGGGGTCCGACCTGATGGTGGCAGGAGTTTCAACACAAGCTACATAGTTAGGTCGATTTCAGCCGCTAGCCGCAGAAGAATTCTAGCGGCCAGCTGATCTGATCTGTAGATTTTGGAGGTTTCTCTCATATCTATACGGCCAATACGGTAGAAGTTCTCTAACAAACGAACCACGGACCGCGCGCGATGTTTCCTTCGTCTTCCTTGTCCTTTCCTCCCCCCTTACGTAAACTTACATGCTCAACACTACCACGTGTCAGGAGACCAGTTTGGAGTTTAGAGCTCCTCCCGGCTGGGATTATGTCTCGCTGTCCTGCCGTGATTATACATGTACTTCACTTACGAAACTAATGCCGCAGCAGTTGTAATGTCCGATGACAATCAATAAATACAATTAATCAATCAATTCTGCATACACAGTACGATTTATTTAGTCGTGCGTCTGGCAGGTATCAGCAGTTGATGGTTTCATCCAATCAGGATGCTTACGTCGCAGAGACTTCACTATGGTAACGTTTAAGCTCCCGGTTGGATGAAACCGTCAACAGCTGATTAACTTTAAACGCACGATTAACTAAATGCAAATATAACCATCTGATAATCTGCATGTGTTCCTGTGTCGGCGTATCTGACTGTTACTCAGAGTTAGATCTCTTCCGGCCTACCATTCGGGCCAAGCGACGTGTCATGCGACAAGGTAGTGACGAATTTTTCAGGATCTTCCAGAACGCCCCCAAAATACCTTTTGGTTATTCAGAGTATTTACACGCGTTTTTTAGGGTTTAAGGCACGTATAGATGTATAATGTAGAGCCATATAGAGGTGATAAGTAACTCATTTTATTTCTCTAGATAGCACAAATCAATTGAAACTATTTCCGCCAGACCTTTCTGAAAGATGATAGAATTCCAGGAAAACTTGGTTTTGAAGGTTATACGGCACATAGTAGTGAGACGGCGTACGTATACTATGTACTGGATTGTTTTCCTGCTTAACATGAGTCGTTTTCGGCTTGATTAATCAAATTTGCCATATATTTCACTTTACAATAAACACAATTTCTAATGATCCTTTTCAGGTCACTTTTTGTATCTGAGGATGAATGAACCAAACGACGCATAATGTTCAAAATTTCTTTTTGTTTGAACTTGCATCGGACAAAAGACATTTTTAACACGAAAATTGCCGCTCAAAGCGCCACGCTAGGCTAGTATTGTAATACGATGTAACCGATTGAAACAATAACAAAAAGTATTTACGTTACCCACAAAATCGAACGTCCTTCAAATCGAATATCGACCAAACAAAACCACACTATCCGTCATTGTCAGAAATGCACCCGAACATACATATTCACTTCTGGCTATCCTATTCCAATAATAATAATAATAATAATAATAATAATAATAATAATAATAGTAATAATAATTCAATAGAAATATCGTTACCAATTTTCAATTCAAACTGGCCCTAAAACTTCTCTGTGCCGAAATTACTAATAGTTCAGACTCATAAGGGACGATTATTTTTCTTTCGGGAAGTACGAAGAACCTACTTGAAACGCTAAATCATCATAACGATAAAATTCATTTACACAGGATTTATTTGCTCAAAATACGCATGGGATTCATCGAATTAGCTCAGAGCCACTTTCCTGTCACCCTTTTACCTCCTTTTATCCGCACGAACACCGCAAATATTTTTACCGAGCAACCCCGCGACTATTTCCGCCGCTTGTGCGACGATAGTATGTCCAAAATAGCCTCGTAATAGTAACGGAAGCCGACGGCTCAATGGGCGGAGCTGCGAAAATAGCCCCGGCGAACGAACAGCAGATGCCTTCCGCGCGCCTTCGCTCGACCGAGGGGGCGGGAGGCTGGCCTTACATTAGCACTACGTTTCCGCAACATCTTTCAGCAATTTGTTTGCGCTTCTTGCGGTCATCGTTGCACTAACAAGAGCAAGGAGGGCAATATATTGCCTGAAAGATCTGAGCAAGATCTTTCCGTCAACATATTGCCGATTCTTTAAGGCTGGCCTTACATTAGCAATACGTCTCCCAATATCTTTCATACTGCCTACGTAATAACAAATAAGTACCTCATATATCAGTACCTTGTGGTCTCTTTTCCGCGGCTTTGATGCGATGGAGAGACCATTTGGGGTGAATACCAGAATTCGAAAGATTAGAACGCGAAAGGATGTAGGTATTGTAATGGCTTAAAGGCCTTCGGCCTAGCCACATAGGATCAAGTAATCTAATTTGTTTGTAATAATTACCTATTAAATAAATAAATAAATATCTTTCAGCAATTGGTTTCTGATTCTTGCAGTCTTTTTTACACTAGCAAGAGCAAGAAGGGACAATATATTGGCTGAAAGATCTGAGCAAGATCTTACAGTCATCATATTGCCGATCCTTTAAGGCTGGCCTTACATTAGCAATACGTTTCCGCAACATCTTTCAGCAATTTGTTTGCTCTTCTTGCGGTCATCGTTGCACTAGCAAGAGCAAGGAGGGCAATATATTGCCTGAAAGATCTGAGCAAGATCTTTCCGTCAACATATTGCCGATCCTTTAAGGCTGGCCTTACATTAGCAATGCGTTTCTCAATATCTTTCAACAATTGGTTTCTGATTCTTGCAGTCTTCTTTACACTAGCAAGAGCAAGGAGGGCAATATATTGCCTGAAAGATCTGAGCAAAATCTTTCCGTCAACATATTGCCGATCCTTTAAGGCTAGCCCTACATTAGCAATACATTTCCCAATATCTTTCAGCAATGGGTTTCTGATTCTTTCAGCCTTTTTTACACTAGGAAGAACAATGAAGGGCAATATATTGTCAGAATGATCTGAGCAAGATATTGCCGATCGCTTTACATTAGGACCTTTTGTTGCCGTGTTGGGCGACGGGGCGAGGAAAATGGCGCATGAAATTGGAAGCACTACTGGAAGGCAAAAGATGCGAGTTGCGGTCGCACTTATTGTGTTAATGGGGAGATGAAGTAACAGCGACGATTTGTGAGGATATGTGACTGAATTTTAAGAAGAAAAGAAAAGAGGGCTTGTGCGAATTAAGTAGAAGTGAATATTTTTCTAAAACAAAATGATTTCGTGGATTTGATTACCGTAGGAGTAAATATAATATACTTTTAATATAAAGTGCAATTACTAATTTGGTAAAGAGTTTTAAAATATCTATTTCCTACAATTGATGTATTATAGAGTAATTTTAAAATTGATTTTGATTATAGTAATATCTTAATAATTTTTAACGTAAAAAAATAATAATCAGGGGGAATCTATAGCTGAACCAAAATTTGAACCTTTGATAATCAACTATAGAGGGAATATTTATTACTCCTTTTATTGTCTTAAACCTTTTTCATACACCCATTTTACGAAAAAATGCATATTAAAATGGAAATATTACATCTATGTACTACCGTACATACTTCCTGCGTATGTGATAATGGTCAACATTGGCTTCTTCCAGCAATATCTTGCTCATACTTCATTCCAATTCTATTCCCAGCAACAGCCGGCAATATCTTTCCGAAGGTGGAAACACACGGGTTTACGTTACGACCGGAATATCTAGCAAGAAATATTAGCAACATCAGAAATATTTATTGCTGTTATGTTTACATTGGCATATAGGTGTTGTGGTGTGATATCCTTGGCATTTTTCATAAAATAATTAAAGACGTTGTCATTGCCAACAATATTATTTAATGCAAAAGCAGCTTTCGGTGGCTTAGCCATCATCATCAGTTGTCTGATACAAGAAGAAAAAAACAAAACATTAAAACGTGAATATTCCTTTGAATTAACAACAAGATTATGATAAAGGTTTTTGTAAATTATTTGTAACCTTTATCATAATCTTGTTGTTAATTCAAAGGAATATTCACGTTTTAATGTTTTGTTTTTGTTTTTTTCTTCTTGTATCAGACAACTGATGATGATGGCTAAGCCATCGAAAGCTGCTTTTGCATTAAATAATATTGTTGGCAATGACAACGTCTTTAATTATTTTACATTGGCAACTTTTCTTGCGAAATAATATTGCTCGCCATTTTCTTGCCAGTGTAAAGCCAGCTTAAGGGGGGGGGAGGGCGCGCTTTCGCGGTTTGCGGAGCAAAGGGCGGCTAAAACAGAGGGCCGCGCGCTCGCGCCCAGGCCAGGCCGCTGCCTGCCAAGAGGCTGTCCACAAACGTGACCCCTGTGGGACGCCACCGCCGCCGCCGCCGCGGTTTAAAAATATTGAATGTTCGGTACGTCACGGCGTCACGCGCAAGCCGCAGGCAGAAAAACAACCGCCATTGAAAAGCGACCGTCCGTGCAGTTGCAGGTGTGCCTGCCGGGTGGGGTGGGTGGGGCGGGTTTGGTGGTGCGCGAGAGACAGGAACGCGCGCGCCTTCTGCGACAGGAAAACGAAGGCGAACGACCGTTGCGGCCCGATGCTACGCAGCTCGGGTTGGTCTGTTGCCAGCGTTTCCGGCAAGAGCAACACAAGCCATTCCTAGCGCAGGAAACGGAGGCGAACCGACCGTTGCGCCCCGAATGGCTACGCAGGCCTCGTGTTGTCGTTCGACAGCGTTGTCGGCAAGAGCAACAATGATTCCTAGCGCAGGAAACGGAGCGAACGACCGTTGCGCCCACATGACTAACGCAGGCTCGGGTTGGTCGTTTCGACAGCGTTGTCGGCAAGAGCAACATGCATTCCTAGCGCAGGAAACGAAAGTGAACGACCGTTGCGCCGAATGCTACGCAGGGAAGGCTCGGGTTGTCGTTCTACGGCGTTGCGGCAAGAGCAACAATGCATTCCTAGCGCAGGAAAAACGGAGGCGAACGACCGTTGCGCCCGAACGCTACGCAGGCTCGGTTGTCGTTGCGACCAGCGTTGCGCAAGCAGCAACGAATGCCAGTTCGTACGCAGGAAACGGAGGCGAACGACCGTTGCGCGCCGAATGCTACGCAGGCTCGGTTGTCGTTCGACAGCGTTGTGGCAAGAGCAACAAATGCATTCCTAGGCGCAGGAAACAGAAAGTGAACGACCGTTGCGCCCGAATGCTACGCAGGCTCGTGTTGTCGTTTGATAGGTTAGTCGGCCAAAACAGCAATGCATTCGCAGCGCACATGGGCGAACGCGCACACACACTCGCACACATACACTCACATCCACTGTCCTTGTTTAAAAATTGCCCTCCCTCTTTTCTTTAATTTTTGTAGTAACCTCTCGCCTCTTTCTTTTCTTTCTTGTGTTCTCTTCTCTCTTTTCACCTCTTTACTCATTCTCACTTTCCACTCTTTCTTTCTCCTCTCTCCTTCCCTTTCCTCATTCTATCTCCGAGGATTTTCAGTTATTTATTCCTCTCAATATATTCCATTTTCTGTCATACAAATGCGTCCATGTCTCACTTTGCAATCTCTTCTTCATTCTTGTATGTGTGTAATGAAAAAATATAAATAAAAGAAGAAAAATAAAAGTTCGCAATGTAAAACTTGATGTTTTTAGTAATTATTTGTTATATAACTTTACAAATGAAATTAAATAAACTAAAATCCAGAGGAACCAACCAGAAATTCATTGTTTAAATTAATAATTATTTTTTTTATTAAATTTGTGGCAGTTGATCGTGCTTACTATAGAGAATTTCAGAAACTTGACACATTCAAACAACATTTCCTTGATCATACCATCTCATTTTTTCGTTCACTTTTCGTATTTCTTATTAAGGTCGTTAAAAAAAGTTTAACGTAGAACTAAGCTTGTGATTCGCTACGGTTGAGGGCCTCGTATTTCAAGATGAAGTACTGCATTTAAAAAATATATAGTTTTCAAATCAGATCTAGAGAAAATGTTCGGCAACCTCTAGACTATTTTAGTGAGCAATATCTAAGAGATATACCAATAGTTCTCCAACTATTCGCATCGCCCCAGCCGGGACAAGTTCTAAGCTCCCAACATGTGTGGTAGTGTAGTGCATATGAATGTCACTGTGTATAAGTAAGAGGGAGGAAAGGACGAGGAAGAGGAAGGACACATCTCGCGTGAGCCGTGACCCATTTGTTAGGGTACTACTCAGGCATTACCCTGCTATTGAGACCAGGCAAATTGGAGATGGTGGCGAGACCACGGAAAACTACCGATCAGAGCAGCCGGCCGCTAGATTTATCCTCCAGCCAGCGGCTGGATTCGACCTAGCTGACAGGCGAGTGTCGGAAATCCTACCAACGTCATGACTGGAACCCGAGGACCTCCCTGTCAGAGGCCTTGCAGTGACATCTGTTGATGCCCTGGACCACCTTTGTCGGTATAAATTAGAAATAATAATTATTTATCATAGGTAACTCCACGAGTGCTTTGGAAATTATCGATAAATTCCTGATTCGCGAAGTGAGGAGGGGATTTATCTGAGAATTTCCAAAGCACGAGTCGTATTTAATAGGATTATTCCACGATTAAAATTATGTCCAGCAGATTTCCAAAATGCGTCAAATATTGAAAATGATTGAAAGCTATGTTAAAATCATTTCTCCATCTCATTATACATTGATACAATATTTTTCTATCTACTTCTCTCCATTCATTATACTGTTCTACAACTTTTTCCGCGCCTCTCAATTACATATTTCCGTGTCTCTGCATCACTTGCACAAATTCTACATTACAGATCTTCTTTCTTCCAATAAAACCTATTTCTCATCTTGATCCCAACACTAACCCTCCTGATTGATTGTCGAATTCTCTCATGACACTTCTGTTCTTCCCAGTTTCTATCTTTAATAACCTTAACCTTAACCCGTATCTCTTTTAACCTCCACCTTCCTCATATACGAGTATTTAAATTTCTTTACTAACATAGTCTGGACGTTTTGCTTTTCTACATTTTGAGTTGTGAACGATCTTCTTTACCTCCTTTTTGCTGAATTCTTCCACATTCTCCATTTCATCACTGGTCACACCTCTTCCCTAATATGACGTACTTTTATTAACCTCTAGGTTCATACAATATATTCTTTTCTCTGCCTTTCAGTTACTCTTCATCTACACTTCCGTTCCCCTACTCTGCCCCATCAAAATCAGTTAAGCCATTTTCGAGATTATCTCCGACAAACAGACAAATATTACAAAAACAATTGAATGGATTTTATGGCATGTAAATAATCACACCAAATATGTAAAAATCACTGTTTGTTCGTATTTTATGCGCTGCCCTACCGTTCATCCGAATGAGATAAAACGTCAACGTTTTCTTCGCTTGTGCAAATAATATATACCTAGTACAATGGGAAAATGCGTATGTCGATCATATGCGTCGTATGCCATTTGCATATGTCACGTATACGTGCGTTGATGATAATTTCACGCATTTATGCTGACTCATGCGCCCTGCATGTCCTGTCCCTGCGATTGTGTAATATCGTTCTAAAGTATTTCTTGAACGTCATCTCGGACAAGTAAATAAAATGTCTCCAATACAGGGTAATGGCAAATACATCCATCTTGAGGGATAACGTTTTAACAGAAGGATACTTAACAACCATGTACCAACCAGGACATAAAAGAAACGAGAAAGTCATTCATCTAATACAATGTTTTGCAGTAGCATAAAACGTGATTAACCATCAAGTTACCAGGAGCTTGTGAAGTGTAATACATTGAAATAGCGAAGCATTGCCGGGTCCACTAAAAAATAGCTGTTATTTTGAAATCATAAACCGATCAGTTTTATTTAGATAGACAAAACTACATGAAATACGTTAAGAAGTGTAAAACATGTCCGATTGCCCGTTCGACTGCTGGGGTCGGTCTGGAGCTGGGTTGGCAATTGTGTCTTGATTTCTTTGCGCTGTTGTCAGGGAGCGCTCGTCCATAGCAGATCAAACTTTTTTCTAGGAGTGGGGGGGGGAGTCAGCGTATTTCATCTATTTTCCCAATTTGGCGCGCGGTGTTGTAAAACTTTCTTGAAAGCCGCAACCTTTTTTTAAGTCCTCCTGGTTCCGGTAGCGGTCAGATTTCTAATTGTGGCCCGATTTTTTTTCTCTTTTAAGGATTGGTAGTAGAGTTGCCACCTGCTGCAAGTTTCTCACTCGAAGAATCATGAAAACTATTATACTGCTTCTGTTGAAGTAAAAATACAAGAATTATTTGATCGATGACAGTTAAAATATTAAGTTACATCAGTTGAAATACTGGACACATTTTTAACACATCATATCCTACTAAAAGTGTACCAATTTTTTAGGCAAACTATGTAACAGTTCTAGGGTTAGGTTTGTTTTCGTGGTATCAAGGGACGTAAGTGATGACAGAGTTGAGTCGTCGGTTAGGCAGGTTTGAGTAATGTGATGCACATGAGGATGACTGTCCATGGCTGACTGGTAATAGGGGTCAGCGAAAATCTGTGAGTTCCAGTTACTAATGTAAAATCCATGTTTGAAGGTAACGAAAATGAAATACGCATATTTCTCTCTTTGATACTGTATCTACCGTAATGAACATTTGAAAACTAATGGTGCTAAAATAGCAAGTACGTTTTCCCCAGTACTTATAGGCACAATTACGCTAAAAGTACTCAACGTTTTGAAAAATTGTACGTGACTTTTTTCAAAATCTATCTTTAAGGAACATATTCCATTAGGGGAAAAATTATATCTTCGTAACGGTAGTTGTAGGAAGATACCGAAAAACTTTTGCACAAAAATCTTAAACGTCCTTCTCACTACTCAACAACAAACTTTAACTATAAACGATGGAACTTTTTTTTATTTGGATAATATTCCAAGAGCTTCATGTAAAGTATTTCTCAAAATTAAAATTTCGGTTTCAAATTCAAGGAGCCGTGACGTCAGTCAGATCGATTGAAGAATATCAATTTTGGAGAAAATCATCTGAATTATTTAGCCGCTTGCTATGTTCAGAGACGGAAAGACGTTTTGCCGTCATTCCACTTTTCAGTATCAAGGACCCACAAAACATGGATTCGGGCTACACCACGTGATACAGGATTTTTTTCATGTCAGCCAAGGTATCTCCCACCAGCGGGGCACCGCCCCAGCAGTACGCTCTGAAGAAGGCCACAATACGCCGGCCGAAATGTTAGCCACCATGTCAGTGACGCGGCTCGTCCCGGTTAGCTTAGATAACACCGCCTCAGCCGGGATAAGCTCTAAGCCCCCGCCCGGTCTCTCGGCATGTGTGTATGTAGTGCATATGTAAGGGGAGAGGATAGGACAAGGTAGAGATAGGAAATACCTCGCGAGGCCCGTGGCCCGTTTTTTGGAGCACTGCTCCGGTACATTCGCCTGGCGTCGATCGCTGAAACCACGGAATACTACCAATCAGCGCCACTATAATTCATCTCCTGAATCCGACCTAGCGGACAAGCTAGTGTCGAAAATCCTGCCACCGTCGGGGCTCGAACCTAGAACCTCCCAGTCAGAGGGACTGCATCGACATCAGTTGCCCTGCGCCATCTCTTCTGGTGCGGCCTGTCGTGTTGAAGCTTTAAGTTAATTCTATTCTCATCATTTCAACGTCAGCGTGTAAAATGAATTATTAATTCGGTGCTTGGTTGAAGTCCAATATCAAACAGGATAGAGACACCTTTTGTGGAATAAGCAATGAAAGTGTCATGTAGGTAATTTGAAAACAATCCTTTATTGTTCCTGGTTTTTAAATTTTTGTTTTAAACTTCCTTTTCCGCTTCAATAAATGTCGTTAGTCCAGTTGAATGATCTCGAAAATTGAACATCATGGACATTATTATACAATTAGTGAGTCCATACGACCACAATTTCTCTATTATTATATTTTTAAATATGTATAATATTAAGAGAATTCTTATATGAAACGCGTTTAAAGTCAAATTTCATTTAAAGCTAAAATGCAGCTAAATAAGTGACTTATTGATTACGCAATTTGGACGTGACTCTGAAGAATTCTTAATAAAGGATTTCGCATTCCCCCGGAAGAAAAAACTCGTGACGAGGCCAAGGCAAGACGTCGAGGAACTTGTGCGGGGCAAGACACTACAACTGACTCACTGTCTATTCTGGCCGAGTGCTCAGTGTTTCAAACTCGGAAACCTTTCTTGATCTTTCCAGGAACGAGCTGTTTGGGAGTCGGTCTTCCTCTTAAAACAGTGCGTAAACCCGGGGTGTTTGGCTGACAAAACCAACAGTTACGTCGGTACAAAAGGGAAGTTTGTACAAGAAAAGTCTTGAAAACATCAGGATTGGCGGTGCTAAAACAACACATACTTTCTCGCTCGTAGTTTGACGCAAAATCACACGAAAAGTACTCAAGTAATCGGAAATTAGTACATAACCTTACATCAAAATCTTCTTTAAGGAACAGATTTCATTAATACAAAATCTCGATCTTCATAATTGTAGTTGTAGGAAGAAGCCAAACAAATTGTGAACTTTTGTTATTGTCAAAAAATCAGAGCTTTTAACTGCACCTTTGTTTTAAACGTTCTTTACACTATCCAACAACAAAATTTAAACATAATTATGGAGCCATTTTTTTTTTTGAAAATTTGGAAAATGTCCCAGGGGCTTTATGTAAAGAACCTTTCAAAATTAAAATATTGGTTTCAAATTCAAGGGACCATGACATTAGTCAGATTGATGTATATCAATTTTGGGGAAAATCAGCTGAAAGGTTTTGCCGCTAGCCTTGTTCATCCGGAGAGTTAAACGGATGGACCGAACCAACTTTCAAAAATTATATAATTAAAAAAAGCCTGCAACACGCTCATGTAAAACCACTGGGCTGAACAGTTTTTAAAATATTCTCGCAGTTTTTAACCTGCTGGATAAGAGAGTAAGTGAATATTTATTTATTTAATTTATTTACTTACGTCAAAAACTGTTAAAAACTGTGTGTGACGTGCTATTGGGAAAAGTTAAATTGAAGTTACATTTATGAACAGATGCAAAACAAGAGGCCATCTCAGCATGTGCTCAAGGATCAGGGTAACTGGACGAAAACCTGATAGAAATAGGGGTCATTGACGCAGAAGCAGAAGTACAATATTTGTTACAGGTTCTTTACAATTATACAATACAAATGGTAAATAATACACTAATTGTTGCTCTTAAAATTAACATTACTTTCCTTTTCGATGCTCGGCATAGTCTCTAATTGTAGAGAAACAGTTGTGCAGCAGAAAAGATTTTACTTGGGATTTATACTTTTAAATCGAATTTAATCGTTTAATGTCATCTAGCAAGGTGTTGTAAAATAATGTACACGTATTGTGTGTGAATTTTTTGCAATGAGCTGTTGATACTGTCAATGAATATGATTACAACGTCGAGTGTTGTAGTTATGAGATATAAGCGTTTGCTGAAAATACATTCCCGCCTTTCAGTAAGTCATTTTTAACAAAAACCACTGATTCGTATATGAAGGGACAAGGTAATGGTAAGAAACCTACTTCTTTGTGTTTCCGGGTGCACCAACTAGTTCGGTCGCGAGTCCGGTGAGTGTAGTGCATGTTACAGCCGGGATGTGACAGTGTTTCTCCCCTATTGGAATCTGATATCCGGCGACGACTTACATATCGGCTTGCGAGGTTTGCCCTTTCCAGGTATCTTCCCCAGATAGGCACCGCTCCTACCGGTAAAAAGCTCAAGCTTCTGGCCGTTCTCGCGGATTGTGCGGTAGCATTGGCTTGCGAACAGGGAGAAACAGGCAGACGTGGGACGTGGCTCCCCTCAAAATTTTGGAAAGTATCGTAAGACGTACGTAATAAAACACTTTATTTCGTAAATAGGATTAATTCCTGATTTTCTTCTTTTAGCAATAAGTTTTCCAAAACGTCTGGCAACCGATTCAACATAATATGAGTTGTATTTTCTACCTCGAATTTATACTTTCATTTCATTTTGTAGCACGTTTTATTTATTTTCTAGAAAAATATGACATACTTAAAAAAAAGGAATGCAAAAGACGTCTTAGAGGCTCAGAAATGCACTCAGGCACTCCTTGTTTTAAGCTGCGCATGCATATGTCTTACTTGATGGGCATGCAATTCCGTGTGTGTAGGAATATGTGGGTGGGTGTAGGGGAAAGGAGTGAATTCGGGATTAACGTGGAATCGATCGTAGCAGCAAGGAAACTACCGATCTGAGGAGCCGACCAGAAGATTTCTCCTCTAGACGACGGGTTCTAGCTATACAGCATGTGAGGACGTCCCTTCTGAGTTCGAACTCCAGAAAGACCTCTCGGTCAGAGGCAACGATTCTCGTCACTGAGCCATCTCAGTCTGTTGACCTGCTTGGCCTGAGCTACCGGAGCGCCCAACCTCTGCCGCTCGATGCTCGCCCAGAGCGCTGCGTGAATGAGGCTGAAGAGCGCGAGGTCTGGGCCGCAAACAGCACCGGAGGCGGGCGGGCTGTACCGTCATCGCCGCCACCGCCACCCTCCGCCTCCGCCTCCACACCACAACTGCCTCCTCCTCCGCCTCCACTCCGCCACCGCCACTACCCTCCCGCTCCGGCCACCGCCTCCGCCTCTGCCTCCGTCGCCATCACCACCTCCTCCCCCTCGGTCCCCCCTCAACACCGCCACCTCCCCGCCTCTCACAGCCCCCGCCATCGCCACCACCAAACCGCAACCGTCCCTCCAACCGCCACCGCCTCCGCCACAGCCACCTCCACCTCCGCCTTCGCCAACCACTCCGCCCTCGGCTATCGCCGCCTCCGTCACCTCCCCGCCTCCACCTCCGCCACTGCCACCACCTCCGTCTCTGCCGCAGCCACCACCACCGCCTCCTCCCCACCTCCACGTCCGCCACCGCCACCACCTCCGTCTCCGCCAACGCCGTCACCGCCACCGCCATCGTCCCCGCCTCCGTCACTGCCTCCGCCTCTGCCACCACGTCCGCCTCCGCCTCCGCCTCCGCCGAGGGGAAGTAGGGCACGGGCGGCTGCCAGCGCTTAACCTCGGGGAGCAGAGCGCGTCACGCGACGCCGCGCGCGCGAAATTCGCACGGCAGCCCCGCGCGGGCCCCGCCGGAAGCGGCCGACCGGAAGCGGACGCAGCGCTAGCGCGAAGGGATGAGGAAGACTCGGAAGAGCAGTCGGCGAAGTTATGGATAATATTCACGGTTGGAACTTGTTTATGCGGAATTGAGCGACATTGAGTTTTTACTTCCTCGAACCAACATTCGTTAAGACCCGCATACCGTAAAAGTGGATAATTCCTATTCGTATACACAGAAAATTACTACTTTTGTACACGTTCTGTAGACAGAATTAATGTTTTGTGGGTCCATGACACCAAACATCTCTCCGTCCGTCTCATCTGTCTGTCCCTCCGTCGGTCTCTGAACAACTCTGGCGGTTAAACCGTGTATAGGATTTTACACAAAACTGATATTCCGATTCGGTCTGTCGCGGCGCGTTGAATTTGAAACGCATACTTTGATTTTTCGGTGTACCTGACACGATCCCTCAACATTTTCAAAATTTTCTGAAAAACGACTCCAAATTTTTTGATGTCGTAGGTTTCCGCGGCCAGAGTCAGGATCTGGACTGTCCGGGTGACGCCGCGTCCCGGCTGAGGTGCCGACGTTTCGACCCACATATCGCGGTCCTCTTTAGGCAGAACAGGCTTTTTTTCTGATTTTATCAAGAAGTAATACATAAATAAAATAATTTTGTTTACTTAGTGGAATTTCTTAAAGGCAAAAAAATCAAATTATTTTTTTCAGCTCTTCCACTGAAAACAAATATCCAGAATTTTTTTTTTCATAATTCTCATTCTGAGATCTGCATCAACAAAACTGACCTATGACTATGTACGTCGTATTATTGCCTGACAAAAATCAAGTTAACTATGTGTTTATTTTGGCAACGCACCAACAGAAAGGAAAAAAATGTGACAGAAAAATCTGTGTTTATAATTTTATTGATCAATTTATCTTTCCTATTCACATTAAGTTTCATGACCAACGTCTATCAATTTATTTTCCCGTTTTTGTGCTACGGAAAAAAGAAAGCACTCCGTGTATTAAAGAACTAATATGTTTGGAGGCAGGCCAAATTGCGACTGGCAGATAAGCATCGTGAACCAAAATTTCTCTCCTGTGACGTGTCTCCGGGAGACGAAGGCTGAAAGGAAAAATGTGCTGATGAAGAATGAAAATGTCGCTTTGGTTGGCAAGATAACGATGATGAAATGACGCCATGATGCCGAATACGAGTCGCGAGTGCCAGAAGGCCATGAGAGAGCAGAAGTTAGAATTGAGTACGTTGATTTGCTGATGCTAATATAGAATAAACGGTTAGTCAAGAATATATGCGGAGGCGTACATGATTTCTGTCGAATTGGAAGGTATTCACGCCCTCAGACCAGGTGTAAATGAACGGTTTTTGGTATTTATTTTGATTACTTCTTTAATTCTTATTTTTTAATTAACTTCATTTTACGAAAAAAAGTTAAGGACGCTCAAATGGTGATGGTATGGCTTGCGCATTGCCAACTCAACTGATATTTGATATACCCAATAACTTTTGTCATTTGAGACACACCAATAATTTTTAAAAAAAGAGAGGAAAAATTTAGTAAGATTGAAACACCCAGAATATTTCAAACTTATTTGCTGGTGTCGCTTAACACAGATATGCAAGAATAGTAAAATGTGTTGCAACTGCACAAAATTTCTCACATTATTTAAAAAATAGCAATTTTGAAAAGTTCAGAGTTAAAATGAAAATGAGACCTGCGCCATTTTTATGTGTGTTTTGGACCCAGTTGAAATTTAAGCATCTTTTTATAAATAGCATTAATTTCAAATAGATTTTACAAAGAAACTACTATTTTTTCAAAAACGCGTTGCCGTGTTGAGAAAATATTGTTTACTTTTTTTAAAAATTACTTATATTTCACGAAAAATTACAAGAAAACTACCTGTATTTTCGAAAAATTATACATGATATAATTTCAAGTAGTCATTACATAACAGATTTCATTGACGAAAAAAATCTTGATTTACAATATTCTAGTTTTAGAAGGCGGCGAAAGTGTTTTATAAGTTACGCAATTTTTTAACCACTTGGTTTTAACACTTTTGTGGACAAAAGTTAACACTTTGCAATGTGATCAATGATAAAGTGTAGTCTAATACCACAAGTCGTTTTTCACTAACGTCCTTTCATTTGGGAAAAACAATAAAAAAAAATGACGAAAAATTATTAAAGTTTTACAAGCCTCTTTTGACTATTTCAAACGTATTTGACGTGGAAACGGAGTTATCAAAAGCTACAATCCAATGAGGATAGTGTAATTATTATAGGGGCGTATTTTTGCCTCCGAGGAAATATTTATAGCGCGCCGGATGAGAAAGGAGAAACGCCGTGTCATCTCGGGGCAAAACGCAAGGCAAGAGCGCCGGGGGCGCAAGCAGGAGCGCGCGCCGTGATGAGGTTGAAGGCGCGGCGCCGGCAACGGGGGCCACGAACGACGGCGATAAAGGCTAGGTGGGGGGGGGTGATGAGGCTGAGAAGGCGGTGATAAGGTCGGAGCGGGGGGGGGGGCGTGCCACGGGAGGAGAGTGCAAAGAGCAGGGGGCGGCGGCGGCGGCGGCGGCGACCCGGGGCAAGAGCCACGACGAAGCGCAGGCCTCGGCCGAGCTTCGTCGCCAGCGGTGAAAGACTCGGCCACTTTAAAAGCAGCCGCATGGCCGCTCGGCGAGTGACGCGAGGCGGGGCTCCAGCGGTCGACGAGTGAGAACGCTGCTCCGAGGGGTTGGGAATGCGGGATGGCGCTCCGAAATTAATGGCGGCACTCCAATTGATAGGCAAATTCAATTCAATTCAATTCAATTCAATTCAATTCAATTCAATTCAATTCAATTCAATTCAATTCAATTGATGGTGAGAATTGAGTAGGAAGGATGGGTACTGATGCGCTCGTAATAGAGGTGTGGATAACAATCCAGTTGGTCAATCAGAAGAAGTTACCCAAAAGCAATTTTGGCAATATCAATTTTTTACCATCATCAACTGCCTTCATCCACTGCTTAGCAACCGCATGGCCAAGCCCCCGCCCGCCGCTCGGCGAGTGACGCTATGACGAGTGAGGGCGATGTTTCGGAGAGATTGGGAATGCGGGATGGCGCTCCGGAATTGATGGCGGCACTCCAATTGATGGTGAGAATTGAGTGGGAGGAATGAATTGAATTGAATTAATGCCGTATTTTACGTGGCGAGCCTCAGGCAATGAGGCCTGCACTTATGTCTGACCACGCAAATATTGCTACGCTCCTTTCACCAACTAGCAGAGAAAGAAGGTCGAGAAACACGCGATTTATGCTCAGAGGTATCATTTAGGCTTGAGGATCTTTTACACGCAAGTAAATCTACTAACATGGGACCGCCGGCTTTACGTCCCCTCCGAAGAAAGGCGTACGAAGGATTTTTTCGCCCTTAAAAATCCACGGCTTCAATTGGTTTTGCCAATTTGGGTACAACAGTTCGAGACGCTAACCGTTACACCATCGCCGGGCGTTTGATATATAAATGGGTACTGAGGCGCTGGTAATAGAGGTGTGAATAACAATCCAATTAGCCAATCAGAAGAAATTACACAAAAGCAATTTTGGCAATAACATTTTTTAACTTCATCCACTGCTTGTCATCGAAACAATGAACAATGAAATGTTTTTCATTTTTAATTATGAACATCAATATTCAACTATCATCTCATTGAAGGTTGTTGGGCCACGAAATAATCAGATATTTTTAAAATGTTCTTAAGTCGAAGTTTCATGAGCTGCAATTAAACAATGTGCAAGCATTATAATTAGTATTCTTGTTCGAATATATTTGCGATACGGTAAAATTGCCATTGAAAAATTTTCTCGTTACATCTAAACATGGAAATTTATTATTTCAGTACAGAGGAAATCACTTATATTCTTTGTAAGAATGAAATTTTTTTTTTTTAATTTTTGTTTAATAATATGTTATCATGAGTAGCAATGCAATAGAATATGATTTTTATTGATTAAGTAATTAGTTTTATTTTTAAAACAAGGATTCATGGTACGCTTAAATTGAACTAACTTAAGAGTACCATCTGAGAAAATAATTTGTCCTAATCAAATATTGCCACATCATGTTTTAGATTATGGGTGTATTAGATTGCAAATACATAACATGAAACATATTGTAAATGAAAATTTAATTAAAAAATACTAACATTCAGAAATACTCCTGTTGCTTTCATCCACTGAGTAACATCAAACTTCCCCTAAGTAACATCTAAACGTCATTAAAAAAGAGCGAAATTTGATTCACAAAGGCTGGACACGCCAAAATCGTTGACATCATCCATTTTCTCTTTGTCGAAACCGTCAATTGCTTCTCGGAGTTATTTGAGTAACGGTCTAATCGCCTACGTCCGACGAGATTTTTTCTTCAAAAGGATGGCAGAACGGGGAGTGTCTCAAGTTCTAACTGGCGAACGCTTTTTTGTTTCCTCTGCCAAGTAAGGCCTCGGCCACGAGCAAGGGCGTTTCTTCCGTGTGAAAAGCCATACGTCTCTTCTCTCTCGGGGCGATACTTGTTTTCTTATTTCAAAGAACTCCCGGCTCGGGAGCACGAGTCGCTGACCTAAAGTTGTGAAGAGGGAATTAACACACGTTGCAATAAGATATAACGAATTTGCAATGAGGGACGAACCAGAAAAGATAAATGAAAATATAATAATAATAATAAGAAGAAGAAGAAGAAGAAGAAGAAGAAGAAGAATCCTATTAGGATATCCCTCTGGATATATATTTTAAAGCGACAAAGAAGGATTATATATTTATATATATATATATATATATATATATATATATATATATATATATATATAAATATATATATTAAAGCAACAAAAAAAGTAGTAGTCACATAATCAACTTACACATTTTACATAGTAGGGGTTGCATTCACGTTTGTGGTTGCGAGTTTGAAAATAAAGCGCTTGTACGCCGAGGGCCTAGTCGCGATGGTGGCAGATTTCAAACATCACCTAAGAAAGGAGTGATACTGCCTGAATGAGAGTTCTAGAGAAGGGCTGCTCTTGTCGGTAGTTTTCGAGGTGTGCATTGATCAATTGCTGCGTATGTTGGAGCACAACCTAAAACGACGGACCATGCGAGATCCTTTCTTACCCATCAAGCACCCTCTACCCCCAGCCTCGGGGCCGAATGATGGGTGATACTCCATGCCTCAAAGGTCCTTTCCCCACGGTTTCGAAAGACTCCGGCAATACTGGCAATGAGAGTATGCAGGTTATAGACCAAAGTTGGACTTGGGCTGAGAGAGATCGGAAGCAAGAGAGCGAGGGAGATTGCAAGAAAGCGAGGGCGCACGCACGTGAAAAAGAGCGTAAAGTAGACAGAGAGAGAGGGAGGAAGAGGAGATATGAAGAGAGGGAGGGAGGGAGGAAGGGAGAGGGAGAGAGGGAGGAAGATGGAGAGAGGACGGGAGAGGAAGGGAGAGGGAAGGAGCGATGAAGGGAGAGGAAGGGAGGGGAGAGAAGAAGGGAGAGAGAGGGAGATGGAGAGAGAGAGAGTGAAAGACAGACAGAGGGGAATGAGAGGTATAATTGTTTTTCTTTTCATATTATCTCATTTGCTTCGAAGCTACATGTATGAGTTTTGTATGAAAGTAATTTTACGTGAACTATGAAAGTAATTATGAAAATACCTTTTGCATGCGACAGCGAACAGCACTTTCCGATAAATAATTGTACGAACTGCCATGTTCGACTTGATATTTAAGAAAATAATTACGTAATAAATGATTTTATAAACTCATGTTATAATTAAGTCCAACATATTTTTAACGAATGATAATGCACGGAAAGTTGAATTACTTTAAAAATAGTCAAACTTTCGTTTGTGTCTAGATCTACACTGTAATATTAATGTTTTCCTTGAACATGTGACTGTCATTCATTAAGACAAGTTTTTCTCTCAGGAAGAAAACGGTTCACAAAACAAAATCTCAAAACACTTTCTAGGTACAATTCTTTGATGGCTTTCCTCCCATTTTGTTTATATTTCTTTCCAACGTTTATATTTCATGCCGATGTAAGATGATTCAAAATAATTGAAATACGATACATTATGGTTTTGAAGACATTGAGTTAATTTCCCGTCTCTGATGATGAAAATCCTCCAACTTGCTTATTCACCCCTTAATTACCGAGTTAATAATCCGGGCTAACGAATTCAGGGCAACTTTCGTTTGCTCACGTCTGTTGTCGAAGAAACAGCTTATCGCAAATGATTTCCAGATTGCAATAAACCAATTAAAAGTAACTCGAAAACTCATCCGTGCAGAAGAGATTGTCCACAATCTTCATCTTGATCCTTGCAGGCTGAGCTTCGCTTGCTTTTATTTAACTCACAACTTTTCTCTCTTTGGACATTGCGAGGGCGCCGACAGAATAATCTTATGTGTTTATGTGTTTCCATTCTGTGAATATATACGACGGTTTCTAGTGGTGACACCATTTAATCAACGTCACGAATCCAGATGATGTTTATCGTTGCTAATTGGCACATCATTTCTTCATCATCAGAGTAGCATGTTTACATACCTTATGGAGAGTGTAAGTTGTTTCTGCTCTAAGAATGTAAATCATGTCAAGAGAGAAAATGTTATTTGAATTCATTTTCCAATTAATTACAGCATGTTGAAAATCTCACACTTTGCAAAACCTGACGAGAATGAACGAAATTTCATCCCATCCATCGGCGTTCGCACCCTAAAACAAGAGGTGTGTGAGTGAGGGAGGGTCACTAAATATCTCGATCTGTGGATCCTTTATCCGTTAAACGTTTTCTAAAATTTACATGCATCTAGAAAATTAATAAAACATACTCAATAAGAATGGAATGATACTATAATGATACAATTAATTAATAGAATTACTGATTGTATGTTAAACCATTGCCGAATAGTTTTTAGAGATTGATTCAAATTAATGTGTACCAATTCTTCAAATTATCAGCTTTAAAAAAAGAGGAAAAAGAAGGAAGTGAACATTTGAATAGCAATAAAATATTTTATTACGGCTGTAGTAGGGCTGCCCTCCCGAATTTTTCGGGTGCCCGCTTCCCCTTCCCCCAGCGCCCGTGGTCCCTTCCGGAGGAGCCAGGCGCAAACCTTCAGCGATAACCCGCAGGGCCCCGAGGAGGCGAAGTTAAGCGCGTGACTAATCCATTGGGGGTATGGGAGTGGCGATGGCCGGTGGCGATAAAGACTGGGGGGACGGGGCGGCGGAGGCGCGGCAGGTGGGCGGCGGCGGCCGGGCGATAAGGACAGGCGGTGGTGGAGGAGGGGGCGGCGAGGGCTGACGAGGCGCGGCGTGGGAGCGGCAAGGGCGCGGCGAGGGCGGCGAGAGGGCGGCGAGAGAGCCGGCGAGAGCGGCAGAGGGCGCGAGAGGCGGCGGAGAGCCGAAGCGCGGAGAGGGCGCGAGAGCGGCGACAGGCGCCAGAGGCCGAGGCGGCAGCCGCGAGGGCGCGAGGGCGCCGAGGGCGGCCGAGGGACGGAGGCCGGCGAGCACGCGAGGCATGAGGCGGCGAGGCGACAAGCGCGAGGGCGCGAGGCCGGCGAGGCACAAGCGCGAAGGCGCAGGAGCGCGCGACTGCGCGTGGGCGGCGAGGGCGGCGTGGGCGGTGAGGGCGGGGCGAGGGGGGCCTGGGCGGTGGAGGCGGCGGCGGCCAGGCGATAAGGGCAGGCGGCGAGGGCGGCGAGGCAGAGTGGAACGAGGTCGTAGCGACCCAGGGCAACCGAGGCTACCCAGCGTAGGCTTCCGCCCCTGCACGCGACCCGACCGCCGCCGCCGCCGCCGGGTGCTAAATCTTACACAAAGACGTGTTTGCGGCGGTGATCTGCGGGGAATGAAGTTATGAGTGAACTTTAATTGCTTTTCGTATGCAAACACGAAAGACACGTTGACCCAGCCCTTCTCTCGTTATTACAAGAGAAGGGTAATTTAATTTCATCCACGTTAGTACCCGCATTTGTCTCACTCAGCATTTCTCTTCAAGGATCATTTTTGCACCTAAAGCTTATATAATTGGATGATTTTCGAGGGTGTTTAAATCTTCCACGATTAATATACCTAAATATTCAGGTTAAGTTAGTAGTATATCGATACACCAGTCTTTCAACTAAGTTAGAAACAGTAAATAAGATTTGTCTTGATTTACTTTAAAATTACTAACCTCATATTAAATTTCCGGATAAAAATCCACTTGCGTTCCACATGCATGTTTAATTTTAACAATTAAAAGTTGTCGCGATTTATTTTAGGTGGTGCAACAAAGGAATTTGCCTTAATTTTATCAGAAATCAAAATTTGTATCCTGAATAAATGACCAAATTATTTCACCGAACAATGTCTACTTTACGCATTAAAGTTAATATTTTTCATGTTTTGATTTTCCTACCTCTTGGCAGCCTGTTCTTATGCCCCAAGAAAGTGCGTAATAGGTTTTATTTAATTTCTTTAATATCTGGATAATACAAGCATGCGGATATTATGGCAAGGTCTGATTTGAAAATTTCATTCAAATTCATTTAATCATTATGATTCAAATCCTTGACGTTTTACGAGAACTTCAAGAAACAAATTTCACTTTGAATAAATAGTAAAACTGTTAGTCTCCCAACTTAACCTTCGGTCGAACAAAAGATACAGATCGGATTTGACCCTTGATACCTTCATTGATAATGTGTCACTTAAGATCTGCAATGAAGATAGTTTCAAAAGCTTTAGCCAGATCCATAGCTTCTAAATCTCATCCATGATGTATTCCTCTAAGCGTTTTGGTTGCATATTTTCTTTCTGATGATGCTAATACAAAGATGAGTGTTGCACAAATTTGCTTGCGTTAAACATAGGTAGTAGCATCTTCTATTGACGCTCAGTAAGCACTCGTAAATTTTCTAAAAGCGAATCGTTTGATTGTGTATTAACGCAAATCCGTAAAATCCGAAAGGCGTAGTAACTCTCTCAAAAAGCAGTTTTGGAGCAGTGTTATCGCGAACTCCTAAAACTAAAATAAGACAAATTCAATTCAATTCAATTCAATTCAACTCCGACACCTGCACGCCCTTACTGATGCGACTTTGTTCAAGACACCAATGGTAATTTATTCTTTCATAAAATCTTAGTCTAGATTACGCGGGTGAAGAAAGGTGATGTGCGAGAAGGAGAGAGCAAGTGGTGATGGGTCTAGCAAGTGGATGCAAGCATGGAAATACGGGTGGGCGAGATAAGAAAGGTCACTTGCTGCGTGAATCTTCGCAGAAAATAGAGGCTGCAAGTCACCAGCAAATTACGAGCGAGGGCGGCGGCGGCGGCGGGAGGGGGGAGGAAGGAGTGGGAGGACAGCAAGGGAAGTGCTACGAGGATGCATTAAACTCTAAGGAAATGGATGATTCAGAACGAACGTATTCTCTTTGCAACTCTAAAGTTATTCTTTCGGCCTGACTTATTGGACCAGGATTCAAAGGGTGTCATAAATGTTATGTCGGATTTATAAATCAATTGTTAAGCCTTTTTAGTATTATTTCGCTGAGAAATGTGTACTTTACGCATTAAAAGTTACTTTTTTCATGATTTAATTTTCCAACACCTTTCGTCCCTGTTCTTATGCCCCAAGAAAGTGCATAATTGGTTTTATTTCATTTCTTTAATATTTGGAGAATGTGAGTATGTGGATATTATGGAAATGTCTGATTTGACTGTATCCTCTGAGAAAGAATAATAATTTCTGGGCCAACCAATATAACTCGATTTTCACTTATTTGCACTAATATCAAGCGACTAGACATCAGGGTAGAGGTATGCAGCCATTAAAGGACATACAGTCATTTACATCATCCCGTGCACAAGAAAAATTATACATTTTCGAAATATTTTTATAGAATAGTCTATTTTTACTTGGAAAAGTTTATGAAGATTATTCATAAGTCCTCCAATACATGGAGTGAAATTCTTTGTCTTTGACAACGAAATAAAATGATTCACTGAGGGTAAAATCGTTCTCCTCCAAAATGACAATTTTTAGATGAGTCTCTTTTATTGTGTACCGATGAGGTAGATCTGTACTATTTAAAAGGCATCCAATATATTGTTTACTATGCCCTGGACGGCATGCAAGTCACTAGGAATCGGAACAATAACGTGTACTTCCTTCAATATATCTAGGGCACTTCAGGTTACTTGTCGATAAAGAGTTGACGACAATAAATTTGTTTTCGTGAAACATTAGCTTTCTCATTAACACGAAGCACATGGCGTTTAATTGCACTTCTAAGCCCATAGATAAGAATTTCGGTGTTAAAATTCCTACAATAGTTAATAAATCTTAAAAACCAAAAGGTACTTACGAGAAAATGGCCTGGTATCTAATAATTAGAGTTTCTATTACGCTAAAATAATCTCCGCAACCTCTGGCATTAGGCGATTGCAGCTAAAGGTCATGCCACAGGAGATGACCCACTTTGGAACACAGGAAGTGGCTGGGTGGGAGTGCAGCCTGCAGGCAGTTCACTCATTAAAGGGCCTTGAATTAGCGAGCTGTTTCAGGTGAGGCCCCTTAGGAAGGCCCCTTAGATGATGGTCCCCCAATGCCCAATATCTACAACTACAGACTGGAAGGAGAGTGCGTGACATCCGCGTCAGGAAATAAATAGTAAATAGTTTTGAAAAAGTCTGATAGATTAGTTTGTACTCGTCCTCTAATGGCAGATTTTTCCCCGTCAGGTTTTTTTCCCACTGTCATACCTTATGGTCTCTTTTCGTCGGCTTTGATGCGAAGGGGAGACAATTTGGGATGAATACTAGAAATCGAAAGGTTAGAACGCAGAAGAACGTAGGTACTACAATGGATTAAAGGCTTCCGGTCTAGCCACATATAACACAAGTTATTTAATTTAATGTGTACTAAATACCTCTTTAATAAGTACAATTAAAAACTACAGTAGTCTCTATTGGGAGGCATCAACTTCCAACTAGAAACGGATCAGTTAGAAAGGGTAAGTTTTATTTAACAGTCATAATACTTTTTCCTTAAATTTTTCCCAACGATATGAGTAGCTGCCTTTTATCTGGAAACTAATGGAATTAATCATTAAGGCACGAGCATCTATAGCTGAGTATTTTCGCATAGAATTTGAGGGGATAAATGAGTATTTCGTCTAGTTTTTTGCTCTTCTGGTACATTCTAGCGGTGTAATTCGGAAGTATTCTGCTACCTGAGGTCGGTCTACACATTTAAGTAACTCGTCGTAGGATTGTTTGTTGTTTTCTCACTAAATTTATATCTTACAATTCGCGTCAGTGACGATCTAATGTGAGAGAACAGGCACCTAGACATTTACTTCATCTGCTTTCTCTTCAACTTACAAAACAATAGTACATTTCCTATAAATATGGCTACCGTTCTTTTGTTCTTTAAATTGATTAACTTACGAAATTTATTCAAGCTTCTACTAGAATTTAACCCCCCCCCCTTTTCTGGCGCTCGATTACATAACTTTCTCTTCTTACAAAGAATTCGTAAGGCGAGAAAGTAAAAATTAACGCAACTAATTTACTTTGTGACAACTAAAAACCATAAAAGTAACTCGTCAGACAAATTTACACATGCACTGTAACTGTAACGACTTGATCTGATTCTTCCCCCGCAATGTTTTACAATGTGGTGCGTATGGCACATGTGCCACTTACATTTGTACTAACATCGAAATTCACCTCGACGAAATTCTTATACTTGTATCTTTGCATAACTTGCTGTGAAGCGCTACAAGAAAACGAGTGATGACAAAAAATTCCCAGATTTCCTACGTCACGAACTATTACAATAGTTAGTATAAGGAGACATATATGTTACTAATGCTTCAACCACATCTTTGAAAGTGTCGTCAAAACTGCTTGAAACTTCTCAAACTCAACTGCTTCAACTACTTGAAACAGCACACTCTGTTCATTTACTAACATCTACAGACGCGGACGTCTGGGACCTGAGGTCAGCAGAACGTGACACCGCGACAAACACATAAAACCACAAAGAGCGAACGACAATGCTCTGGATGAGATTCGAACTCGCAACCCTTTGCATTGAGACATTGAGTCGGTCCGTGTTCCAAGCACCTTTGCTATCGACGCCTGCCTTTTGTTTCTTTCCCTTTTTTCTTTTTCATTGTTGCCGACTTTTGTTCTCGAGCCCTTGCCCCGTGGCAGCCCGGCTGGAGTGCGCCCGCTGCCTAAGCCCACGGCTCACCCGGGCGCTGGGTGGCGGTGGGGCGCGTG
>BOPP01000057.1:3337396-3397426 GCA_017312745.1 Gryllus bimaculatus
ATCCGGCACCAAAAAAAAAAATTATACATTTCGAATATTTTATAGAATAGTCTATTTATGAAAAAGTTATGAAGATTATTCATAAGTTCCAATACATGGAGTGAAATTCTTGTCTTTGACAACGAAATAAAATTGATTGCACTGATGTTAAAATCGTTCCCTCCAAAGAAATGTTTAGATGAGTCTCCTATTATTGTGTACCGACGAGTAGATCTGTACTGGATTTAAAATGCATCCAATATATTGTTTATATGGCCCTGACGGCATGCAAGTCACTAGGAAATCGGAACAATAAGTGTCTTCCTTCAATATATCTAAAGGCACCTATCAGGTTACTTGTGATAAAGATTGACGATAATAAATTGTTTTCGTGACCAATCATTAGTTTCATCTCATAACCGAAAGCTTACATTGGCATTCTTAAATCTGCCACTTTATAGCCCATAGATGAAGTAATTTTCGGTGTTAAAATTCCTCAATAGTTAATAAATCTAAAAAACTTCAAGCTTTTATACGAGAAAATGCCTGGTATTAATACATTAGAGTTTCAATAGTTATCGTCTAAATAATCTCAGCAACCTCTAGGCTTAGGCGATTGCAAGCTAGGAAGTATGGCCACTTCAGGAGATGACCCACTTTCATTCTGGAACTATCAGTGAAGTGGTTGGGTGCGCGAGGTGCAGCCTGCAGGCTCATTCACTCGGATTAAAGGGCCTTGAATTAGCGAGCTGTGCAGAGTGAGGTCTCTTAGGAAGCCCCTTAGATGATGGTCCCCAAGCCCAAATCTACACTACAACTGGATAGGAGATCGTGACATCCGCGTAGTGTAAATAAAGAGTTGAATAGTTTTTGAAAAAGTTCTGATAGATTGTTTGTACTCGTTCGCAATCTAGATTTAGTCACGGGTTTTTCTTCTCCATCTTGTCATCACGTCAGTTAATGTTCTTTTCGTCGGCCTTGTGCGCGAAATTGAACTATGATTGTGGTATTGGCATTACACTAGAGAATCTGGATAGGTTAGAACTCAGAGAAGTAGGTACTCACAATGGATTCAAAGGCTTCCGGTTCTAGCTCACATATAACACTTAAGTTATTTAATTTACTGTGTATAATTACCTCTTTATAAGTACCATATTACCAAATTACTACAGTATCTCTATGGGGTAGCATCTACTTCTCCCAGACTAGATAACGGATCAGTTAGAAAGGGTACAGTTTTATTTAACAGTCATAATACTTTTTTCCTTAAATTTTCCCAACGAATATGAGTAACTGCCTTTTATCTGGAAACTAATGAATGATCATTATAGGGCTCGAGCATCGGTTATAAGCTGAGTATTGGTTTTCGCATAGATATTTGAGGGGGTATAAGTGAGTATTTCGTCTAGTGTTTTGCTCTTGCTCGGTCAGATCTAGCGGTTATTTTCGGAAGTATTTCTGCTACCTTGTAGGGTCGTTACGCATTGTTAATGTGATAACTCGTACCACTAGTGTTGTTGTTGTTTTCTACTAAATTTACTCATCTTACAATTCGCGTCCAGTGAATCCTAAATGTGAGAGAACAGGACCTGTAACATTTTACTTCATCTGCTATCTCTCAACTTTACAAAACAATAGTAAATTTCCTATAAATATGGCTACCTATCTTTCTTTCTTTAAATTGATTATCTACGAAATTTATTCAAGCTTCTACTAAAATTTAAAAAAAACCCCTTTTCTGGCGCCGATTACATAACTTCTATTCTTACAAAGAATTCGTAAGGCGAGAAAGTTAAAAATTAACGCAACTAATTTTTACTTTGTGACAACTAAAAACATAAAATAACTCGTCAGACAAATTTTACACATGCATGTATTGTAACGACTTGATCTGATTCTTCCCCCGCAATGTTTTACAATGTGTGCGCTTATGCACATTGCCACTTACATTTGTACTACATCGAAATTCAAGCCTCGACGAAATTTTCTTTACTTGTATCTTTGCATAACTTGCTGTTGAAGCGCTACAAGAAAACGAGTGATGACAAAAAAATGCCCAGATTCCTAGTCAGATAATTACAATAGTTAGTATAGCGAACATATATGTTACTAATGTTCAACCACATCTTTTGAAGTGGTCTCAAAACTGCTTGGAAACTTTTCTCAACTCAATGCTCAACTACTTAAACACACACTCTGTCATTTACTAACATCTACAGAGCGGACGTCTGGACCTGAAGGTCAGCAGAACGTGACACCGCGACAAACCACATAAAACCACAAGAGCGTAACGACATCTTCTGGATGAGATTCGAACATCGCAACCCTTTGCATTAGACTTGATCGGTCGTGTCAACACCTTGCTATCGACCGCCTTGCCTTTGGTTTTCTTCCTTTTTTCTTTTCATTGTTGCCCCCTTTTTTTCCGAGCCCGCTCCGTGGCAGCCCGGCTGGAGTGCGCCTGCTGCCTAAGCCACCGCTCACCCGGGCGCTGGGTGGCAAGGAGGGCGGTGTGGGGCGGGGCGGGGCGGGTGCGGGCGGGGCGGGCGGGCGGCGGCCGGGATGGACGGGACGGGATGGCGGGACGTGGGACGGGACGGACGGGAACGGACGGGATGACGGACGGACGGGACGGGACGGGACGGACGGGACGGGACGGCGGGGGACGGGGCGGGGCGGGGCGGCGGTGTGGGCGCGGACGAGAGACGAGACAAGGGAGGGACGGCGGGACGGGACGGAGGGACGGACGGACGGACGGAGGGACGGACGGGAACGACGGACGGACGGACGGGACGGGACGGACGGACGGATGCACGGACGACGACGGGCGGGGCGGGCGGCAGCGGTGTGGAGCGGGAAGGTGGGTAACTTACACGGATCGCGGGGGGTGGAGCGGGCGAGGCGGCTGCCGTACTGAGCTGCACCGAATGGTCGCCAACCTCTCCGCCCCGCCCCGCCCGCCACGGGCGCGCCCTCTTATAAGCCGGCGCTCAGTGGGCCGAATGTCACCGATATTTTGCATACCGTCGCAAGCGTGCTTTCAACCGAAAAGCACACACACACCACACACACACACACGCGCGCGCGCCGCCGCGCGCACAACCACACCACACACACACACAACACACACGATGTGGTGTATGTTGTGTTGTGTGTGTAAACGAATGTAAGAATCAGGCAAAAATGATATCAGGGCCGTCCATAAACGACCGTACACAAATGTGTGGTATTTTCAAACCCCTCCCCCTATGTAACGATCCTAACACGCGCTTCGACCCCCCCCCCCCACCTATCCTAGATACTTTCGTAACGCTTGCGACAACCCCCCTTATAAATGCAAGAAATGAAAATAAATTATAGCACTGTAAAAACAATTTGAATTTATTTTAATTGTGCTGTATAATAAGTCATTAACGAGAATTAATTAATTTCAACTGAATTAATTGAAATTAGTTGGTGATGCTGGCTGCACCTAACAATAAGATTGGGACAAGTTGTGAGTGATGGAAGAATGATTGGGCGAGAAATGGTTTTACAAATGATGAGCTATATCTCGTAGAACTCATTATCTAACCCCTAGTTCTAGAAAATTGAATATTTCATACGCATGGTTTTCCAGTTCTTACTTTCTCTCTCTCTCTCTCTCTCTCTCTCTCTCTCTCTCTCTCTCTCTCTCTCTTTCTCTTTCTCTCTTCCTCCCTCTCTTTCTCTCTCATGCGTACTATAGAGGAGGATAAGTAATGACACGGAAAATCCATGTTGATATTTTAAACGAAAAACATAATTTGACATTATTTGATACCGAAAAATTATTTTTTTGAAAAATGCCTGTGTTTGTCAAACTGTCCGTCCATCCGTTATGTATCCACTCATCCTTCCGTCCGCCCGTGAATAACAATAAACCATACATAGGAATCTTCCCAAAATCAATATTATCCGAACGTTTTGACCCGACTCAAACTCCTATGAAGTTAAAACGAACAGGGTCTTGTTCTGAGAGGAAATGAATCGCGGAAAACTACGGTAGATGGTAGGATTAGAATGAATGGTAAGCAAAGCCAAAAACGCAGCCTCGACTTAAAAGAAAGTGGAAGTAACTAGAACGAGAAAGTCTCTATCTTTCTGTAGCACCTCTAGTTAATTCTTCCTTTCATTTCTATTTATTTCTTTTAAATTTCTATTTATTTATTTTAGTTTTATTTTTTCGTTCCTTCTTTCGTTTTTCATCATTTTTTCCATTTACTTTTTCGTGTTCGGCGAGTCTTTTGTCGCGTTTCCACCCACTGTGCGTCGCGTCCCACCGCCCCCCGCCGCGCGCCGGGGTCAAGGAGCGCCTCCGCGCCGAAATAAACGACCTCGCCCCCACCCCCACCCCGCCCGCCTGCCACGTTTTTATTCCTCCAACCGCAGTCGCCATGCCACCTAAAATGCGGAAATGCCGCCGCAGACGAAGCGACTCCCAAGTTCCCGGAAGTGCGTGCTACGAAATGATGTTTAAATCGAAGGAGTACGAAAAGGCAGGAACATGCTGAGCTCCGTACGCGATGTAAAAAACATAAAATTAGCTACTTTTTCTTTTTTTGTGTGTTCTTGTTTATTATTACAAGTTTGTCAAATTGCTTTCTTCTTCTTTTTCATCATCTGCATCATCATCATCATCATCATTACCTTCTTCTTCTTCCGATTTGAAGAGTAGGATCACTAAAGTGCTCTCTAGGAATTGTGGCAAGACTTTCGTGTTGCCTTTTTGCCTATTTTAACTCCTATATGCCCTATATGCTCCTTTATGCCTATTTTAAGAAGTTTGCGTTATCCCAATATTTTTCTTAATTTAAGCTCTAGCTACATAATTTGAGACTGTAGCTAGATAACTAGGTCAAATTCAGCCGTTGCCTGGACGCCGAATTTAGCGACTCGCGGCTCCGATCGAAAACTTTCCATGTTTTATCCGCTCAATATCAGAATGCAGTACCCTGACAAACAGGCCACGGACCGCGTGCGATGTTTCCTTCCTCATCCTTGTTCCTTCCTCTCACATTACACACACACACACACATTTACTCTTTCCTGTACAACACTATCAAAATGCCGGGAGACCAGAGCTCGCTCCGGTTGGGCAAATGCCTCGCGGGCGAAAATACATCGATGGAGACCCACCCCCTCCCGCAAGTAATATGTCGGTCAGCGCCGGATCTCACGTTTCTAAAGTATATCACATCCTACCGAGTTACAACACGCTTTACAGATACGGGACTAAAGGCCCATTCACAATGCAAACGCAAACAGCATGGTGTTAAGATAAAAGTTAGGACTTCATCCATAAGCGGACTCATTCATAATGCGTTCTCATAAGCATAACACGTAAGACGACATCTTAAAAGCTTGCAAGCTTGCAATCTTCAAGCTTCTGTGCTTATACTTAAGTAAAATATAAGAAAGAAACCAATCACAGAACGGTAACTCAAAATCGAGAATCGAAATCAGATCGAAATCGATTGGCGCACTAACGTCATATGGGCCATGGACACAGACGATACCTCTAAATCGATTCTCACATCCAACCAATAGTAAACTAGAATGCCTCACAGCCTCTTATTTTGCTTACATTTATGTTAGACATTGAGAATACTTCAGTCTAACACTTATGTTAATGTTTACGTCTATGCGATATGCTTATGTTTACGTTTGCTTTGTGAATGAGCCTTAATGATCTTAGCAGTTGACGCACCAAGACGCAAGAAATAATCATTCAGGCAATTAAACTAAGGTATTGGGTTCGATTCTCCCACTCTCGGTGGCAAGAAGTGAATATTTCTCTATTTTGATTGAGGTTTTAAATTCTTTTGAATAAAGAATCACTCATTTCGATAAGAGTTCCACTAAATCATCCGATGATCCATGTCCTATTCGTGAAAATGTCAAAGCCCTCTCAGAGCCTGGCACGACATTGAGAGTTGTCACTGCTCCCCTTCACGTTTTTGGAATCAATCTTTCCTCCTTTGTCAGAAGCGTTGAATTGAACCGGACAATTCGATAGTTGGATGTTAAGTTCACAATCTTAAAAGGACTGAACGGAGATTTATTTATAACACACGTATTACGATAATTGTGTTTCGTTATGTGTGATTAAAATTACATTGTATATTGTTAATACTTTCAATAAAACTTCATTTACTTTCAGTAAAAAGCAAATCATCAATAAGCAACTCAGTATAAAGCAAATAATGTTTCCATCATTAGGCAACACACATTGCTTTTACTTACAATTAACAATTCTTTCAACTTACGATAAAAGAAAATGAGATGTTATGCACGAAATGTAAAAAATAAATGCAATTATTTTCATTTTTTCCCATTTTTAAAATGGTTGCATCTAGTGAATATTTCAGTCTTCAATATAATGTTTATGTTCTTTTATATTTTATGTGCTTAGGGTCGTGTAAAAATCCGCATTTTTGAGGAAAAATCTCATTAAATATCCAATTTAAGCATTTGATATTTATGTTGGAGTAAATGTGTTAACACTGACGATAAAATATCGGGAAGTGAAAACCAAAGAGTTGATGAAGATATCAAAGTCAATGATTTAATTTTCACCACAGCAAATATTCATAAATACTATTTATAATTCACTACTAATTTCATTTTCTTTACTTAGATAAGATGCATTTCGAAAGAGCTTCACACATAAAGTAGAACACATAAAATAGATGCTTCCAAGGTAGAAAACGTAAAGTAGACGCTTTTGTCGACATTTAATAAGCGTAGTATCGGAGAAACTATTTGGAGTTTTATTTCTGTTGGAATTTTTATATAAAGAAGAATACATTTCCCGTTTAACTATACGATAATTAGAAAAATATTTAAATTGAAATAAAATTTCAAATTTTGGCGCTCGAGAAATTTGCTGAGCTACTAGGCTACCTCCTAGAAAGCCCCTTAGGTAACGTGGTTCTGACAGCATCAGACTCATTTCAAACAAGGCGAATTCATAGAAGTGTGTGGCCGTGGGACGCAAGCCAGGCGGCGTCACATGTGTCTCTCTGCCCTGAGCACTTATCTCCCGCTCGCGCTGCATCCCGACAATCGACGGCGGCGGTTGCAGCGAGTAGACGTGTCGGCGCGGGCACAGATTGCTTCCACGCGGCGTCGCCGGCGGCACGGCGTCTGCCTCCACGCCGCTCCGCTCCTCTCCGCGCCACGCGTTATCGCCCTGCACAGGCGGCAACGCCGCCGCCGCCACCGCCAAAAGGCTCTCACTCCCGCCGCGTCACCGCGCCAAAACCTACCGGCCGGCCGCCGCCGCGCCGGCGCGTCTGCCACACCGCCACCGCGCCAAACCGCCGGCGCCCCCCACCGCCGCCGCCCCCACCGCCGCCTTCGCCTCCTCCCCTCCTTCTCTTCTCCGCCACGCACCGGCGCGAACAGTATAGCCACCACGAGATGTGGCAGATAGCTGGTCGCGCGACGGTGACTCCTAAGCGGCCGAACGGCGCGGATCGGCCACCAGACACCCACGGGCTAATGGCCCCGGACCACTCGCGCTCCGCCTGCCGTCCACAACTCTGGCCGCCCGCCCGCTCCCGCTCCGACCACCATACCGCTGCCACACAACCCGCTTGCGCCCTCCGCCCGCTCCTTCACGCCGCCCGGCCCACTGGGCCACGCCGCCAGATCCACCTCCGTCCGCCAACTACGCCGCGAAGGTCGTATGGCCAGCAACACTAAACGCCTCCACCAGCGTCGTCATCACCGCCGTCGGCGCTCCCAACCGAGCCAACACACGCTGGCCTCCGGCCGCCCGGCCGGGCTGACTCCGGCAAAAACCGTGAGCCCACCTCACCGTGACGCGGACCAAGCAGCCGCCCACAACCGGGATCTTGTGGTGGCCCGATAGTCTAGATCCGAGCCACGACCCTCGGCAACCGTCCGCCACCACACAGCCCCCCGACATGGCGCCGCCACGGCCGTGCCGGCCGCCGTGCCACACTATATGGCCACGCCAGTCGCCGCTACACGCAGTCTTCAGATAAGAAACGAGGCGGTCGGCGCGGCGTTTGGCGCGGAGGAGTCGGCGAAAAGGAACATGTAAGACAGCGCTATCTGCGGCCATGGATCGACACGAGCGCGTGCACAATACAAAGAAAGTCTAGAAAGCGGGCGGAGGCGGCGGGGGGCGGGGGCGGCGGGGCCGGCGGTGTGGCCGCCTCCGACTGCGCGAAATGCGTGCGGCCGCCGACCCACGGCGGGGCACGGCGGGGGCGGACGGGTTGCACTCTTTACCGGGAGCCCATCCAGAGACGAATTTTGGGAGGGGACATTTTTTTTTTTTCGAAATGTTTTGGTCGAATGTGTCATATTCTGGGTTACGTAGAATGGCAGGCTAAACTCCTCATGTTGCGATACAATTTTATTCGATTTAATGTTTATATACGATAATATTTTTGCTTGAAAGTGTCGTGACAAGTTAAAATTAATAGTGAGAGCGTAGGCGTCCGCGGCCGGAGTCAGGGTTTACTTGGCTGTCCGGATGACGCCCCGTCCATGGCAAAGGTGCCGACGTTTCGGTCGCCATTTTGCGACCTTCCTCAGGGCGTAATGCCAAGTTAATACTAATATTAAAATTAATAGTTTCTGAAAAAAAAAATTGGGAGGGGAAATATCCCTCATTTCCCTCCCTGTGGATCCGCGCCTGCCTTATCACAGTGCATTATACTTTAGAGAATACTCGATGTAGGAATATTATATGCACTCGTAAGAATCTCGAATTTGTTTTAAACGTGATTCTGCATTTTAGAAGCTTTCTTTTTCAGTTCGTGCGGAACTATCAAACGCAGTTCAAAAATACTGGAAGAGTTCCTCGGATTGAAGATGTGCATTTTTATCAGAACCTATCTTCCCACGTTATATCTTTTTTTAGACTTTTATGTTTTGGTTTAAATTAAGTTCATTTTATTGGAGACTTGCCATCGTTTTAGAGGTCATTTTTAGAACTCATTTCGTTTCACATCCGGCTTCAGATTACGCGGAATGTTTTTTGTTAGTTCGATTAATTTTAAATTACAAATAGATTTGTTTGAATAGTAATATTATTCAAAATATCATATATTTTATATATCATTGGCTTATTTATTTTTTAGGGGAGTTGCTGGCGGGGGAGACGAGATACACATTCCCCCTTGAATCTCCATCCACTAGGTTTATTTTCATTTCATTTTTTACTTTTTCGTATACGTACATAATATGGAGTAATATATTTAGTATAGGGAAAGTTATATAATGCTGCGGAAAATCGATTTCGAGATTTCAACAGAAATACCCAAATAAGGATCCCCTGATACCCAAAAAGTGTTTTTTTTTCAAAACGTCCGTCCGTCCGTCTGTCTATTTTTGTGAACAACACTAGCGCTTAAGCCATGCATAGGATTTTATCCAAATTGAAAAAACTCCAGTCCATTTGGCCTGAGTCGAAGCTCTGAGATTTTGAAAATCAAAAAGGCTCCAATTTTTTTCTTTAAACTCTTCGTAGGGATTATGTTAAATACACTCTATGAAGTGACATAAACGCTGTATTTCTCTATTCTTTAGTTTCTTCAAAAATTACAAAAATGTAACGTGTTTTCTACGTGTTTCTCACGTCGTTAATATTTATACTATCGGTAATTTTGTTCACATTATATATATATATATATATATATATATATATATATATATATATATATATATATATGAGTTCATGTGCTTTAAATAATGCCATATAAAGCTTCCCAAAACTCAACCGTTTTCTGCCAATACTAGCTCAAAATTTCACAATTTCAGAAACGCTCAAGCGTCATTTTCGCAAAAACTGCTTCAAATTTTGTCTTCAAACTTTTCCAAATGATAGTGCTAATTCCACTCTTCAGTATTAGGTAACCTTTTTTTTCGGGTATTTTTTTCTGTTTTTTTTTTTTTCTAAAAAATCACAAATTTAATGTTTTTGAAAGATATCTCACGCCGGTAATACGCACATTTCCATCAATTTCTAAATACTATTGTATTTGTCAGTTAAAGTGTTCTGCGAAAAAGTGCTTCAAATTGCGAATTTACTGTAGGGCTTAAGCGCCATTTTCTTAAACACCGCTCCAAATTTTGTCACGGAAATTTGCCATTTAGTATGAGGTTTTCCTGTTCTTTAATATTCTTAAAATAATATTTCCGTTTTCAATTAAAAAACATAAAAATAAAAATAAAACAATTAAAAAAATGTACTTTGGGCGGCGATAGATGGCAGCAGCCAAGAGTACGTGGCAAGTTCGAATAGTTACCTGAGACCAAAGAAAACTATTACGGGAAAGTCTGTGCCATTCTGTAGCACCACTAGTTTATTATTTATATTACCCTTATTACTGTACCCTTCAATATTGTTTTGGGCAGACTTAAAATGGCTCTATGAATATGAACGCTGCGCTCCCTTCGAAGACTGAAAAGTTTCTTAAGAAACAGTATGACTCAGACACAATTGAATTCTGCAATCATTTGCCGTGTACACCAAGATTTGCTGGACCTTCTCTCTCTAGAAGAGTCTGTGATAAAGGTTAAAATAATTCAGCATTACTTATGTCAATATATGAATGATGCTTTTTCGTGTTTTCTCTAGTTTGTGTTCGGGGAATATTACTGAATTTATAAATAACTGCGAGAAAATTTCACCTTTTTAATCTACCGCATGTACTTTGTTAACTCCAATAAGGTGAATTGAAAAGTTTTGTGGCTTTAACAGTAATAATTCCACGGTGGTAGTAACATACAAAACACCACTTTGAGGTCTCTCAATCTTCCTTTCGGTGAAATCCACTTTGAAATCGGTTTGGCCGTTCCAGGTATTACCAAGGTCAAACAGAGAGAATTGCCATAGCTCTTGTATTGATATTTATATCATCTAAATAAGAACATAAGTTTATATAAAAACAGTTGTTTTGAAATAAACAAAGACTCTACAATTTTATTTATTATATTTTGAAATTTTATAGTAATTTTTTCTATAATTTCATTCCTATTTTGTTTATGTTCTCATTATTATTGTGGAAGTTATTTTAAAGCGGTTTATTAGAAAACTACATCAGTTTTCTATCCCTGCCCAGATTATATGGCCGTATCTTGAAACTTTATTGATTTCACAACCCGGAAGGGTTATCAAAACTTCAGATAATAAGTACACTTCTTGGAGAAGATAATGTAAGAGGTATAAAAAAATTCAGGAGAGGTAAAGTTACTGATAAAAGGTGTTGCCAAATTTCACTTCCACGGAACGGTTGGAGAGAAGAAATAGTAGAAAAAATATTCATATGTCAAAAGAGCTATAAATTATAATTACTCTGGTATGGTAAATAACAGCTGTATATATTGGGTTGTTTGGTTAAATCAGTTAATATTTGTTTAACTCACTGTATACTCATATGACATTCGTAGTAATATAAGCTAAATGTCACAATTTGAATTTATTGTTATTAAAAGATGCTAATTTTCTACATCATTGAATACAAGAATGGACGACGTACTCCATTTTTATATTAATGCTAACACAATGGAGGTCACGCGGGTTGTTCCCTATTTATAATATTAGACAATGGAATTAACCATAAACGTTAAAACTCATTCTTTAAAAGTTGCGAAAGCCTATACAAAATTATGCACTTTCAAGCTAGCTAACGTTATAGAAAGCCAAGTCAGTGGTACGCATCTATGCACTGCGGGTTGTATAGCGTGACGTCACGTCGCGGCGCAGTAGTAACATTTGTGGACCAATTTGACGTTCAACAAGATTGAAATCCAAAAAATGAGACAAGAAAATTTTATAAGCCAGCATTTAGTATTTTCAGCATGAGTTTCCCTCCCAGAATTTGATGCTTTAACAGTTTGTCAGCGTGTTCGATAGCGTTCGATTGTAATAATTACAATCGATGAAAACTCGATAAAAGGAACTCGTATTAAAGGAATGCAACTAAGAAACATCTTCGGCTGAAAAACTCCTACAGCTTCAAGTACTTTTCACAACGGAGAAAACCAGAGGATTTAAAATATTTGTCCTTTCGTTACTAAACAGGAAAAACGTCACAGGAGTGGTGTTTCCACATTCCTTTGCCAACCGTCACACTCTCAGAAGGGCCACGCCGTAGATCCATATCCGGTCCAAAGATAAGTGAATGGATGAGAAAGGAAAAAGCACAGCTATTGACCAAACGTATTTCGATATTACCAGTTAAAGAGGCTTACGCATTTCATGACGCCGTCCATCATCCAGTTGGACCATAGAAGGCATCCTTAACTTCTTTAAATCATGGAATTAGAAGTATTAATGTTATTAATGTCGATTTTTTGTTACTGATACTAGACCATTACGCATACATGCACTCACGCACTCTACATAAAAGGTCTTTCATTTCACAGTTTCATCTTATTTTAGCCCATCTCATTTATCATTCTCCATTACCTTCATCTAAATCCTCTCTAACGTGGTTACCATGAGAGTAAATACGAACGGTAGAGGGATTTATAGTGTCTTCGTGCGTCACTACGAGAAAAAAAAACGTCTCGTGCTCGGTATAGCTAAGCAATTATAGGGATGGCAATGCCCGAGAGGCTAAAAAAAGTAGTAGGTTGTATTGGGAGCACAAGCTAAGTGTTGGAGGCTGGAGGGGTGAATGAGGTGAGGTGAATACTCGGCCCTGATGTTGGCTTGTGGGCTGAATGAAAAAAGCAGAGAAACTTTCAATGGTAGTTTTTTGTGGGTATTGAAGGATGTTTACAGAGTACGGGCTGTTTAAAAATGATTATTAGTAGGAGGCTGATTCTGATTACCTAAAATGTCGTGTAAAATTATCAATAAATTGCTTTTAAAATATTTTTAAAATGCCATAAACGCAAAGGAAAATGCCAAAACCAGTTCAAATAACCAATTCAAGCAATTTGATATGTTGCTGATGCAATCAAGGCTTCTTCCTTTAGTTGAGGAAAATGGCAAACAATTTGGTCAAAACCAGTACAAATAACCAATTCAAGCAGTTTCATATGTAACTGATGTAATTCAGACTTCTTCCTTTCGTTTAAATGAACTCAGCTTGCAAACTTTTGGTCTGGACAGTCATTTTACCAGGAAATATCTGTATTTAGTTATCGCGAAATCGGCAGAACCGACAATAGCGCTGATAGGCTTCACAGAAATCTCAGATTATATACTCACAACTGCAGACATAATTTTTGGGCGAAGAAACCAAATAGGCTACTAAGAAATTCTGTGGAGAACATTTGTTGGATCTTGTAAATCTTATATGAAACAATGACCGTTAAAATGATACTAAAGTGGATGAAATTAACGAAAATGCTTTAAAAATGCGGAAAAGTGTAAAAAGTTACTTACTAGTCAAAATCGAGGAAAATGAAAAAAAAGATAAGCATATAAAATGGGTCAATTTCCTTTTGCCATCACATAAAATTTATGTCGGTACTAAAGGGCATTGTCCTACATAGAAAAGAAAAAATGACATTTCATTAAAATCCGCCCCTTTGTTATCACACCTAGAATTATGTACACTTAAGGGCTTTTTTCTGCACCATAGATACATAAATCTTTACTTGACCGAACTTCATTATTAGTACTGAGAATCAAGCAATAAGTTACTAAAGAGCATTTTTCCTATTTTTAAGTTCAGCGTTTGACCTCTTAGCCCTGGTCTTACCCAAGCTGTAACCACAATATGCTTTCATGTCATTGAGCGTGATAAGTTTTCAGTTCAGCGGGAACGATGTGTTGTAGTACAGTGCATGGAAGTGTGAACGTGTGTGTGTGTATATGTGTAAAGGGAGAGGAGACGACGAAAATAAAGGAAAGGTCACAAGGCCCATTCGTTAAGGTACTGCACCAGCAATCGCCAGGTATTCACTGAAGAAAAAAGAAAAGAAGTGCCGATCAGAGCAGCCGGTCGCTAGAATTCTTCTCTAGAGATTGGCTGAACTCGACTTATCTATGTAACTATTGTCAACAATCCGCCAGCGCCGGGACTCTTAACATTATGACCTTCCTGTTAGAGACACTGCCGAGAGAGGGCCAGTGCCGGTTGGTCTGAGCTAACTTAGCCGGTATGTGTGGAGGGAGCTTTGGACCCAGACGGCGGGATTGATTGATTGATTGATTTTTAGTGATTCTAGACGCGATAAAGGCTGTAAATCGTCCCGTAAGTGAAGTGCATGTTTTCCCCTCGGGAGGTGGCGGTGATTTTTTCCTGGTGAGTGGTGAGACCCGGCGCTACCTGTAAAGCTAGCATGGTTTTCCCCAACCAGGTATCTCCCACCAGCTGGCACCGCCACAACCGGGACTAGCTCTAAGCTCCCGACCGGTTTCTCGGCATGTGCGGTAGTGTAATGCAGAAAGTAGGGGGTCAGGATAGGGTAAGGGATGTGAAGAAAAGATCGCGCGCGGACCGTGTCCCGTTTGTTAGGTACTGCTCCGGCATTCACCTGGTGTTGATCTAAAAAATCACGGAAAACTACCGATCAGAGCAGCCGGCCGATCGAATTCTCCAGGCAGCGATTAAAGAAAGCTTGCTAGCGTCGAAAATCCTGCCCCGGTCTGGACTCGAAATTTGGACCTCCCGGTCGGAGTGACATGCAATGACATTAGTTGATACCTTGAGCCACCTCTTTCGGCCAATTTGGCGGGGGGGGGAAGGGAGTTTCGGCCCCGTAGCCTTGGTCCTCCCCTAGCCGGGGGTGCTGCTCGCCTCGTCCCCATCTGCTTCTCCTACTCCGCCTCCACCTTGCTCCTCCCCGGTGCAACGACCTAATCAATGTTTTGGCGCGCTCTTCGCCCTTGCCGCCGGGAGAAGACTCTCCTTCACCTCCAGCTCGACGCGCGCGGGGTCGATCTTTTACAACCCCCTATCGAGTCACGCGATCGCGAACCGCGGGTCATAAAAGGTCAAATGGGCGTCTATTTCTACTGCGCACCCATTTCCGTGTTCCACCTGCACGTGATGGCCGCCGCCAGAATCTGAATTCGTGTTAAGCGAATTCAACACCTCGGGGTCACGTGTTATTGTCACGCTGATCTGAGCTTCACGCTGTAGGATCTGCTGTAACGAGCCTCTGCTGCGGTTTCTTCGGGTTGGGTGGCACAGCAACGCGTTTCCGTTTGTTCGAAATGAGGGCACTCCCTAAATATATAAATTTAGAAACGAATCTTGTCAGTTCGATTCCATTGATTGACGCCGGACTTTTTGAAGCGAGTTTCGTCAGCTAGGTAAAGCTGTTCCCAGGCACGTAGAGGATTCTATCGACCTGTGAAAGGGAGAGCGTTCAGAAGACGACCGCTCTCACGAGAAACTCCACGTTACAAGACAACTTGTAGGCTTGGGCAATTGTAATGGTTGGACTTGTGCTTGCGAATGCTCGAACTAACGGTCGAAGATGCCAGGTACAGATAAAATAACTGGTGCCAAATGAGAGTCAGGATTCTTGTGTTCTTTTGCTTTTTTTCGTACTTATTCTGGGACACTTCTGTGGGACAAATTTCGCAGGGAGCGTCGGCACTTTGCCACTATACACAAAGGAGAATGAAAAGACTCAATGCGCTGTTTAAAGTGGGTAGAATGGGCAATTCTCGAATTCACTAAACTCAACGACTATTTGTAGTTACCGCGACATCGGCACGTGGTTCGACATCAGTCAGTTCCCCACGCTGTAATGTCCTCAAAGACGTTTAGCACTACGAAAAATAGAATTGTGTCCGAGAATGAACAAAATGTTCATTTTACTCTTCTCAGGAAAAGTTAAGAATTTTTATTCAAGATAAAAATGTACTGGAAACGAGAGGATCGGAAAACAAAATGCTCGTTTTACTCTTCTCAAGAAAAGTTAAGAATTTTTATTCAAGATAAAAATGCACTGGAAACGAGAGGATCGGAGATAAGATAAGTAGGAATCTGGGTTGGTTATTTCGGTAACACGCCTGGTATTTGTTCCAAATGAGGCGCTTCCTATCTTAACTAGTCATTCCATCGGCAACGATTTTACAAGAGACAAACATCTCGCATTCACGCGCGGTTTGTTATGAACGGGAAATGTTCTCGTCACATTTACGGTGGGAATAAGGTGGGTTTGAATTATACTTCTTTGTGATATTAAGAATGATCCTCTGCTTTTGATGGCAAACGCCTTCAATGTACGTTTTTTGGATAGAAGATGGATTTTTTGGGATATGAGATGTGGTCTCTAGTATTCACGCCAATAAAATAATTAGGACGTGTGGTCATTTTATTAAAATGTCAATATTGCAAACTGAGTCTCCGAAATTTTGTGGTATCCTCGGCAAGAGGCACTCACTGTTTAGGTTTGAAATTTTTCTCATTTGCATATTCTTCAATTTTCTTTCATGAACTCCATATCTCTTAGAAGGGCCAAATTTCCTTATTCCCCGATCTCTACACATACGACCAATTTTTTAAGTCGAACAATTTTTATTTGTAGTAATCCATTGCCAAATTGTATCTTTTCTATCATATAAAGATGATTTCGAGTTTCGTTGGGTAAGCAATCATTTAGTAAACGTGTCTATATACCTCTTTCCAAATGAGCAGTAGGATTTATAACAGAAATAATGCTGCTTTATTCAATATTACCCACATCACTTTCCAATCGATCCGTCACAATTTGAAATCCCTTTCATTTCCAAACAACGATTATTTCTCTTGAAAAAATCTCAGTAGGCCAAAAAATTAAAAATCAATATTTTGAGCCATGACTTCTGAAGTAAACGATTTTTTCTAATATTAAAGTCTTCAAACAGTGGTAGAAAAATCTCACCGGATTTATATCTACGGAGTCTCAGGACCCCTTCTCACGGCGCTACGCAGCAGCTCTTCTGAGTGGCGCGACTGCTAGCAAAGCATTGGTTTAAAACGAGGTATTCACACGAGTGGAGTAATGCTGCTGTGGCGCTGCGTGGCGAGGTGAACCCCTTCGAAGTACCTTCACATGGAGCCACTCGGTGGCGCCACCACTCGGTGCCTCTACCAAGCGGTAGAGCCCTTCAGAGAGCCACCGACCGCAAGAGAGGGTTTCGGGAATGACACCACTGTGAGCTCATGCAGCCGAAAGGCAGATAGTAAACAAAAACCGGTTCAGTGGCGCGTCTAGTGTGAACTTAGAACTGTGTTCTTACTGAACTTAGAATCACTTAGAACTGTGTTCTTACTGAACTTAGAACCACTTAGAACTGTGTTCTTACTGAACTTAGAACCACCTAGAACTGTGTTCTTACTGAACTTAGAACCACTTAGAACTGTGTTCTGAGAGCGATGGTGCGAACGCTCTTTTGTGCTGGTGGTGACGGGAGTTCGCCAACGAGTTGCACAGCAGTACGACGTCGCCACTCGTGAGAATACCTCCATTTAAACCGATGGTTTGCTAGCAGGCCCTCCACTCGGAAACGCTTCTGAGCGGCACCATGTGAAGTAGTGATGTGACATCGATAACAAAAAATCGATGTTGACAAACATTGATGTTCAAAATTAAAACTTTGATGTTAAAAATACATCGACAAAAAATCATCGATGTTTTTCTACATCGATGTTTTTAGACTGGATTAGTAACATCTAACCATAAATTCGTGAGCATTAAAATTTAATTTGACAGTGTTCGTGTTTATGAATTCGCCGAATAAGGGTACGAGAAGTAGGGGCAGACCCTACGTCCACAGAGTATTTGTTCACCTTATCTCAATGTGCGAAATTAATACGAAGAGGAAATTCAAGGGCATGGAGGTCATTTCAGGTGAGAAAGTTTGGTCGTCCAAGGTACTGCAAACAGTGTTCCAACACATGAATAACAGTGTTACTATATTTTGAATTTTCCATGGGAATCTTCAAAAATGGAATCATGGGAATTTTCAAAAACAAAACATCGGAAAAGAAGAAAACATCGATCAAAACACATCGATGTTAAAAACCATCGGTGTTAATACATCGATGTTTCTACAAACATTTCGATATTTCTTCAAACATTGCGATGTTTCTACAAAAACATCGATGTTTTGAAAACATCGCCATCAATGCCGCTTCCGTAGTGTGAAGGGGCCCGAATTCCAGCCACCAGCAGCGCAGAACCGCGACAGCGCCGCCGCTAGCAGAAAGCAGTTCTAAATGGCAGCGTTCACACGAGACGCACCACTGCACCTGTTTTTGTCTGCTGCCGGAGCCCGCAGCAGTGTGACGCACAAAACCTTCCTCTCTCGCGGTCGGTGGCCGGCGGCGGCGGCTGTGACCGAAGGGCTCTGTCGCTTCGCGATGGCGCCATCGAGTGACGTATAGTGTGACGTAGTGAAATAAGAAATAAATTTCAATAACAAAATAAAAATAATATATTCAAAGATTATGTACAAGTTACAATGAATTGCTAATATTAAAACACTCCGGCAACCTTTTCCTTTCGGAACACTGCTTTACCGCAGAAAATACAAGCCACGCGTGATGCGCGCCGTCGGACCTCTGTCCCGTGACAATTACCGTCACATGGCCTGACGCCAAAAGTTAACCCGGTCGTGGCGACCGTGTGCCTACAGCACGTGAGATTGTCTGGCCCTTACTCTCCGGACATCTCGCCCTCACTCCCACACCCTCCTTGTAACTACACGTACAAGCTACCCGATGCAAACTGAATGAGAACGCGGGCGCAGATGGCGCCGCGTTAAATAGTTGAGGCTGACACCCCCACCACTGTTCCATAGATAGGCCCGCCGGCTGGCGCGAGACTCGCTGGCCAGCCTTGGTTTACGCCCCCACACTGGATTCTCAGGGTTGGCTCGCCTGCTTCCGGTTGAGGCACGCTAGCTAGCCTCCTCGGAGTTTACAGCCAACGGTATTTTTGTGGCTCTGCGGCTCTACATGAGTCAACCGCCAGAGCGCAAACTCCGGATGTTCAGGCTTAACCCCTTCCTCCCCCGCAGCGTACTTTCACCAACCTAACGGTTCTGGCCCTCGTGTTAACGACGCCACAATAGCATCTAAAAGTATCCTAAACGTACTAGCGCGGTAGGCATGTGGGTTTGCAAAGGATGCTTTCCGGAAATCATCAAAGCATACATAAAATGAAGAGCACTTTTCGTTAACCATCAGGTTTATAAGAAATATGTTTCATATGTTGCATTCTTAAGGCCCATTCACAGTGCAAAATAAACATAAGCATGGTGTTAACATAAAAGTTAGGACTACGGCCATAAGCGGACTCATTCACAATGCGTTCGCGTACGCATAACACGTAAGACGTTAACTTAAAAGCTCCAAGCTTCTGTGCTTGTGCTTAAGTATGACATAAGAAATGAACCAATCACTGAACGGTTACTCAAAATTGAGAATCGAAAGAGGAGCGAAGTCATTAGACAAACTGACGCCATATGGGCCATGGGCGCAGTCGATATCTCGAAATCGATTCTCATATCCAACCAATAGTAAACTCTTATTTTGCTTACGCTTTGCAACCAATAGAAACTCTTAATTTACTTACGTTTATGTTTGGCATTGTGAATTCTTCAGTCTATAACTTATGTTAATGTGTACGTCTATGCGTTATGCTAATGTTTACGTTTGCATTGCAAATGAGCTTTTACTTCTCGTTAACTCACAATACGCGATACTTTAAAAAGTTTACAGTTCGAAGAAATTGTATCTTCTCTTCACTGTTAATTAAGCGAATTCAACTATAATATCTTATCTTTACTTTGTATTAGTGTTCCCTGCAGTGCGTGGTCATATTCTCCTTTTGAGCAATTTTCTTCTCGAACTGTTTTCGAGACTCTCCGTATGCCAAATATTTTCGGTTGGGAATAGCGGTTTTGGAGTTTTGGAAACTAGCAATGAAAGCCTATTTCCATAGGTCGCTTTCCTAAGGAATTACATAAGCTTCAAGGCTATACATTGAACATTGGAGTTCGAAGGAGATAGCAACATCAAACACAGAAAATTTTGATTGAAAGTACGAGAAAAAAATTCTGAAAGCTGTGATGCGGGAATGCTAACTGCATTACTTTACGTAAAATTTTATTTTGAAAAAAAAAAAAAAAACTGCATTTCCTTTATGTATCTGTAAATATTAAGATAATTAAAAATCTTCAGTAGGTTCATCTTTTCCTTTCGTGGATTTTACTATCACTATTTACTAGTATCATTATTACAGGATATATTTTTAAGCTTAAATTTTGAAAACGTTTCATTCGAAATTAAGTATTTCTCCGCTAATGTGAAAGAGAACTAGAATGGTCGATCCTGAGAAAAACACGAATCATTTATTCTCCTAGAACCCTAGTCTATACTCACCATGACGCAGCAAAGTATCAATTCAATTTTGAATTCACAGCTCCGACTAGGATGAGAGAGTGAAGCACAAAGGAACCTGACCATCTGGTTATCTTTCATCATAAGTATTCTTTTAGGTAATGTAATTCCCATGGGAAGAGAGAAACCTGTAGTTGGACGGTCTACAATACGTAATGTTATTTTAATGATATACTTCTTATCAGGCATGTTGCTATTATGAGACAAAGTAATGTTGATATTTTTTAAACTTTCATCGTCAAAATTTGTTCACTTTACTTTTCTTTTTCAAACTAGTCAAGTAAATAAAGAATAAAGATAAATTTATTAATTTACGAGTTTTATTTAATTTCCATTCTTTTTCGCGAATAATGTTTATGGCAAAGATACATTTCTTTTCATGCAGTCTTACAAGTTTAGAACGTTATTCCTATATAATATACAATTTATGTTCTTGTCAAGAAGAAGTTAACTGTCACAGCATTAGTCAATATTTATGAATTGCCTTTATTGAACAGTACATAGGTAAATATTTTAAAACAGATGTGTTCATAATATCAGATCCATATAAAATTTCAATATCTGATTATTGTTAACTCAATTAATAAAAATGAAATTAAAAATACAAAACCGTTATTAAAAGAATTGAGAAACACTTTAAAGTGAAAAATAGTACTTTCAAATATATATTTAATCTTTCGATCCGAAAATAACTTAATATATCATTATTTTAGCCATATTTTGAAAATATGATTAAAATAATATACCTTATCAGGGTCACAAGTTTTAGATCTCCATAGCTTGCGAAGTTCGTGGCCACTCCTACATTTTTTTAGCATAACTGAGCCCAAAATGAAGCAATTTTAAAAGATGCCCAAATGACGATTTCTATTAAACTGCTCCAAATATTTTCCCGAAGATTTCGGGGATCAAAAAAAGAGAAAATGTGAAAAAAAATGTATTTTGATAAATTAGAATATCTTCAAGTTCATATTACAAGAAAATAAAACCATAATAGTAAGTGAAAATATCTCCACATATTATATTCTAAAACATTTTCAGTACATTGATTTCATTTTGAGAAATCTGTTCATTAATTAGGTCGACGATGGAAGTTCTGAAAGTTAAAGAAGCTTCCTAGAAATGGTCCTATGGCAAATAATGCTGGTGAATGTCATCTAGTTAAATATATTCCGTCGTAGTACTGGCCATAAATGTATCAAGAAAGTTAATTTTATTATTAAGATTAAGTTTTAAAATGGTTGTCACACTATAATTCTATTTACTTATTGTTTAGTCCCTTATTTTAAATTATGGACCATCACAATGATAAGTTCCAAAAAATGCTTCACATAATAATTTTATTCACTTGTATTACGACGTTTCGGAGACTGTTTTGTCTCCCTCATCAGGTACAACTGAAAATTTAATTATAAAATTTTTCATGAAGCCAAAATGATTTACACAAAATTTACAAATACATTTATACTGTGAACTGTCAGAACTTTCGATGAAAGCTCACCTGTTCTGACTAGAAAACTGCAAGTAATATATACAATATTACAAATTACATAGAAACATATCTGAATATTAAAATAAGTGGTGGAGTGCTGTCCAGACACTTCAAAGTTAAACGTTTAGATTGAGTCGTTGATAGTGGAGGAATAACGGAAATTAGGAGATAGCTGAAGGTGCATTCAGAAAGGTTTGATCCTAATGTTAAAAAAGTAAGGTGTTATTGTCGAAAAATATTTTGTCCGTAATTTAAAATAATGGACTAAACAACAAGTAAATAAAGTTGATTTTACCTACAAAATTGTTTTTAAAAGATACTAGATAATAGACAAATTGGCTGGCCTGGAACTAAAATGGTCTATGAAACATTTTGACTAAAATCCAGGTTATGGTAAATTAGATCTGTACATGTGAACATCTACACATTCTTAAATGGTCTATGTGTCGTTGAGGGTGACACGTAATAAAAGTACAACTTTAGTTTTGGAGGCTGGTTCAAATGTTAGTCAATTCTTAAGTGGTCTATTGTGATTTGTACCACAGATCACTTTAGTTTCAGGCTAGCCAACTGTGCTATGATTAAAGCTGTTCGTTGAAGACAGATATACAGACGATTGCTGAAATATTAAAAATACATTATTTGCCATATAATTAAAATAATTTTACAAAACATATGCAAATGTTACGAGAGGTCGGCACCACTAGTAGTTCTAGCACCGCTAATGAACTATGATGACTGTATACATGGATGTGTGTTATGCTCAACTCAGGCGTTTGAGCTCTAACTTAGCACATACGTGAGAAGTAAGATATATTAATGCCGTTCCAAAGATCCATAAGACATTATAATGGCGGTGTTCATGCCTGAAGGACATTTTCATTTTTGTACTTTCTTACGTACTGTTTATACAGTATAGAGAAAAATGTTGTAATGCTGCGGAAAAAATGCGATTTTTTACAAAACCACTGTTATTGCCGGACCCTGGTAACGAAAAAGTGAATAAATCTTGTTCCTGATTGTAGTAAACCACTTCCTCTGACACATTGTGTAGTCAAAATCCACATTTAATGTCCTTGATACAGAAAAATCTATTGACGGCAAAACATGTCTGTTCGTCCGTCTGTGATCAATGCTAGCGACTAAACCGTTCAGGATATCAGCCGATTTTCTCCAAAATTGATATTCCTCGATCGATCTCAACAAACTGGAGGCATTGTGAGTTTCAAACGGATATGTTGATTTTTGAGGGTACTTTACATGAAGCCTCAAGATCTTCGAAATTTTCACGAAAATTATTTCAACTTTTTGGATTGAACTTTGTTCTCGAATAGCGTGAAAAACTCGGCTCGGGTCTCATGTTTGTTGAAATTCCTAATTTTTTGAAAATTGCAAATCTTCAAAATGTTTCTGGTGTCTTCTTAAAGGGCGATAAAAATTTGGTGCTAGTCTTACTTTCAGTGAATTCTGTGTATTTTCGAAAATTGCTAACATTTTATTTGAAAACAACAATCCTGAGTTCGAAACTCACTTCGTTTTGATTGCATAGAGGTAAGGCTCATGGTGAGTAAACTTGGGGGACCTGAGGTCGAGTCTCAGTGCGGATTTTTTGGCTGGTTGAAAACATTTTTGCAGATTTATGTATTAATATGTAATATAGCGGAGCAGTTAGAAATAATGTGAGAAAGTATGTTCTGTTAGCATCAGTAGTTCCAAAATTAAGTTTGTGCTTCAAGCACGATTTTTTAATAAGATTATGTTCAATTTTTCAAAAATGAGTAGTTTTCGGCTAACTTTGCATGAAACATAAGCAATTTTTAAATATTTTTTCAAAGACGCATGAAATGTTAAGACGATTTTCTCCAAAATTAATATTTCTCTGTCGATCTGAACTAAACTTGATCAAGGCCTTACGATTTTGAAGAAAGTATTTTGATTTGGGGGTACTTTGCATGAATTCATTTCGAATTCGACAATTCGAATTACACATTTTCAAAATCTTTGAAAAAATGGCTCCACATTTTTGCATTAAACTATGTGTCCTCGAATAACGTGAAGAACATATAAAGAAATGGATCTCATTTTCGTTGAAATTCCTAATTTATTGAAAATTGCTAAAGTTCAACAATTTTGACGCCTTCCTACAACTACAAGATATTCATTTTTTCCTTAATAAAATCTCAAAAATCAATATGAAAAATAAATTCCTCAAAAAAAACCCTTCAAATTAACTCATGTGGAATTTTTCAAAAATATGGGTAGCTTTTGCGTATTTTTGCGCGAAACAGGCAATTTTGGAATAATTTTAAACAATTATTTTCTCAAATACGACTTCAAATTTGTCATTAAATTTATTTCACGTGTGTAACAAAGAACGACAAAGAAAGTTTCATTTTCGGCGAACTCTAAAACTTGCAAAAATTGCAAAGTGTGTGTGTGTGTATACTGTATATGTATGTATATTTATTGTATGTAGTGTATGTATTTATTGTATATAGTATGCATATTTATTGTACAAGTACAATATTGATGAAAGTGTTCTATGTTAAATTAATTCTGTTCCAAAAAACAGTTGTTTAAAAAAGGTCGTTCACCGGAAAATGACGAATTTTCGACAGAAAAACTCTTATTTGCGGACCCTGGTAATTAAAAAGTGAATAAAGTCAATTCCAATTTGTATATAGTAAATTTCTTCCTGTAACACGTTGTGCGGTCAGAATCCACATATTGTGGATCCTTGATATCGAAGACTCGATTGACACGGAAACGTCCGACTGTTGGTCTGTTTGTCTGTCTGTCATGTGTGAGGCCAACGCCAAATCAATGCCCTTTGAATTTGAAATGGATATTTAGATTCGGAGGGGCGTTACTTATATGGAACCTCAACAATATTTTCTCAAAAATTGCCCCAACTTTTTTTGATTAATCTTTGTCTTCGGATAGTGAAAAAGAAGCTAAAGAGAATGGTACAGTTTTTATTTTCGCTGAAATCACTGAATTTTCGAACATTGCAAAAGTGCAATTTTTTGGCCATCTTGGTCCTAGAACTACAGTATCGAAGATAGATTTTTTCCTTAATGAAATATATTCGTTAATGACATGTCTTGAAATAAGAACATGTACAATTTTTTTGAAAATGTAGTTTTTGTGTAGTTTGCATATGCATTGGGTGATTTTAAATATCTTAAAACATTTTTTCTCAAAAAACTGCACCAAATTTTTTTCATTAAATTGTCTCCTTGTATAAATCAAAGAACGGTAAAAAATATGGCGAAAGTCCCATTTTCGGCAAACTGTCCTGTTTTTCGAAAATAGTAAAAAGTTAACATTTCAAAACTACAAAATTGAAGAGAGATATATTTTGCCTTAAAAAATCCGGTGTAAAAATCATCTCTTTAAAAATGTTCGACATTTTATTGAACTGAGTCCGCCTCTGTTGCGGGAGGGGGCGGGAGAGCGAAGACGACTTGGTCTGGGATCTGAACAACATTTCTGCGCACCGGGTTTGTGACACTGCACTTGGAGGGAAAGAGCGGTGTGATGTGCGTTTAAAACAAGTTCCTACTGGTTTCATGAGGTGGTTACGGAGGTTGTCATTTCTTCATCAAGAGAAGTATATTTAGTTTGACTTATTGAATCGAAAATAAAATGTCTAATATTACATGTCCACATTCATCTACTATTACTACTGATTATAAACTTTTTTGGGTTTTATGATGTGAAAAAATAATCTACACAGATTACGTTGTGTTTGTAGTCAACACGTAAAAAGAGTCATGTAGACTACATGTAGATTACGTGTAGAAAACACGCGTAGAAGTAAAATTATAGTCTTTGGAACAACACTGGTGTAAGGTGTCTAGGAGTTGTTTACGTGTAGACAAAGACAGTGGTATACTCTATGCGTAGACGCACATCACTAGTGGTAGGTGCAAATGTTCTGTTGACAATACCATACGAGATTTTTGTTATTTAGTAATAGCACATCTATGTAGTAATGAAAGACGTGTCACATGTGCCACAAAAGCTCTCAAAACAATTATTTAATACCGCTGTTCTAGCTTTTTATCATTTTGCGAATTACTTTACAGCCATCCTTGTCGGTAACACCGGCTATCTTAAGAACATGTCTCATGGGTCATGTTGATATCAGCAATCTTATAAGATACGGGTACGTTGTCATTCTTCATTCGCAGTCGGAGAAGAACAATTAGTGTAGTGAGTGTTATTCTTATGGATCAAGTGCACAAACCAAATAAGAGTAATGATCTTTTGGATGTGTGTTCACCATGTCAGATGAACGTGATGCAAGTACTTATATTACAAGCATTCATATTTTAATTTTTAGTTACAAATGAAACGATAAACAGAACCACTGATCTGAACATGTAAAATGTAACATTTGGAACGAATTGTAATAAATAGGCTAATAAAGTAATAATAATGACAATGATAATAAATAATAATAACATTAATGTATTTGAGACAATATTTACTAATGCATCTATACGTATATCTATGTGAATGTGTATGGCATATGCAATCATTCTTAAGTATTACTACTTCTAAGCACTAATAAATCGGTCTGCTATTGCTTTTACTGATATCCAGTAATGTGTTGGACTACTTTTACGACGATTTTTAAAACAAAGTATATCAATGTGTTAGATTAAAAAGCAACAAGCTATTGCTATCCTACTGACGTCATTCAAAATTTGCTAGCCATCTTATTTCATTTTGTATTGCTACTTTCCGTGAAAGGTGTCGAAACTCGTATAAATTATTTATTTATTAGGTCATTCCTTGCATATGGAAGGTTCATCAATTCTTTAATGTCAAGAGGGAACACAGGAACGGCTGAAATGGGTATACAGACAACGCACGTGTCTCGTTTTTGGCAGGGGCACTGTTTTAGTTCATACACACGCGATGGCATCGAACGCTCAACATGCCGTTTTCCACCATTAGATTGATTTATTGTTTGGGAAGAGGATATACATCGCCGTTTCGAGCTGGAGCAAATCTATCTCCCCAATCTCCATTCGCAGAGTAGTCGATACTAGTTGAGAAGAAAAAGATTTTGCAGATTTATGAGATCTCCACGCCAACAGCAAATCCAAAACACTCCAAACGGCAATATGTTTGGTAGAGACATTTAAATAAAACAATATAATAACTACAACATAGCAATGTCTGAATGTATTTTTTATGAAAATGAGGAGGTCTTCTACGTCGCACAGTTTTTACTGTTTTTAACTAAATATGTGAACTAATCTAAACTTATGATTAGTGTGAGTAGAGAATAACATTGAGGAGGACGGTGTTAAGCAAAAATACACAAACGAGATGTGGTTGACAAAACCCATCACTCTTCATGCTTCATAGCAAAATTCTTAATCTTTTTTGCAAGGATTTCTAATGAAAATTAAATACTTTCTTTGAACAATTTCTTACTTGATATATAAGGCTTACTCACAAATCTATGAAATATTTATTAACATTCCTTTTAGAGATTTTCAATGTCGATGGAGATTTGGAATCAATGTCATGAAATTGAGAAATATTGATAATAGTAAAAAATAATTTCGATACATTTAATCTGTATTTTTAATCTATTATATCTCACTAAATCTAATTTTTACACTAATGATGTTCTTTCTGTTCAAGCCCAAAATAACTGTTAATTAAATGATGATTCAGAATAAACATAAGTTTGCAGCATTAAAAATCGGGAGCGATTTCTGGTTCTGTTGGAAAATGGTACAATCACTCTTCTCTTGATTTTCAAATTGATTCACAGGTTATTTTAAATAAATAGATAACAGTTAAATTTGATTTCTCAAATCGAATTTTTAACATTTGGGCAGCGTTTCGTTTCAAGACTTCTTTTTTGTATTCGAGGGGTGCAATGAATTATATTCGCACGTTTTCATCAGCCCAGCAATAGCTACCACCACTCCTTTACTAACATTGGTTGAATTCGGAATAAAATATACCGACGAGCGTTGTCAATGAAATCTGATAACCAGAAGTGTTCGCTCCCCTTATTAGAAACTAGTTTGCATTAAAAAACGAGCTAGGAGTTTGATATAATAGTGCAGTCATCGAAGTAACCAACTCACACTCCTCACGCATCTAGCAAAACGAGAGTTCAAGAAAACGAGCGCATATAATACGTGCCAACCGAGCTGTCGGCCGGTTCATGTACGTCCGTCTACGAGCCGTGAACTTTGTCAGTCGCAGTTCACGAAACAGCCTTCTAATAAAATAGTCATCGCTATTGCCGTCTGTGCCATTGCTAATAATCCGAATGAATAACTGGATAATTAAATAACACATGAACAACTACTATTGTATACATTCACACAACTCGTTCATTAACACATTACGGAACATCATATCAATTTGAACGCAGAAAATAAAAACAGCCCTTCATGATGTTATTGTACCTTTTTATGTTGAGTTTCAAATCTATGGTTTGGGATTGTTTCAATTCGTTCATTTCATGCAACATGCAACTAACTCCAATTAGTAAAAACACTGTCACCAGGACTGCATTTAGATACAAATGACAAATCCATCCAATCGTCACTATGGTGACGTTCAATGTCCTTATTGGATGAAACAGTCAACAGTAGATACCTGCCAGAGACAGAGTTGGAAAAATCGCAGTATATACAACATTAAATGATGTAAGAAAAATGTATCTTTGAAATATCTAATTACATTTTAGAGGGTATGTTTCGAGCTTATCTTGAAATACCTCGCTTATCTTTCAAATTGTATAAAGTAATGCATCACTTCAAAAATAAAACGAAACAAAACAAAAAAAGTCTCCAATCAAAGTTAAACCTAAAAAGGGGCAACATTGGACCATCGCCGGAACCAGTGGAGGGGAAGGAGCATGGGGGCTTCCCCCCCCTAAGAATTACGTAATTATTTAAAAATAATACTGTATAGTATCATACATACTACAAAAGTAATATACCCTATGAATAAATGATTCCCCCCCCCAAAAAAAATTATTGGTTGGATCCACCCCTGCATTGGACACTAGACATAGATTTATTTTATCAAAAACCTGAATGTGATGTATGGGGAGATGACTTTGGCTTTCAAAAACATCAATTAGTTCCACTGTTGGTCCATACGTATTTTGGATATAATAATTTTAATTAATCACACAGATCTCATTTTTATTACTAATATTGTCAAAAAGAATAGAGAAAATAAGTAAAAACTATATTTCTAAATATATATTATTGACTATTGGGAGGCTGAAGCCTCCCTCGGATTTGTCACTGATCTTTTTAATTTTTTATAAATGTGTGTGTATATAAATTCCATGATTTAAGATCAAAAGATGTTCTTCATTATTTGAGAGCTGTTTACATAAATTATGATTGTCTATATGAAAGCTAAGTTATAAACATGGTTCAATTTTATAAGGCAATCAATAATCTGAAATATTATTGTATTCTAACAAACTAAATGAAATCAAGAAAGATGAAATTTCAAACCTTTATGTAAATATCCGAAATTGCCCTATCAATTCCCCAAAATTGTAGTTTTATCAATAATTGCAAAGAACTACGGTATACGAGTACACAATTACAAAACGTATTACTCAATGTATGCATTAATGGATGTCATTTCATTCACAGATCTAAGGACAGCATTTGGTCTCTTGGACAGGAATAGAGATGGACACGTTACGGCAGGAGAACTACAATTCATGCTTCAAAACTTGGGAATCCACCTCAAGGATGAATTTGTGCAACAGCTCCTTCAAGCTGCCAGTCATACAGGTAAAGGAAAAAATACTATCATCAAGCACTTATTTCAGAGAAACATTTTATTAATACTATTAATATACTTTTTTAAATTTTTAATTGATATATCTCAGGTGTTAAGGTTAAAAAAAAAAAATTTAAGAAAGAATTGCTAAATACTGTCAAATTATTATTAAATATTTTCTTTTTGAACCATAATGACGTTCCATAATTACAAAATCTAACACTTAATGAAGTTATAAGCTTAAGTTTATAATCTGCATCATTAAATTTAAATGCCCCATCAATTTGTACATCCCAACAATTTTTATGGCTTTCAAATTTCTATTTCTTACAGTACATAAGAAGCAGGTCTAGTCAAGAGATATGTATGGTGATATAATCTAGTAAAACTAATAAAATGCAGGTTATTTCAACAATTTGAATTTTCAAAATTTTTTATTACTGACCAATTTATTAAACAAACTAAAACATTTCTGAACAGTGATAATTACCACAATGATGTTTTGGTCTCGGTTTATGTCCTTTAAGTTAAAAAATACAAAAGAACTTTAAATAAATGCATGAACAATCAACTAACATTCAAAAAATTCTAAGCAAAATATACAGTACCTCCCAACATGGTGTCAGTTGAACAACCTGACCAACAAATACCTCGTAACTTAAATTTTGTTTCAATTCTGTGTGAGTTGTTATTTTATTAGCAATACTATAAAATCAAAATGTAGTTTGTCGATACAAGAAAGTTTTCTGTTACTTGGGGAGAACATTTCTAGATTTTAAATGTTGCTAACAACTCTGTCATTCAACTATGTATAGTAAAAGGCTAGGGTAGGGATTCTGGAGCTCAAGAAAATAAGTTCAGATTAGTCTTCTCCTCCATATGTCACATGTAGTTTTTACTGTTTCTGATTATAAATAAATCAAAATCTTGTGGTGCTGTTCTTTTGAAATGAATTCTTTCTGAATATTTTCAGAGGACGGTCTCATAAATGAAACTGAATTCCTACAATGGGTGGGAAGAATCCAAGACCTACAAGACAAAGGAAATAGTGAAGATCCTGATGAAATCACAAAGGATTTGATTGCTGCATTCAGAGTGTTCGATCGTGATGGTAATGGTTATATTACCAAGGTTAGTATTACTCGCATTTTTGATTCACAATAAATCTTATCAGTAAAACAACCCACTCATCCTGCTTGTTAAGAATCTGTGATTTAATTTTCTTACTATTCTTAAGGTTAAAACTCTGTTAATAATAATGTATTCCTAAAGAATTTTTCTCGTAAAACTTCTGAACATTGCTGAATTTTTATATTCTTGACTACAAGGAAATAAAACCGTAAAACAAGCTTACATTTAAATAAAAGTGCTTTTCTCTTATGTTATGCTCTCATCTTCACTCATCTTTACCCTTCATTTTCAATATAATGTTCAAGCTTCTAACACATGTCTAAAGAGTGATTACACTTCAACAGCCAACATAGCATTTGTATGTTCGTTCTACAAGCAAAAAGCTTTTATTATTAATGCTTAACTAACCAATTTAATCATTCGAATTATGATTTCATGAGTTTCAAATCTAAAATTTAAATTACGCAATTTAGGGCTTCTGAATCAGAGATGATGATCACTAGGAAAATTGATATAATTGTTAGATAAAATAAAAGGTAATTAATACTTTTGCTAATTATGTATATTAATGAATTTTAAGATTTCTCAATAAATGTAGCAAATAATAAATCCTTGAAAATAATGTTGATAAATGTGGTTTCCACTTTCATATTAAAGTGTAAGGGTAATAAAGCTTCTATTGTACATTCTGCATACTAATAATTATTAAAAACATTTGCAATGGGAGTTCTTTTGAATGCAACTTGCTTCCATTTTCAACCATACATGCAACTGTAAAAAATTGTCGAGTTTTTCTAGTATTCAACAATCGTCAACTAAATCAAATATTTCTCATTGGACCTGCACGAACATTCCACACTTAGAAAACATTGTATAAAAATGTGATAATTGCTTTACATGGCTCAAGACATCAGGCAGCGCTTGAACTGTATGTTAAAGCTTTATAAACCTGTCATGATATGCCTATATATGTCAATTTAATATGACAGAGATTTGTAGGCTCTTCCTTAAACTACCTATGCATGCTATGTACTGGGGTACACAGAGGAATTAATCTCCAAAAATGAAAATGAAGGTTCCAAAGGGTATCATTTTGCAGAATACTGCTTAACGTAATATATCTTGAGCTCCAATTATCCCCACGTTTTCCTGCATTTCCCCCACACAATCATCACGTTCCCACCATGTTCTCAGCGTGTTGTGTGGAAACTCCTCAAATATTCTTCACGTGTTCCCTTCCATTCTCCCAGCATGTTTCCTGCATATACTTCACTAATCACTTATAAAATCCAAAATGTTAACAGCATGCATATTCCCATGCATGCCCTCTGTCCCTGACACACACACTCATGAAAAGATGGTACTAAGGCCCTCAGACACACTGTTATGCACGAATGTTAAATGTTTTGCGATGTAATATAAGTCTTGAGGTGCATGTGTGCCTGACTTTCCAAATATGCCGTAATCTGGATACTTCTTTGGTTTTATCTTCAATCTGTTTGATTCACTCTTGGGGATCATTCCCTATCAAGCAGAAATTCACTAATGGAGTTATGTATAGATTGTTTCTTATAAATGATCAAAAATGTCATCTTCCTTTAGTATATTACATTCAGAGGGAACAGCAATTATGAATAAGTTGTATTCCAAAAAATCCAAGAAATTGATTTCCATATAATGTAATTTTTAGGTCATGTGAGGTTGAAAACAAAACAATATTTAATGAACTTTTTTAATTTACTTCATAACAATTCACAGTGTTTTGTGCACTGCGTGCAGTCTCTTACAAAGTGATATTGAAAACACCAATATTAAAACACACACAGTCACAATACATAATAAAATCTAATTATTAAATAAAAAGTAAAAAATTACGTTAAAAGAATATGGAAAAGAAGTATAACCCACACGACAAATTATATGGAAAAGTAAGTAAGGAATGCGAAGTGGAATTTAATTGATAAGTATGAAACATGCATCCAAAACATGAAGTGAAATAAAAAAATCTTCTAAATATTGTTTTATTTGCAATCCCGCAAGGTGCTAGGATTACATTCATAGAATCCACAATTCTTCATACTTAAAATACTTCTCTGAAGAAACAAATATTTTAACAAATGAGTAACATATTGGTTTGAAATATGTTTCAACACTTTTCTCTATGGGTTTTACATTTCAAAAACGAACTCTTAACAGCTGGTTCGTCAATTTCTTTGTTTATATAAAATTATATGGATTTTCCTGTTTATTTTCACATTTGTTGAAATTTGCATCTTCAACTATGTACTTTCCTGATTTTTCACTTTTGGAATGTTGTCATTAATTTCACTTGTAAAATTTTGACTTAAGAAATTTTAATATTAGAAAATTGACTTCAAATGAATGAGTTCTAGATAGTTTTTTAAACTAACATATTTACTTTATTTCCAAGGATGAACTGAAGACTGCAATGGACATGATAGGTGAAAGTGTAACAGAAGGAGATCTCAATGAAATGCTGTCTATGGCTGATATTGATCGAGATGGAAGAATAAATTATGAAGGTACCTACTTTGTAGTCAATACTTTAAAAGACAATGCAATGAATAATACATTCGATGAAAAGATAATCAATGAGTAATGAGGACTTGTTATCGATATTTAATTAAACACTTTCCATTTCAGAGTTTGCCAGGTTGCTTTTGTAAGAGGAACACAAGCCTTCCTAATAATATTAGTAATTAAAGTACCACAATATCAGAAACTGTGCAGTATAAGCTAAATGTGCTTTGTTGAAACATATCTTGTGTTCACAATAAAGACCCTTATTTTGATTGATTACTAGACTTTCAGCATGTCACGCGACAGCTCATTTTTGAGACTGCACATTATTTTTGTTAATGATATTGGACAATTGTATATATTTTTCTAATAGGTTTCTTAAGTTAAAAATGTTTGTCATGTACATAGTGCATGATGTCTGGCCTTAACCGTGATATATGTCGAGATGTTTACTAGCTGCAGTGTTTTAACAAATGTATTTTGTTAATGGGTTTATGAGTAATTAAATTACTCACTGTTATTGTTATTGAAATTTGTACAAATTACTTTAATAAATTGTGAGTACAATAAAATGTAAATCTGTTGTATCCAGAATGTGTCCTTATTGTTGGATAATGTAATCAAAAACCAATGAATAAGTAATAAATACTAAACTAGACAGAAAAATTATACAACAAATAATTTTTTTATCACTAGGGATGATAGAAGTAGTACATTTTTTAAACTTGTACTTACTATACGATGTACAAGAAATATTTACAATTTCAAAAAACAATTATGAATGACTAACAAAGAATCTGCTAATATTCTTATAAGTGCATCAATTAAATTTATTATCAAATTAGAACAAGGAAAACATTTATTAATATGCTGTAAATAATTAGTCTAAGTAATTTACATTCCAACAATAATTATAAGGAATATAGTACATGACATGACTTAATAAACCTACGAATTTTACTCTGCTTTATGGATTACTTAGCAAATAAATAAAGCATCAATAATCTTATTTTGCAGTATCTTCTTTCCTTTCATTTCTACTATCCTCGATAGATTCATCCCATTCCTTCTTCCTATTTGCTTCCAAAACAAAAGAAAGATCTACAATTTAAACACTTTCTTGGAAGGTATGTTATTCAACACAAATTTTTAGAAATGCCACAATCAGAAGCAAATCCCAAAGTAAAATAACGAATGAACTAGTCTCCAATGAAGAAAACAATAATACAATGCTGATATGCTTCATAATAAAATTAATAATTTTCCAATTCATTCAACATCTTCATTAAATGTACAGTAATACAGCAATGATTTTAAGGATTTACTCCTAGAAAGAGTATTCTCAAAGTTGCATGTAATTTTAAGTGATAAAAAATGTTTTTTACTTCATTAGAAAAGTATCCATGGAAGTGAAGCATTAATAGGAATGCAAGTTTTACCTTCTCTATTTCTGATTCATTGCAAATGTGATCAAACCACAAAGAGACTGGATTTTTTCATAAATGTATGAAAATTTCATTATTCCTGAGACAAAATGCAAAAAAATGCAGTATAGAGAAAGTATTTAATTCTGTAGAAAAAATGGCGAATTTTGGACAGGAAACTCTCGTTGCCATGCCCTGAATAATAATGGATATCTTTGTTAGTTGTACATGTATGTTGTATAGCACGTAGCTAAGCATATTTATGTTACACATCGTGATGGTTTATTCTGACCCTATTTTGGAGCCATTATAAAAATTTAAAAGAATCATGATAATAATGAGAAATTAAGGACATTTTTATCTGAAAATCAAACAAACAAATTTTGACATGGTGGCGATTAGCAAGAAATTAATAAAGAAGGCCAACATAGGAAGTGACCAGTGTATGAAAGTGAAGAATAAAATTAATAGTGTTTAATAGGACACACGGGTAAATTCAATACTTAGGTAATGACTGTAATAAATAAAAAAGGCAGATTATTAAGGAAAAACAATATAAGTAAAGCAAGTGACAGGCAATAGGAAAAATAAACCGCAAATATGTCATAATCACGCTTAATTTATTTCAACCACACCAAAAACTATTTTATACGTAACACATGTGTGCACTAGAGCCTAACCCATACACAGGTTTTCACCAAAATCGATATTCTCCGATAGATATGACTGATGTAGCGGTTTCTTGAATTTGAAACGGACACTTCAATTTTGAGGTACACTTTACATGAAGCCTCTATGACGTAGGTAAACCGATATAATAGAGAATTCCAATGCTCTGGGGGAAGTCTGTTTAAAATTGTTATTAGAAAAATAGATTTTGTTCTAACATTTATACACACCTACCAAAACAGAGCTGAAACTTTGAAATTGGACTGTTCAGGAGAGGAGTGGACAACAAATGATCACTGAATGTAGCAAAGAGATATGAAACTGGAGAACTTTCAGAAAGGAAGAGGCAGTTAAAAAGCGGGTACTATGATTTGCAAGAGGGTTAGTATTTGGGAAAAAGGAAGTGAATTATCATGAGAACAGTTTTCTTGCTAAGAGCTGTATGTATTAGTTATAAATTGTATTTAAAAAGAGGACAGGAACACGTGAACTCTGGAGTTATATTTGGAGTGAATTTTTAAAGGTAATAGTGGAATGTCGATATTAAGTTAAAATTTGAACTGGAACGGGGGTCAGGAAAGAATGCTGTAGATGCTGTGAAATCGGAATGGAGTCCAGCAGTAATATCACTGGCCAAGAGAGCAGTGGTCAGCATGAAGGTGAGTGCATAAACATTAAATACACTTAATGTAAGAAGAAGAAGTTGTGTGCAAATTAAATTAAATAAGTAGTACTGTAAAACAAAATGAAAGATAGTATGGCCACGAGTAAACTAGTAAATATCTTATGAATGGGAAACTTGTGTAAATATATTTGTAAATATTTTAAATGAAAGTAATTATTATTAGAGACCGGATTTTTATGTAATTATACTTATCGCTCTCACCTTAGTAATCTTGGTGAATCATCACCATCCTAACACAACACAAACTATTGCGTTACATATTTTTACATATTTAGTAATGTATTACATATTTCATATATTTTGCTATTTTCACAAAATACATTTTATTCTATCAATTTTCTTCAATTTTATTACATTTTCTTTTTGAAAAGAAATATTTTTAAAAAATCAGCATTTTCCTACTGTATGCTGCCTACTTTGCTATGTGAAGACATGACCGAATGGCGTGCCTGCTCACAGACTAGCTTGCCTGCTGCAGTTATGTCAGTGGTGGGAAGTGCCTGTCAGCGACCGAGATCATTTTCACCTTTAGGTGTGAAAAGTATAACTGATGCTGTGTTTGGTGACCATTAACATTGATGTCAGAGAAACTTTGGCGATCACTGATGTGTAACCTGTCCATGAGAGCTAAATGCTACAGTGATTATTTGCTGGTCGAAGATATTGCCAGTTGGACGATGACTTCTATTAGTTTAGTCAGGCTGTGGCTGCTACACTACGATCCTGGTTAGCAATAGATGATGCTTTTACTGCTGACCGAAAAGTTGTATGGAGCAAAATGTGCATCAACTTATGCTCTGTAAATCATTTTTAAAACATTTATATTATTTTTCATACTTCTTTAGGAAATATTTTATAAACGTAATTTTGTTGTGTAATTTTAAATGTGTTTAATATTACATATTATATCCAACTTAACATATTTATTACATATTCTTACTGTTTTCATTACATATATATGTACATATTTTGACATTTCATACTACGTATTTTTCTGGTCTCTAATTATTAGTGTATTGTTGTGCGTTTTATTCGTAGCATCAGCAGTGAAGTTGCATGAAGTGGGCTGGATAAAAGACAAATTATAATATTTTGGTATAATTAATGGCGGTTCAATCAAATATCCTACATAAATTTCACAACTTGAATTCCCGTCGGTCAACCTATGACATTATAAACATGTCTTAGATCAACATGTGATTCCCACCCCAAGCTTAAGAACAGAAATGATAAATTTTATATAGAATATAAACTAATGAGCTTGCCAGGGACTGCTAAAAATATCATTATTATTAAACAGATTAACATTAGGGGTGAGGAACATTTGGTTTCAGTATCCAAGATGGGGAACACAATTTAGGTACCTTTAGATTTGTTTCCTGAAAAAATATTCTTAATATATATTAAGAAACCAGCCATGAATACATATGAATATACAAATGCTTTTTCTTCACTTTATATTACTTGTGAGAGTCAAACTGTTCATCAGGGTATGTGTCATTCAATCACAATTTTCAAAACTCACTCAACAAATATTTAATATAGTTTCACTACGATTAAATTGAGTCCAGTTAACAGAAGCAAATTAATATAAATACATACCAATATCTCTGCCTCTCTATATATAATTACAGAGAGGGAGAGATAGACATGAAGAAATAATGAATCTGAATGTGACAAGGATGAAGATCAATTGATTGAAGGACTACTTACAAATTGAAGATAACAATGAAGAAATGTAAAACTCTAAAAAGACATCGAAGAGTAGACCTTTTCTTACTGGTATTGATACTTTGTGGTGGATTGAGCAGTTTTTGATGTCACTTACCAGAGAGCTACACTAATATTTCTCAACAAATATGCAACGTGGTGAACTATGAATACAAAAATACATCTCGCATTCTACCACAAAAGTGAGGTGGAAATGAATACATTATTTTGTTAGATATTGTTTATAAATTCATATTTATTTACACACTCAATGGTTTATAAACATTATACAGCTATAAATGGTTAAAAATCAGCATTAATGAAAATTGAATAAATAACTTTTGTTCAATTTTATATTTTCATTACAAATGACTATATCTGATGCACAGGTTCATCGTGCAGCATGGTCATGCGGTTAGTCCTTTGAAAAACAATGAATAATCAGTGCTATATGAAATATTATTTCCAACAAGTCTGACAAGAACACTATATAATGTACAACACATAGAAACTAAAATATTTTTGAAAATGATTTTTTGTATTTAACCTTTTGTATTAACCTTAAATATGAAAAGAAAAAAAAGAAAAACACACACACACACACACACACACACACACACGCTCTTCAAATAGGAACTAGGATACTGGTGAAATATGCATTTGCGTAAGCAGTAAGGCATACAATGTAAAGAATCTTTTATGATCTATATATTTAAATGTAAACATCAGTTTTATTTGCTTTCTTTCAATACAAGAGTACATTTATAAACACCAGAATTATTTTTATGACTAGAACATTAATCGCGAACTATAAAGTCACGAAATGCTAAAGCTGTAATAGCTTTTTGGTGGCCTTTGTACTCTTTCTCTACTTTCCCTGTTACAACATTCCATAATCTTGCAACGCCATCAGAAGATGCTGTATGAAAAGTAGAACAAAACAGTCATGTCACACAAGAAATAAAAGGTTAAAATTTAATTTTTCTCTACAACACAAAATACGAGTCCACCAACCTGTAAGAACGTACTGTGAGTCGGCACTGAAAGCAGCATCCCATACCCAGCGCTGCTCATCGTGCTTCAGTTCTTGCACTAAACTGAAACCTATCGTCTTCCATATTCGCGCTGTTTGGTCAGCAGAAGTCGTAACAAATAACCTGATACAAAAATGAAGAAGACAATTTTGAACATTCATCTATGCTAAAATCTGATCAAAAACATTAATTTAGCATAACAATTTGGGTTGATGAGTGTCCAAAATCATCTGATATTATTCACTCAATGCTTCCAAACAACCAATATATTTTTCAGATATGAAGTATGAAAGCATATTGTAAAATCTCAATCTAAGCACCCCACATACAGCAATATTGGCTTATTGCAATATATTTAAGAGGCAGATGTTTAAATTGTAAATGGTTCAAGTTGCTGTAGAATTTGGGATTAACGAAGCTAATTTGTGACAGATTTTCCTGGGTATCTCTTGCTTTTCCTGCCTCTCGTTGCATTTGCATCCACGAGACTTCTACTCATACATATTCAGGGATTGATTCTATCATATTATCCAAAATATATCATTTGATACATATTTAAGCAATATTGAAGTCATGCTATCCAGAGCATTTAGTATTTACCAAACAAAAACTTTAAAGAAAAAATTTGGAAAGTTTTGAAAAAAATGTTGTTTAAGCATACCAGAATAGGTGTAATTTTTAGCACATTTTCACAGACAAATGAGTTTTTGAGAAACTTCATTAGAAATAATTTGAAGCCCTTATACTCACTAATGCAATAATGTACATAAAATGCCCCTAATGACATGGCTGTTGAATAAAAAAGTTACATTAGTGTAATTTTTGAGAGAAAAAACAAAACAAAACATAAGAGTATTTCAAAATGGTGTTTAAGTCATGTTATTTGGAGCCTTTACCACTATCAGTACAAAAAGTTTAGGGAAAAAATGGAGAGCATTTTTAAAGAAAATCTAGTTATTAATATATTTTAATATTGCCCATATTTGATACAAATGTTACTACATACCTTGCTAATGTTTTCAAAAAATCTGCATGACATTAATTATAAAACTACTTTTGGAATACTAATTTCATTTGAATCAATTTTCTATCTTCATTATTCTAGTAAAAGACATTAAAAGAAGTCAAACGTTTGCAAATTTCTGAAAATCAGATTGAACCTTGAAAATTAAATCTATGCCCCCTTAGTAAATGTTTCACAAGAAATTTAAAGAAAAAACTTGTCACTTTTGTGAAAATTTGGAAACTGCCCTATGGCCTTCATGTAAAGTACTCTTAAAATTAAAAGAATATTTTTCAAAACTGCAGGGCTTTGTACCAGCGCAGATTGACAAGAGGAATATTAATTTTGGCCAAATTCCTATGAATAGTTTATATACTAGTATTGGTCACAGATGTATAGGCAAATGGACAGACAACCAGAGAGATGTTTTTTAGAGGGGAAAGAAAAAAAAGCTTTTTGGGAATCAGGGGGCCCCAAAACTTGTTTTCGTTAAAATTTCTCAATTGTTTTTCTGCAACATTACATAATTTTATATATACCACATATATTACTTCATATATACATACTATATAAATGAGAAAGTAAAAACACAGTATTAAGTATTCAAGTAGAATCAGGATAAAATGTACACTTAAGAGCACAGATTAACTAGATATCTACAACAACTCACGTAGAATCAGGACTGAATGTGCACTTGAGCGCATAGCGTTTGTGGGCTTCAATCTTATGTTTAGGGTTCAATTTTGTGGGTTCTTCACCAATTCCTCCACTTAAACTCCAGATATAACAATGTCCTTTGTTATTAACAGCTGCCATAAAATGACCTTCTGGATCAATGGCAATGTCCTGAATTGAAGCTTCAGCTTCAGGTATCTGAAAGAAACAAACAATCTTTTAAGGATAATTTTGAATTACAATTTTTACATTGAAAACATTATGCAAATGCTGAAACCTGTTTTCAACAATCTATTAAGTAATTTTTAAATAGCATGATTGTCATTCAGTAATTTTAATATATTGCCATTTCAAAAATTAACCTCCTCCTTCTACAAGTTTTAGATCTTGTTGCCTGTTGTTGGCTATGTTTAGGGTGGTATTGCACTAAAAAAAGAGACCAGACCCCTCAAATGTGCAGTATCTTTATTTTTTAAATAAAATTACAACAATTAAATGATCAATTTAAAAACTGATGTTTTAATAAACTTTTTTCTGCTTTTGAAGTAATTAGGGTAAATTCACTTAATGATTTTGATGTAAAGTAAAAGCATGTAATAAAATTTTCAAAAATCTGATTTAAATCAAACAAACATTATTTAAATAAAAGATTTGATTTAAATCAAAATTCTGATATAAATAAAAAAATGTGGTTAATATCCAAATATCTGATTTCAATAAGAAAATCTATTTTTTTTGTTAAAAAAATTATGATTTTTTTCAGCACTACATGTAACCAACTCTATGCTTATACCATTACTTCCAAGACTTTTCTTACTATTGAACTGATCAGTTTCTTCAAGATCAATCATGTCTATTTTATAGACAGCTGCAAGAAAATTAATAACTTTCTCCACATCTGACAAAATCTAATGTTTTGTCTGCCCAATGATTTCTCGAATCTTGGATCCTTTCTTCTTCAGAAATGAATTAAATGTATCAGAATCACTTTATAAGCCATTGTTTGTTTATGTACATCTTTCTCTATGTTTGCTATATTCAAGTTTCTCCAATGAGTATTTCGCCCCAACATTACTTATTGTTTTGTAGTTTGTAAATCTTCAACTCTTTTGATTTAGATCCTCTTCAGTATGACTTTCTTTCTAATAACTTGATGTAATTTGTCATTCCGTGTGTAGAGATACCATTTCTTTTCTCTTTTATCTCTCTTTTTGAAGTGTTCATGGGGAGTAATTCAAATCGTATTTTAGAAGTTTTTGCACTTGTCAAATATTAATAAGAAAGCTAATCATAAGGCAAGAGGAAAAAATTATTAGAAATTCTATTTTAAGAAAATTTGAAGAACAAATACACGAGATGTCCATAACTATGAGCAGAAATATTAAATTAAATGAATAAAAATTACTAATTCAGTTCACCTAATATTTTGCTGTACAGTGCAATTAATTTAAAATACGAAGAGTATTTCACCAAAAAGTAGCCACATTGTAAGAGAGATTGACACTCTACCTTTGTCACCAAAAGAAAAGGCTTGCATTCTGCAGTCAGCACACAGAAATTGATTGTGTATGTTCAAGGGAGTTACAACATACATCACAAATCCACAATTCAAATGTATAGTTTTTAAAATATTATCTACTTTACAATGATCACAAAAAAATGTATTTCTATACAAATTCACTTTTATTACTTACCTGCGTTTATCCAAACATCATTGAAATAAACATTTACACTTTCTCACAGTTCCTTTGTTAATTCTCTCACGCAAATTAATTTGACACTTAGTACTTTTTTCTTTTTTCTGAAAATGAGCTGTGATAAATGAACTTAGGAAACCAATGGAATAAATCTTGCCCCATTATTTTGTTTTTGACATTAATATACAAAACAAGAGCGTTTTCCCTTCCTTTGGCTCCAATGTAAGCAGTACAGTTTAAAAATAAATTCTCCTCGGTTGCTATCATTAGCATGTAATACATACATACAATACAATACAATACATACATACATACAATACATCTGAGGTTAACAATAGTACTAGGTCTTTTTTCACTTACCAACTGCTCATTGTGATCAGTTTTTAAGTCCCACAAGTGAATTACACCACTTTGATCTCCTACAATTAACTCTGCTTGATTGGGATGTAAGCATACACAATTTACTGGGGCTGAAACTTGAAATATTCGCTGACATTGAAGATTCCGGGATCTATTACAACAATAATGTGGAGTTAACATTTTAATGACTAGGATAAAAGTGTCATCAATAATAAACTGTACCTTGTAGCAGAAATTAATACCAAAGTAAAAATATAATTGAACTGCCCAACATAGAAAGAGTACATATCCACATTTTGGTCTTTAAAGATACACCTTTTCTGTGTTGGGCGATCCAAATATTGTGCAATTAAACTGAAGCTACTGCTCCTCCAGGCACTATGAAAGAACTATATATTTCCAATGAGGGGTGGGTCTCCAATATTAGAGTCTGCACTACCTGGATGGAGCTATATAGACTCCAAATACTTCTGATTTAATGGGGTTTAACATCACCAAATTCATGCACATTACATTCAAATTTACTGCACATAGAATCTGGCAATTAAATTAGTTAGTTAGTTTATTCAGGTTGTAAATACAGACACAAAGATATATATAAGGTATACAATACGTATACTCCACACCTCGCAGAGGTTAAAGCCTGTGTGCGAACCAGCAAATCACATTATGTACATAAAATCGCAAAACACAGTACATTTGTAAAGAAGTGAAAATATAAATAAAAAAAAAGTAAACAATTTTATAAAGATAAATACATTAGCACTAATTACATAAAAGAAAAGAAAAAAACTTTATAAAACTATACTTGATGAAATACAAATGAAAAAAGAAAAATCAAAGAAAATCAAAAAATCTAACATATTTTCTATTTACAGTACATATATAAAAGCTAAAATATAAATTACAATAAATATAATATAACTTAGATAATAGGATTTCAATGCAAACAGGACATTACTCAAAAATGGTCTTCAGAACAATCTTAGAGGAGTTTATCAACCAATATTTTATCATGGAATATATGAATTCTCATAATTACCAATAGTCTATTTTTCAAAAGTTTATTATACTGAAAGTTGTAATGAAATTAGAAATAATTGTTTATCAATAAGAGAAGAATAATACAAAGTCATCATTTACTATTTTTGAATAGCAATTTCCACAAAGAAAACAAATTTTTGGATCAAACACTTTGGATCTATCAGTAAAATGTTTTGAACTTTTAATTCCTTTATGAAAGCGCCTATTGGACTTTATCTTAACATATGGCTTGACATGGCTCAGCATGGCCCATTCAATAATTTATTTATTAATTTATAGAGACCTAAATGTGAGATGCTGACCTGTGGGAATATTTCTTGCTATGAAAGAGAAAATCATGAAAAAAGACAAAATGAGTGTATTGGCCTTTCACACTTGTAAATAACCTGTAATTTGTTATAATTTCATCTGTAAACTCCTTTCTTTTCTTTGATAAGTTGATTTGCATTTCCTCTATGACTGCTGATGTGTACCTTATCAGGTAGCAGCCTGGCTTTTATTTCCAGTCAACCACCATTTACACATTCCACGTTTCAATGTTCTGTCAAGTTTTCTTTAAAAGGCTATTGAATTCTCTAATGTTCTCTATCGACCATTAACAAAAATCATAAAGTCACTCGACCCTAGAGGCTCTCAAATATTTGATTGTTCACTATAAAAATTGCTTTATTAATTACAGGGATGAAATTTCGAGGTGGAATTATAGACAATCACTGGAACATTTAAATTTCTCATTGAAGGGAAATTTTATTCTAATTAAGTTCACAATGTTTTGTGGTTACGAGTGATATCTTCACATACAAATAAGGGTTTTGGAGACAAACAAACTATGGTTTATGGTAGATTATGTATGTAAAACACTGTCACTTATCAAAACATAATAATGAAACACCTACATTGATATGAATTCGAAAAGTATTCAGAAGAAAGGCATGTCCACGACATGCTGGTTGCAACTGTTCTGAAATTGAAAGCATTGTACTAATTGTCAATAATTCCATCTGGAAACCTCATCCCAGTATTAAATTTAATTCAAACAATCACACTGAAGAATGTTTTTGAACTGCTTTACTGTTAACTCAAAATATAGAAAGAATACAATTTATTTGGTAATGACTGTTCTTAAAATTTTGTTTCCTTAAAGTTATTTAGAGAAATTATAATTATAAATGATACCATCTCTACATTTTCTTATTAATTAGTAAATTTAATAATAATTTACAGGTCCAATATGGAGATTAGCACTGTATTATATCTATTTCTACAAATACATCACATATTACATGCAGAACTGATGATATAATATAAGCGTCGAGAACGTCTTCGATGATTTCAACATCGACAGTCTGATAAACCAGAGAGAAATTTCGGATCTTATGTTTTTTTATAAGACTATCAATGGACAAATTGATTGCCCAGAGATATTGGAACAATTCCAATTCATATGCCCAAAACCAGGTTTGAGATCGTATAGGTTATTGAATGAAGTGAAATCGTCGAAAAACTACGTATGTCGAGGCCCTAAAAACAGGATAGTTAGCCTGGTAAATAAGTACTGTTCAGAAATCAATTTTTTTTGAGGTTCTACATCTACATTTTTATCAAAGACGAAAATCATTAAATTTGATAGATAAAGTATTGTATTTCTACAGATTACTGTATTCATTCAGTGTTCAATTAATACATTATAACTGCAAATTGTATTATAACATAAATGTATAAAGCCCATTGGCGTAAATAAATAAATAAATAAATTTCAAAGAAACAAATGATTTCTGCAAACAGAACATGTGGTATTTTATTAATAATGTTTTTAATCTCTCCAGAAGATTTATGACAACATTTAGATTTTGTTCTCGTTGCAAATAAGAAGAATCATACTGAAATTTTAAGTGATAATATAAAAATTATATGACCACAAAGTTTTTAAATTAGTGTTTCAATAAATTTTGCATACTACATTTACATTATGCTGTGAATCTTCTAAAAATGCTGGAACAAAGTTTTCAGGAAAGCACCTCCAAAGTTTTTATATAAAGAGGTGATCCACTCTTCTATGATGTTCTAAAATTCTTAAGTCCATTTAATTAGAGAAGGGCTTTGACAATTAAAAGATATAAAAACAGATGCAGGTGTTTTTGATCTAAGACAATAGAGTGGATGAAAGTCTGTCAAATTATAAATAAATAAATAAATAAATTTCCAGCACAAATACTGCAGAAAGGAAACCTAAGACAAAATAATTGAAATGTTTTCTATAACATGTACAGTTTGTGGATTATGAGGAATGTGTACACATGTTAGGGTGGGAATCATGTTGGTGAAGGAGCATTCATTCATTGTTATCATGGCTAAATATTGTTTTATATTGGTTGTTGGTTTTAACAGTCATGAAGGTGGTATATTCAGCAAAAATTAATGCTTATTTCAAAGTGGAAATTAAAAACATTTACTAGGAGTTGGAAAACATATTCTGCATTTCAATCAAGATGATGAGAGTTATCAAGAGATTTATTGAAAAGTTAATTCTTGGTGGGTTTCAACATTTTTCTCCTATTTAATTTTAGTGGCTTCTGATGTTCAATCAGCCGGCACAGGGTTATCCAATCAGAAGTTTTAATTACAAAAAATAGGCCACCCAAAGCTCGTAATTGGATAACTGTATCCAGCTGATGAAACGACAGAAGTCACTATAATTAAATCAAAGTATAGTATTAGAATACATTACTATAATTTTACTTACCCATTACATTATCCACCAGTTACAAGAAAATCTGGGCAATGCAAATCTGCACCACATGTTGAAGACAACATAATAGGAAGGCAAGGGATTAACTTACCTTAAATCCCAAATTCTTGCACTACAATCTTCTCCACCTGTATACATCCATTTGCCATCTTCTTGGAAACCCACTCCAGTAATGTTCTTAGAAACACCTTCATAATTTATAACAGGATTAGGATTATTAGATGTCAAATCATACATTCGAATGTGTTGGAAACCTGAAATTCAAATAACATTACATTGGATAATATTAAAAGTTCACAACTTTCAATTAAACATCAATCTCATAATTTCCTATTTTACCTGCAGCTGCAATTAACTGTTTGTCAGGGGTTATGTCTAGTGAGTTCACTTGCTGAAAATATGTTAAGAAAATTCCACAAATCTTGTAATAATCTTAGATAATGCATAAAAATAACTAACATACATTTGCAAGAATTTGTACAAAAAATAATCATAAAAAAGATACAGAATCCGTGTGTTGCGTGGTTCTCTGACAAACTCCTGTATGGGCTTGCCATAGTTTTACTGTGTGATCATAACCTCCTGTGGCAAGTATAACTTGTTCATTACCACTCTGGCTATCACTTGCCATGATTATTCTTCTGTGTGAAATGTTAAGTTGTCAAACTAATTAAAATAAACAATTACGGGTAAAATATTGTATGTCAACGAGCAAAAACATGTAAGACAGCATTTAATGCATAACAGAAAGTTTTCTTAATTTTACTCATATGAATGTTTTCTTGAAACTTCACAAAAGGGCACACTAAAACATATATTACGTAATATTTTCGTACATCACTCTCGTATTATTACTCTTATTATTAATACTCATTCACACGATCAATTGGATTTCTTGAAGATTGGATTTAAGAAACAACAAATGTCAAGTGAACCATTTCCACCAACATTCATTCAATAAACATAAAGAAAATTCGTCACAAAGAGGTCGGCAAAAATGTATTAAAATTTCAGTTAGCACGTTTTAAGTGTTCCCGTGAACTACACGCAAACGAAAGGGAAAACATAGTGTTATACGGAGTTGCATGACATCAAAAAGGTTTTCACAATAACTTATTGGATTATATTGCCGACCCTGTAACTCGGTACTCCACACAAGCGCGGGAAAGTAAAAATGCAGTTTCAAGCAAAACATTTTTATTCATTATTTATAATCATTTTTGTCAAACTGTTGCTATATTATTCTGCTAGAGAGCACCCCAAAGCATCAAGCAGTCATGAAAATGACCTGGTCAGAAACACACTTTGCTTTAGCAATTTAGGGAAAATCAAAATTAGCTTTCAGAAATTTCAGATTTCGCTTTACAAAGTCAAAAGGACGTATACCTCCGATGAAAGTTATAATGCTAACCATATAAGACATTTGTCCAAAGAATAAAGTTTGACTTATTTTGAAGATATGTGGGGATTTTAGGAATTTATTTTGGGCTAATATTGTCATTATCCTGTCGCCATATATTCCCGAAAGAAAGATTTCTCTTGGCTTGTGGCCGCACTATGGAGGTAGGAAAACATTCTTAGCTCATTGGGATGCTCATGGCACACACCCATTGTTGCGCGCCCATATGTCGCGCAAGGTCATTGTTGGAGCTGTTTGGTAGACATTATTTGCAACTTTTATGCAGTATTCTTGTGTTGGTAAATCACACTGCTAGTTCTCTAAAGTGACTAGCCTTTGGGCGCAACACTTTAGCAATTTTTTCCTTGAAAGAGAAGTAAAATTGTTCATCTTAGCTGCATATTAGGTGCGGGCCAACAACAATATTTTTTTATCATTTACATTATGGGTGTCTTTGGCACGTTCAGTTTAGGGGGCATAAAAATGGTTATTTAAATGCTAGTGCCTCCGCATTTATTTATTTTTAATGCAACAGTCTAGAAAATCAGACGTTACAATTTCGGAGAATACCCTAGCTACAGACCCCCTTCCCCCATCCGCCGCACAGGATGTCAGAAACATTTGTAGTTAATTTCAGTATGTAGCCATTTTCCCGTTCAAAATTATGATTTAAAAGGACGATCTTCTGATGATGATTTGGATTTTCTTTTTCTAGAAAAACGAGATAAATTAGAGATCTTCATTATGTTTTTTTTTGGGGGGGGGGGGGGGAAGTTGCACTTTTCTGCAAATTCTTCATCCTTCTATTACGGTCTTGGAGGTTTAGTTCTAAGTACACCCAGGGCTGGCGCTACCTTTAGGCAAACTACGCAACCGCAGCCAGCTACCTATCCGTTAAAAATGTTTAAATTTGTTAAAAATATAGTTTCTTTCGTTACCAAGAAACCGTTGGCGAGGGAAACTTTTAAGTAATGTATTGTTACTTGGCTTCTTGAAACACTTTGAAAAGCTCCTCATTAAAGAAATTATATACCAAATTAAAACAGAAAAGATAATAAAATATGAACATAAAACATTAACAAAGTATAATTTTATATTTAAAATAAAATTAACGAATGAGTATTCCGCTCGTAAAATGCCAGCTACGAAGGTGTCAGAGTTTCTTGTTAACAAACAAGAAAAAATATATCCATGTGATGATTCCGATCACGTTTACTACTCAGACCATTAGTCCCGTAAATGTCATTGTGTTATATCTCGGGAGGGGATGGAGTTGCTCCCACGCCCGGAAGTGTCGACACACGTCGGCGTGCGACTTTTTGCCAACTCCAGCGAGAAAACGCCCACACCAAAACAAACTCTAAGCTCCCGACTAGTCTCTCATTGTCATTAGTCAATCATTGAGTGATAAATCGTGTTTTCGAGACGTTGCCTCAATTGCAATGGTCATTGGTCGTAATAAGTGGTGATTGTCATATCGCGGGCGCAAGCGGTGATCTCTCTCTGCTAGATTGATCGATTCTTCCTGAAACGACAACTGTTGTGGGCGTTAGTGTGGTGCATGTCCCGCGAGGTGACAATGTTCCATTGTCGTTGGATGGCGAGACACAAAGTCGAATTACGGGAGATTTTCCTCTCCAGGTATTTCCTCCAGCGGGGCACTGCCACATCCGGGACAAGCTCTAAGCTCGCGACTGGCCTCGCGACATGTGCGATAGTGTAGTGCATGCAAATGTAAGTGGGAGAGAAGGGGACAAAGATGAGGAAAATTCTCGCGCACGTTTAGAGCCCAGTTTCTTGGGACACTGGTCGGGCATTCGCCTGATGTTGAACGGATAACCCTGGAAACTACAGATCAGAGTAGCTGGCCGCTAGAATTCTCCTCCAGACAGAGACTGAATTCACCGTAGCTATCCAGCTATGGTCATCCGACCCGGAAGGTAATTTTAATAGTATATTCAGCCGTGAAAGTGTGCATTGCTTTATTATCCAGCTATTGTATAAAATCTGTCCTCGTGGAGACTCGAATCCTAGAATCCTCAAATCGATATTATCGACACCGGAAGGTAATTTACCGACCTGGAAGGTAATTTTAATAGTATATTCAGCCGTGAAAGTCTGCATTGCTTTATTATCCAGCTGATATATAAAATCTGTCCTCGTCGAGACTCGAATCCTAGAATCCTCAAATCGATATTATCGACACCAATTAAAAAGTATATTTATATTGATTTTTATTATTTTCCTTCATAGAATAATCAATAAAAACTACTTGGGGTTTGAAAATTTTCAGATCGCTCGGAGTATAACAAAAGATAAATGTAATATTCAGTATGTAATCAGTCATTCTTGTCGTTGAAGGAGACAAATCAAGGAAAAGAGGGTAAAAAGTTATTAAGTAGATGAATTTTTTCGACCCGAAGAATTCTTAAGATGAAACAGCGCAACACGAGAAATACACTGCAATAAGTTGTACTAAATAGGAAGATGGATGTATGGCATTTAGATATGTTGCTTTGGAGTGTTAGCCCTTTGCAACGGCTAATGCGAATATTGGGTCTGACATCGTTTTCTCTAGAGATAGTGAAGCGTTCTGATTTTCGTCACTCTCCTAACGTATTTCGGAATGTCATGTGCGCCACAATGATATTGTCTATCAGTTTCGTATTTCTTTATAAAGGTCTGTACGATGGGGATATCGTGTTTTTTGTGCAAGTTCGAAAATGCAATATCTTTCTTGTTATGGTATTTTCTTCTTATATTCAGTGTTACGTATTTTTGCTGATGTCCAGAATTCAAGGGTCTAAGAAAATTGATGTTTTCCGAGTGATATCCGTAATTGATAAACATTTAATTAAGAGAGTATCAAACACATATTATTTTATGCGATGGATTGTGACGACACAAATTACAATATTGTTAGTTTTAAACACAGTGATGTTTGTTTGTGATTACTACACCCTCGGTCATCATGCAATTCAAGGAGGGGTTAGATTTTTCTTGTCTTTAATCATTTATAGTTCACTATTTGAATATGTAGATACAATATTGATGGTGAAAGATCGTTATGATCTTTTAAATCAAAGATTATATGAAGCACAGAACTCTGCATGGTTTGTATGGAAACCAGATATCGAAAACATCTGGATCAAACAGCGCAAGTCAACGAGTCATTTATTTCCAACATCTGAATATATAACGAACGAACTGCGTATTTTACGAATTGTTCATTACAATTTGGTCAACCTTACGATCAGATTGAATTCGGTTTACGGATACCAATTATTAGCCGAAGTAATCAGCATATTTCTTCGAATTTTTGCGGGCATGAGCATGGCGCTAATTGGCACAGCCATTTCCGACTGCAGGCCGTTGATGAAGAGACAAGCTCCGCTGCTAGCCTCGGCCGAGCTCTACTTGTCGACGTTCACGTTCGTCGTGGAGCTGTTCGGCGTGACGGCCACCTGCCACGCGGCGCGGAGGGCGGCTGGGCGCGTGGCGGGGCACGCTGCGCGCCTGCAGCTGTTTCTGCCCGACGGCGCCGCTGCGCGCGAGGCGCAGCTGCTGCGCATGCACGCCGCCGGCTGCCCCGTGAGCTTCTGCGCAGCCGGCTTCGCCGACGTCGACCTGGCGCTCGTGGTGGCCGTGGTGGGAGCCGTGGCCTCCTGGATCGTCGTGCTCTTGAACTTTTACGTAGCGTCTGCCCCGTTATGCTCGAGTTAAGGTATAGAAGCAGCAATATTTAAATGGTACAGTGACTCGGACAGGGAAAACTTGATAATAAGGTAATTTTCTACTCTTCTTAGAGCTCCAATTAAACGCTCAAAACAATGAGAGGGAGGTTTCAATGTCATAGGATTGTACTACGATTTATTTAGTAGTGCACTTGACGTAACTCAGCTGTTACGGTTTTATCCAATCGGGAGCTTGAACGTCCCCATAGTGACGTCACTGTAGCGACATTAAGCTCCCAATTGGGTGAAAACGTAACAGCTGATTTACATCAAGTGCACGACTAAATAAATTGTACTATATTACCCATGACATTGAAACCTCCAATCGTTTCATCCAATCTGCATCTTGAATGTCCTCACAATGACGTCATTGTAGCGTCATATAAGCTCCTGATTGGATGAAACCGTGAACAGCTGATTTACGTCAAGTGCATGATTAAATAAATCATAGTATAGTACATTAGCATACTGTTTTTAATTTGCTGCACCAACTTCGACGCGTCTCCAAGGCCCTTGGGGGTCGTTGAGCGCTTCGCAATCCTCCATTAATTTAGTCCGTCACATCACACCCCAGTCAGTTGTCAAAAGGACCGCCAGATAACATCTCCGCGTACGCGCCTCTCTGTTACGCGCTCCTGCGTCACTACCCAGCGGCCAGAATTGGGAAGGAATTGGGAAGGATAGGGGTAAGGTTTAGGACGTTTCACAGGGGTTGGACTAACCCCTGTGAAGCATGCAAACTCGTTTTGTCGTAACAAATTTCACATGAGGTAGTTCTACGGGTATTCTACGGGAATCGAACCCGGAACCACAGGGATGCAAGGCACGCGCTGAGCCATTGCTACATTACTTGTAAATAAATTGAAAGTCGCATTCACTAAGTGCTTTTAAAAATGTAAATTGCAAACTCAATTAAATCTTAATCTACCCATGCCCAGTTTCATTCAGAATGATTACTAACATAACGACATAAAATTTGTTGACGAAATAAAATTCGTACTATTAGAAATTAAAAAATAAGAAAAAGACCGTTGAATTTTACTGCATCATTTTTGAGGCAATGGGCGTATAAGGATTCAGTGCAGAACAATAAAGATGGCTTTGACTCGATCTGCACTTGTTTAAGACACTAATTGTTTCTAAACAATAGAATTAATGTTATCAATCGTCGTTTTAATGTGTTTGAAAGCAATTAATGTTTATTATTTTAAGTCGGTTCCATTCACTCCCTTGGTTGCTTTTAAGTAATTAAATAAAAAATGATATGGTGATATCAGAAAATACTATTTCATTGAGTGCAATTAATGTTTTTATGTGGCGAAAACGTCAAGAAATTGAAGAACACAGACACGCGGACACGTACTAATATTAGTACCTTTATTAGGAAATTATGCTAGAAGAAATTAGATTTTTTAAAATTAGAGAACACATATTTTTGTTCATTACAGAAATATTTTAAATTATTATAAATGAAAATGAAAGGAGATAGAGATTTGCATAAGATTCTTCAAGTAGTGAAACTCTTTTACTGGATTTCAAAAGTTTTAGGTCTCGCTCCATTCTCTTTGGACACACGACCTCAGAGAAACAGAAGATTTTTTGTTTCCTTATTCAGAGAAGTAGGAATGTCATGTCTGATTTTCATATTCACCTTAATATTGCTTTGGAATAGCATATGTAATGTTATGTTTTGGAACTCTTCAGAAAGCAACGCTTTTGCTATTTTATTTGTGAGGATAATCAATACATTGACAATAATACAGTGGATAGTAAACTTGGTGTTGGTCTTCCGACATCGGAACAAGGTGGTTGCGATTTTACGTCTGATAGCAGTGTCTGATAATGAACTATTAGATGGCATTAGATGTACATATAGGTACATGAGATTCATTGTTCATGTAGAAGCGGCAACATTCTTAATATGTAATGTTGTAATTTATGTTGTGGATTTGATTATAGAAATTCCACAGGAAGATCTGTATCCCACCACTGGAAGAATGTTGGTATTCTGTGGGATACAGTTTTATGTTATTGAATATCATAACGTTTTGTTACTGTTGTATCACCGCCTGTCCATCTTAACAAAGAAAATACAAATATTGTTTTATCAGCAATGTCGTAAACGACGCTGCGCAAATTTAAGCCCGAGTTTGGAAGAACCTGAGCCAGGAGAACAATCAGAGGCATTCACTGTGGCCAGAAGTGTGCACAAATTTAGAACCATTCATCTGAAACTCTCCGACTTGTCAAGGCAAGTGCATTGTGTGTATGGGAACCAAGTGTCGATGGAAGTGGCCAGCTTATTCCTGAGGATCGCGGGAGCTACCTTCATAATGCTGCATCGCGGAGAAGCATGGGAGCGACCGGAAGATGAGCAGTTCCCTTTTTCTCCGCTGTGGGCGCTGAGCACCACCTTGACGATGGCATGGATTATTTGTGAGGTGCGTTGGAAGCAAAAGTCGAAATCGCAGCTGACATTTATGTCTCGACCTGCCAATCAAAGCGCCACCAAAATGTCTGTTTCTTTTAGTACCGACCCGAGATAACCCTAGCGCAGTGAGTGCAGCTGAAGTTAACATGTAAACTTATGTTATCCATGTTCGCGAAGTCGATGTCCCGTCTGCGACGAATTTTTATGACTTTTTCATTTTAGGTTATCTTATTCATTTTTGGCCTAAATTGTGTGTTGGAATTTATGCGATGCACTATTTCGAGGTTGGTTGGGGTAATTTGCACAAGCCGAATACTGAAGCTTCTTCAACTCAAAATGCGTGCCTCCACAGCAACTTAAAAGTATTTTCACAAAAAATGCATTGGCCATCATGCATTACACATTCTTAGAGTTGTTTTCCGTGAATGGGGTAAGCCGAAGGACGGAGCCTCGTCGCCGACCGGGAAAGGCGTAGCAAGAGTCACCTGCGCCACGTATTTTGGCATTAAAATTTTCTGGAAATTGCCCACTAGCGCTTTGAATGGCAGAGTCGAAAACTGAATTTCTGCAGCGATTTAGAATTATGTGTGTTGGACTCCAGAAGATAGCAGAAATCAGAATAGAATAAGTGGAATTAAATTAACAGTATATTAATATCTAAGAGGTATGGGACCGACAAACAGAGAGTAATCATAGCTTAAATGAAGTTTTTTTAATAACATGAAAATGGTTACTTTATATTTTTTAAAATATTTTTTAAGAGTAAACGTAACAATTTATATTGTCAAAAGATAAACTTTTAAGAATTATTCACAGTTAATTGTACTGTTGCTGCATTCGTGGTGAAATTAGAATGAAATTAAAATATCAATATCGGAGCAAAATGATGGTTATTTTAGATCTTTTCTTTCTCTCAGTTTTAGCTCAGTAACCGGAGCAAAAACTATTTGCAGAGGACGTGACGGAAAACAATGTAGAATCACATTAAAGGCTGTCAGAAACCCTGAATCAGAGAAGGCTAATCTTTAATGCAAACACCAAATGTGACGCATTGAATTACGCAGAAGAGAGAAAGTTATGTAATGCTGCGCGAAAAACTGTGTATTTTCGTCAAAAAAAAGCCTTATAACAGGGCCCTGGTAACGAAAAAGTGGATAAATCCAGTTGCTAAATTTAGAGAAAAAAATCCTCTTACACGTGGTGTAGAGAGAATTCATATTTTGTGTTGTCCTTAATACCGAAAAATCGATTGACAGGCAAACCACTGATCGTCTGTGAACAATGCTAGCGGCTAAACCATTCAGCCAATTTTCTCCAAAATTGATATTTCCTAATTGATCTGGCTGATGTCGCAGTCTCTTGAATTTGAAACCGATATTTAATTTTGGGGAGTACTTTTCTGACTACTACTACTACTGAAGCCCCTGCAACATTTTCAAGAAAAAATGACTTCATCGTTTTTTATTACATTTTATTGTTGGGTAGCGGTTGAGATTTCATGTTCGTTGAAACCCCTAATTTTTCAATAATTGCAAAAATTCAATTTTTTTTCCACTTTTTCCTTCAACTACAATTATGAACATAGAGATTTTTCCCTTAATGAAATCTGTTTCTTAAAAACAGATGTTGAAATAAGATGTACAATTTTTCTAAAATTTAAGTACTTTTGGCAGTCAATTTTTTAAAAAAAACAGCAAAATAAATCTTGATAAATATTGTTCTCGGATAGCGTGAAGAACGCTTAAGAGAATGATTCGTCTCATATTCGTTGAATATTCTGATTTTTGAAAATTTCAAAATTTCAAAATAGTTTTCAGCGTCATTCTATAAATACAATTATGAAGATAAACATTTTTTTAATGAAATTTGTTCATCGAAAATAGATCTTCAAATAATTTCATGTCCAATTTTTCGAAAACATGAGTATTTTTTTGCGAAATTTTGTGTCAAACACAGGCAATTTTTATTTTCTTTAAACCATTTTTCTTTAAAAAACGGCACAATTTTTCTATTAAATTTAAACTTTAGGTAGCGTAAAGGACGCTGAAGTGAATAGTGCATATCTCATGTTCGTTCAAGCGTCTAATTTATCGAAAATTAAAAAAATAAAAAAATAAAATAAAAAAAACGTCGGCTACAACTTCAATTGTAAAGATACATTTTTCTTAATGAAATGTGTTAATCTAAATTAGATCTTCAAATAAGGTCATATTCAATTTTTCGAAAATATTAGTATTTTTTGTGTAATTGTGCTAAACTATAAAATTTTTAATACATCACTTAAAAATTAGATTATAGTTACGAAGAGAACCAAACTTGTAATTGTTAGAAATTTTACTTTTGACATCGCAAAATTATTTTAGTTATATAATTTGTTTCAGATTAAACGTAAATGCGCATAAACATATTACAAAATAGTCAATGTTATCGCCATATCACATTGAAAATTCAATTTTTTCCTGACAGTTTTTTCCAAACCACTTCTGTCCTGAAGTTTAAGGGTTCCGCGAACACTTCATGATAACCAACTTTCAGTATTGACACAAACCTACCCTAATATGCAGTTTGTTCTCGAGAATCGGATCGGGAACACGTTTCGTAACGAAATGACTCCAACACCGCGAGGTCAGTGAATAAACACGAAGGGCAAATGGCGGGGACGAGGGCATTACGTAATTCAAATGTGAATGACTCTTATTAATTAATTAAAAAAACATATTTTGGATTGAAATGCGTGAGAAATTGTAGTCTAGAAAGGCTGAAGGATGTTTTACGTCAATCACGTAGGTCGAAGGATGGAACACGTCATGAACTTCGACACACATAGCGAAGCATCAAATGTCAGGTTAAACGGGTTCGGCAAAAAAGTTACTCGGAATACAATGCGTTGAAAATTATTCCTTGTACAGACCCAAGGTTCTTTTATGTTAATGGTGTAGGTCGTTTCATCGTCATGAAATTGACCACGCGTAGCGAAGCGCCAACTCGACTTAAAATTTGGTGTCATGAAAACACCATTCCGCTCCTGCTGTCGTTCACCATGTTCTGCAGGAGTGAACAGATTCTTCCACGTTCGTAAGAAAATAATACGTGTGTCAACTCCCAGCCGAAAACTGGAAAAATTTAAGGCTAATTTTTAGAGTAACAGTGCTACGAACGACTTCAGACTTTTTTGGGCAAGATGTCGGGCAGATTTGAGCTATTGATGTCATGTCGTTTTGTTCTAAACATTGTGTATCCATAAGATAAGTTATAAAAAGTTCGGAAAATACCTAGGTTTTTTTATTACAATTTATGGCAGTCGTAGTAATTCGTAACATTCGTATCACGTACGATTATTTTTCATATCACACCGTGAAGATATTAAAAAATAATGGGTAGACGTTATGGTACAGAAAAAAGGATATTAAACAGCAAAGTTTTCATGCGCAAAGAAACAGAAACAAAACAACACTTTAACAGTGAAAGTATTATTGTTATGAAATATGTAGCAAGTCTCAAACTAAAAAAATACTATTTTATCCTGATAGCAATTTGAAAACTCTTGTACAATCTATATTGCGAAATCTTACCAACCGAAGTATTCATTATAACTTATAAAATATCAATTAGAAAAAAATGTAAAATTGTCTAAGGATTAAATCGTATAATTAAAGAATATAAGAAACGGATAATATTTATTGTAAATATGGATTTATCATAGAAACTTTACGTAATTTCTTTTGAAAAGAATGTAAAATAATATTTTAATACTAAATTATTACAAAGTTAACAGAACTTACGGGTAAATACGAGAAACTACATATTTTATGCGCGTGACTCAATCGTAAGTACCGATGTCGAGCCCAGAGCACCGCACGGAGAAGCAGGAACAGGTCTTAAATTGTTTTAAGAGAATCCGTGTAAGAAGCAACAGGATGACACACTTATTGTCTTATTATCTTACACTGCGGTGAAGGGACGAACCAGCGATTAATTGATTTCTGATAACGGGCGCGTAAACTACTAAGGTGATTAGTCCCGTAAACGTAGTTCCGGTTTTTGAATCGTTGGAGGTGGCGGTGATTTTCCCTGCTGGATGGCGAAATCCGGCGTCAACCTACACGCCGGCTTGAGGAGTTTCCTCCCACCAGACCCCCCACCGCCCGCGAGAAGCTCTAAAACTCCCGACTTGTGTGGTAGTGTAGTGCATGCAAATGTGTGTAAAGATAGGATGAGGAATGAAAGATCGCAGGCTGTCCCTAGTCCGTTTGTTAGGGTACTGCTCCGGCATTCGCCTGTTGGTGATCGGAGAAACCACTGAAAACTACCGATCAGAGCAGCCGCTGAAATTCTCTTCCAGACAGGGATTGAATTCGACCCTGTTGAAAATGCTGCAACCGTCGGGATTGGAACCGTTTTTTAACATATTTATTTGTTCTAGATGGAATACATCGTTTAGTATAATTACTTTATAGATGTGCTTTTCGACTTTAGATAGTTAAAATATCTAAGCTAACTTAATCTATACATTGGATAGGATAATCTAGGCAAAAATCTCGGGGTTATGTTTCATGGTTGGCCAAGATTTTGAGACAGGCTTCAAAACGGAAATTATTATAAACGTTGTCATTGCCAACAACAGTATTTATTGCAAGAGCAGCTTTCGATGGCTTAGCCATCATCATGAGTTGTCTGCTGAATGGAATTCGACAACTACGGCTTCAAAACATGCGATCCAATCTGCCAAAACTGCGTGGTTGAAATAACTTCCATTCAGCAGACAACTGATGATGATGGCTAAGCCATCGAAAGCTGATCTTGCAATAAATACTATTGTTGGCAATGACAACGTTTATAATTATTTCATGAAAAATGCCAACGATAACGCACCACAACACCTATATTCAAAAAGGAATCTATTTTTTATTCGGGTGTGGGTTGTCTTTTTGGTAGTTTGAAATGGAATGCTGCTGGGATATCTGTCAGATTTTGGTAGAGATTAAGTGATATCTGGGCTATTTAGTTTATTATTGTATTGATTTTTAATTCGGAAAGGAGCTCTTTATTACTTATCAACCATAGTGAATTTGTGATTAATGATAGATTAATCTGATAAATTTGGGACCGAATTACTTGGATTTTATTGACATTTGTGGGGGCTGCTTGTGCCCATATTGGACATGCGTAGACCTCTACATTATAAATTATTGTAGAGTTTATGTCTGACTGGAATTTGTTTTTATTGATTAGTAGCCGGAGTTGGAATAATATATTACTTGCTTGTTTAATTTTGATATCTATATGGGTTTTCCAAGTTAGGTTTCTGTCCAGGTGAAGTCCTAAGTATTTTATGGGTTGTGATAGTCGGGTCCAGTGGGAGAGCTGTTTATTACTAACGGAAGGGGGATGTAAACTTTCAGAGTGAGAAGATTTTTGCTGGTGTTTTGTCAGGATTAGGAGTGAAACCGTAAGACCTCCGTGTTAGAAGCACTGCATCATCTATGATGTCAAAAGTACTATCATCCCTGAGCCGGCAGGCGCCGGCGAAGGCCTAAAGGCCCATTCACAATGCAAACGTAAACATAAGCACATATCATAGTAATAAACATTAACAGAAGTGAGAGACTGAAGTATTCACAATGTCTGACATAAACGTAAGCAAAATAAGAGTTTCTGTTGACTGTGAGACATTCTGGTTTACTATTGGTTGGATGTGAGAATCGGGAATCGACTGTGTTCATGACTCATACGGTGTTAGTTCTTCTATCGACTTCGCTCCAATTTCGATTCTCGATTGTGAATTACCGTTTTGTGTCATTTCGTATGTCTTACTTAAACAGCACAGAAGCACAGAAGCTTGAAGCTTGCAAGCGTTTACGTTAACGTCTTACGTGTTATGCTTGTGCGAACGCATTGTGAATGAGTCCTAACATTTACGTTAACGCCATGCTTATGCTTACGTTTGCATTGTGAACGGGCCTTGGAGGCAACAGGAGCAGTGGGTGTTGTGCGCAGGTGGCAGACCGCTCACCATAGGAACACTGAGTGTTGTGCACAGGTGGCAGACCGCTCACCACAGGAACACTGGGCGTTGTGCGCAGGTGGCGGACCGCTCACCACAGGAACACTGG
>BOPP01000057.1:3397732-3432418 GCA_017312745.1 Gryllus bimaculatus
TTGCGCAGGTGGCGGGACCGCTCACACACAGGAAACCTGGGTGGTTGTGCGCAGGTGGCGGACCGCTCACCACAGGAACACTGGCGTTGTGCCAGGTGGCGGACCGCTCACCACATGAACACTGGGCGTTGTGCGCAGGTGGCGGGACCGTCACACAGAACACCAGGAACACTGGGCGTTGTGGCAGGTGGCGGACCGCGTCAACAGGAACATGGCGTGTGCGCAGGTGGCGGACCGCTCACACAGGAACCTGGGCGTTGTGCCGAGGTGGCGACCGCTCAAGGAAACTGGGTTGGGCGCAGGTGGCGGACCGCTCACCAATGAACACTGGGCGTTGGTGCGCAGGTGGCGGACCGCTCACCACAGGAAACACTGGACGTTGTGCGCAGGTCGGGACCGCTCCCAGGAACACTGGGCGTTGTGCGCAGGTGCGGACCGCTCCGCCATGAACCTGAGGCGTGTGCGCAGGTGGCGGACCGGTCACCACAGGACACCTGGGTGTTGTGCGCAGGTGCCGAGCCACCGCTCACCACATGAACACTGGGGCGTTGGTGCGGCAGGTGGCGAACCGCTCACCATACGGAGCCACTGGGCGTTGTGGCGCAGGTGGCGGACCGCTCACCACATGAACACTGGGGCGTTTGTGCGCAGGTGGCGGAACGCTCACGCACATGAACAGCTGGGCGTTGTGCGCAGGTGGCGACCGCTCACCACAGGAACACTGGTGTTGTGCGCAGGTGGCGAGCGGCTCACCACAGGAACACTGGGCGTTGTGATGCAGTGGCGGCACCCCTCACACCAGGAACACTGGCGTTGTGCGCAGGTGGCGGACCGCTCACCACAGGAACCCCTGGCGTGTCGTGCGCGAGTGTGGCGGACGTTCACCACAGGAACACTGGGCGTTGTGCGCAGGTGCGGGGCTGCGTGGTGCAGCGCGCGTTCTTCGCGCGAGGCGTCCGGGCGGTTGAACGCGCTGCGACGGGCGCGGCTTCCGCGCCTTCCTCCCGGGGCCCGCGGCGAGCGAGGCGCAGCCAAGCTGGCGACCAGCTGCGGTGCGCGGCCCGTCGCGCCGTGCGCCGCCGCCTTCTGCGCCCTCGACGCCGCCCTCGCCGCCGCCGCCCTCGCCGCGCTCGCCGCCTGGGCCGCGTGGCTCTACCGCGCCTCCGGGGACGACTACCGGCCGTGAAGCTCGCGAGGAGGCGAGGGGCAGGGCGAAGAGTGGAAGTGAGAGGGATATACCCTCATAAAATATGTTAAAATAACCTGGTATGATAAAGAGACGAAGGTAAATAACACAAAAATCAAATGCGTTCTTAGTCTTCCGCGGCCGAGGTCAATACATTCTTGGCTATCCGGGATGAGCCGCTTCGCGGTAAATTGGGCTGACGTTTCGGCCATCTTGCTGTGGCCTCATTCAGAGCTATACTGCCCTCAGCAGTATAGCTGTGAAGTTCACAGCAAGATGGCCGAAATGTCAGCCCAGTTGTCCGAGACGTGATTCATCCCGGATAGCCAAGAATGAACAAAATTCGAACAATGCAATGAGAGTCAACAGGCAATTAAAAATATGTAATAAGAGAAGTAAATTTGAAAATAATATTTGATAATTTTGAAGCAAATTTTAATTATTTCCTAATACAAATGAGCATATATTTAAACTGTTTTGTGAGAGTGAATGTTTGGTTGATTTCTTGCTACTTGCATTATAAATAAGGGTTCATTCATTAAAAATAACATTCTCTGAACATAACATTTGTAACTGAAAATAACATTTACTGAAAAATGCAAACTAAAAAATGTCAATGAAAGTTTAATTTACGTTTTAGTCAACCTTATTGTTTGGTTCCAGAGACAATGTAAAGAAGTTACCTTGCTAATACTTCTTGAAATCCGACATTTTCATGATGTCGATCATCTACATTCTTTGTCGTCTTTTTGGGAGGCTGATCTTCAATCATGCGTCAATACATCAATACTTATTCAAATTTCTGAATGTGCAGGTGAGGTATCCGTTTACAAACTCAGTTTAGTAAACGGTTACACTTGTGTGTTTAATTCAATAATTCAACTTTACAATATAATTGTAATTATTTTGTTAATTAAAGAGTTCTTTTGTACTCGTATTGTGTTAAACTATTTTAATTTGTAGTGCTTTCCTTTGCGAACACACACGTATTATATTGATTTTGATTTATCCTAATAAATTCCGTACTAAAGTATTTGAGCGCTTATTGTTTTCGTTTTAAGTGCACTAATATTCTGGCAGACATTCTATAGGATTATTTATTCATTATCACAAGTGTATTATCACTGTTTTCAATACTCACAATAAATCTCAAGAAACACTGTTAATAGAAATTAATGTCCCGGAGTTACATTTGTACCAGCGCCAAAGGTATCAGTACTACAGACAAAATATATGTGGTTATTGTGATATTCTCCTTCATATGTTGCATACCTTTATGTGTAAGGTATGCAACATATAGATAAGGTGCAAAGTCAGGTACAAAGGTAAGGGCAATACAAATACATGATGATTTGACAGGTAATCGCTTGCTATATGGTGTCAAAACGCTCCCTTAGGCGGGTTTTTCTTTATAAGTATTCATATTTTTGTGAACAAGACAGAAATTTAAAGGAATGCAACATATTTGCACTTGGGTCAATGGTGAATAAATTTGTCATGTGTAAATATTTTCTCTCCAAAGCAGATCAGCAGCAAAGTATTCAGCAATGTACGTTCCATTTGATTTCATTTTTGTTACTTAGGGAAAGCATTTGAGTTCCTTGCAATGACAATAAAATTAAAATTCTTTCTTCTAAAATACTGTCAGTGAATCAGAAAATACTTCTTATTAATTTAAAATGAGTGAAGTAACGTAAGTTTGAGAGAAAAGACTGCAGACTACATCAATAAATAAATTAATAATAATTTGTAGGGAATATGTATCATCATCAGAGCACTTCAAATATCTCAATCCTAAAACTTTCTTATCCTCCCGTGTAACCTGAAAAAAGTAATGAAGTAAAAGAGGTCGAAAGTAATAGTCATTTTAAAATCTGTTATTAGTTGTCATTCAAGTATCTAGATCGCGCTAGTGGTATTCAAAGAGAGCTTGCTCCAGGAGGCTGGTATCTTCAGAGAACAATTGTTTTTAAAAACATTTCCGAATTGAATATTTTATGAGAAAATGTTAAAGGTGAACTCTGGGAGAATATGTAATTAGCATTGTCTACTTAGATATATGCCTTAATCATTCATATAATCTAGAAATTCTTCATATAATCTAGAAATAACTAATAAAGAAGATAGAAAATATATCAGAAAGCCGTGATTTTTATCACACTGATCGTCAATATAGATTAATTTTCTTATTTGTACGTATTCATAAAACTACTCACATCAAGACACCCAATTTCTGTTCAGAAACTGAATCGAGAAAGTCTGTTTCACGCTGTACTTTACTGTATTGTGGGTTGCCTAACTTCAGGCGTTCGCCGGGCTGTGGATATAGACTTTTTATATTTTTTGCGTATGCCAGAAGTACATACGGAAATATCGTTTTCATCATGATTATCATCTAATTTAATGATTTTACGTATATTGAACACATAATTTAAAAAATAATTATGATAAGTCGCCACTGAAGCATTGTTTTTTGGGAAAATTGTTTTTATTTGGAAGCTAATTTGTCTTAGCACATTATGGAAAAAATGTGTAAACTGAAGAATGTAAAAGTGTGCATTTAATACATCTTTTGAAAATGTATCCTGGAATAAAGCCTTTTCCCTCGCATACAGGGTTTTAACAAAATTTGGGAGTACTATTTTCACAAATACATTTTTATTAAACAAATGTTTAGTTTTGAATATATCCTAATTTCATAAAATTTTAATTTAGAGCGTTAAACGTGATTAGATTTCGCTTATAGACGCCGTAAAAAATAATGATCGATTTGACATTATACATTAGAAACTCGTCTGAAAAAAACGCAGTTATATAGAAATAGTAATTTCATTTTTGAAACTTTTATATCAATACATTATTTTTCTCTTTAAGAGTTCTATACCTGAATTTAATTAATTTCATTCAGACAATAACTAAGATACTGCATCTTTCTTATCAAGATAAGAAATGCTAAACACAGTTTGTCTTCGATAGGATAATTACTCGTGTAATGTAAAATCTATTCGAATTTTTATTGAATATTATATTTGAATTTTCCATATTTATTGCCTAGAGATACCGAAGAAAATATATAATTCCATATCTGTCAGGGAAATGTTTACATTTGAGTAATGAATTGAAAACCTTAATTGCAACATCTTTCTTACTCGCAAGTATTTATCGCTCATTCAAGTGAGAAACGTTTCAATTAAGGAACATTTGAAACAAAATACCGCAATGTTAAGAAATAGTGGCAATAAAAATAACAAAAATGTTCACGATTTTCCTAATAACGATGGGCACATTACGCTCATACATCATAGCACTGTTGAAAAGGTGAAAGGAAGGTGTTAATGACGGATGACGTCAGGCAGGCTTCGTAAGGCAGATGTCGCGAAGGACATCAGCACCGTTACCTAGATTCCCAGGGCATCGCATGGACAGCTGGACTAATCTCAGCCTCGCTGCTTCTTCACATTTGGCTTGGACGACTTGAACTAATACGTTAGGTGAATACAAATGTGTGCACTATAAAAGGTTACTGGGTATTGCTACTTTTGTTTCAGATGTTCTCGCCAGAAAAGAAGACGACTCTCACGCTAAGTTTAATAACATACCATACCTGGAACTAATCACGTAATTACAGGGAACCAGTCGTAATTCCGTTCATAGTAATTTGATAGGGCTAAGAATGAGGTAGTGAATTTTGATTCAGATTTATATTCTTCTTACTTGAAATTACTGTGTAATTATTAAGTTTTATTTCTAGCAGCAATGATTTTAGGGTTATTTGAGTAATTTTTCTTTCAATATCATTGAATTCTAATAATTAATCTGTGAAATACACGGGGTAGTTACATTTTCTAAAAAAACAATTTTTAGATAATTATAATTATAAATAAGATTCTGAAGGAGACATTTCTCTAGCAAAAACATGAGCTGTAAAATATTTAGATGTTGGAAATTAAAATCAATAAATATAGTTTACACACGTGATTATGTTTACATGAATATGTCACAACACAAATAGAACAAAAGAACAATTGTGAATGATGTAGTTGCAGGAAACGCGGCGGTCTTGAATTGGAATTATAAGACATGAATCAAAATATAGTCAATTGAATATTATTCACAGATGACATTTAATTTTGATCGGGTACATATAAATATAAACTCACCTCACGAGCTTTAATGAATTCATTCATTAATTTAGCCCAGAATATATTTTGAAGTGAAATTGACGATAACTATTTACTAATTTCAGCTATTTACTTCGGTTTTGAAGATTTTGAGTAAATAAAAGATATAACACCGTGCGCATTAAAATGACACAATTATAAAAAAATCTAGAAGCGTAATTTTCATCTACCTATCAAGTGATTTAATGAAATCAACTACCAGGAATACGCAACCTGAGTAGAAAGCACGTCTGCCAACAAAAGACGCACGATCCGAGAGGAAAGTGCCAAGATACGCGCGAAAAGAAAACGCAGCGCTTCGCGTTGCGAAAAGAGCGTTTGTGTAATGCAGGGCCGCCGCACATTGGTCCGAAACGATCAAACGTTGCTCCGGGCACACAAATAAATAAATAAATATATAAATAAATATATAAATAAATATATAAATAAATATATTAATAAATAAATGTATAAATAAATAAAAAATAAATAAACAAATAACATAATTAAATAATAAAGAAAAATAAATGGGAATAGTGTATGAAGACAAGATACAAAGAGAAGAATATTCCACAGTGTTGTGGAAAATATATTACATGGAGCAGAAATGTGGCCTTTAACGAAACGCCGTAGAGGCAGAATACGGTCAGTAGGGAACAGAACAGAATACGGAAGCGCAAGAGACAGACTTTATGAGATCTTTGCAGATAACAAGGCTGGTCAAGACAAGGAACGAAGTGGTATGGGAAAGAGCTGGGGTTCAAAGAACCATAACCAGACTAAAAAGTAAAGCTCTTCAATGGTATATACTTGTCCAGAGGATGGAAAGTGAGATATGGCCAAAACAAATTTTAAATTAGATACTTGAATGAAGGCGTAGAAGAGGCACACTGATTTTGACGTGGGAGGCCTATATATATTTGTTCAGGAAGTGATGGAGGTGAAAGGATTAGAAGAAAGTCAATGGGAGAAAAAATAAGGAAATCGAAAACTGCAAGCTCTTAGGAGTAGAAACCGTCGAAGAAGAAAAATAAATATTACAAAATAATACAGAAAAGTAAAAAAAAAGAAAAAATAAAGAAAATTCGAGACGTTTCCACGACAGTATTTCACTTTTAATTTACTTACTTTCTTTCTTTCCATTCGTTTTCTAGTTAGCAGTAAGTCATCAAATTTGTACCTTTTCTTTACAGTTATTTAAATCTCTTACATTATATAATTAAAACAAAAAATCAATGAAAGAAGACTGGCCTTTCTCAGTATAATGCTTAAAAATGGATTCTTCAAAAAGCTTTTGTAATGTACAAATAAGTAAATAGAAGAATGCTCTTGAGTCGAGTTGCAAACAAATAATTTGCAAACTTATTTCCGTGAAAAACATTGCTAATGTGAATGTTCTGAAATTTAAAAAGAGAGAGGCAACATTAATTTTTTTTAACTTAAAATTTGATCCCACTTATAAGGTAACCACTGTTTTTATGAAAGAAAATAATATTGCAAAAGATAAGTCGATCGATTAACATTTATCTGAAGAGAAGATATATGGAAACTAAACGAGTAAAAAATGAACGTATAATACTCAGACTTTTGCATTTTAGGGAAGCATGCTTCAAACATGGTTTGAGGAATATAATAAATTCATTTGTGCTTATAATTTTTATTGACATATATTTAGGATTATAAATAAATTCGAGTCAACCTCTTGCTTCAAAATTAGGAAAAATTAGGCAATGTAGTTTTTTCATCTATACATTACTATTGCGTCATGACTTTAGTGAATTTTACTGTTATTGTTGCCGTTGTTATTGCTTTGAGTAGAACTATCCTCACATATTATTTCTTTGTAGGCACGCCTTCGAAAAGTTGCCCGTCTCAGCTTACTATTTAGCTATCTCGCCTCCAATGCCCCTCTAATTGCGCTGTGGTTAGAGCCTCGTTTTGGACCACTGTGCGTCGCGGCGAAGCCTGGCCGCATCGCATCCGTTGCCTGAAAAAGGCCCACCCGCACCGAGGGAAAGCTGGCGCCGCATGGAGGAAGCGGCTGCTGCTGCGGCGGCGGTGGGGCAGGGGCGGGGCCAAGCGCTTCCCGGAGACGGTATGGGGCGACGCAACCGGAGAGGCGTGAGGGCGTACGACAGGTGCTTTCCACAACTGACCCCCCATCCGATTTAACCTTTGCCGCTTTCTCTTCCCGTGTTGCGCAACGCTTGACATTTGCGTGGCGCATGTCGGGCCGGAGAAAGGACCCTTGGGGCACACCGCCTTTTATCCTGGTTTCTGTTAAACCCAGATGGGGTGTCCCTGCTGCCTAGTTCGACTGTCTACTCTGCACAGCTAAACGTGCTCAGGTTTTCTCTTTGGCGCCTATCCAACTCTGTACAGGACCGAGAGTACTGTTGAATACTATTTTTTTATTTTTATTTTTCTCATTTTATATTGTTGTGGGATGGGATGAAGGGGGAAAGAAAATACATATATTTTCGGCTAATACATTTTATTGCCACCGTTTTCTTGCAAAAATCGTTTATATACAATATCGTACAAAAACGTATAAAAAAGAATGTTTTGTAGCTTCTCGCCACAGAAGATACATATGAGACCTAGTGAGATAATGACATCGCCATGACACTTTCCATCGTTATACCCGTAGTATCTCGCCACAGATCTTTGTACGGTTGCGAATGGTAAATCTCCAGATGTATCGAATCGTGCAAAGTCCGAAAACGTCACTTCGTGTTGGAAAATGAGTTCGAAAACATCATTGCAAAGACTAAGAAAGGAACCACTCGGAGTGAAGTGACGCTTCCGCCATCGTGAAGGAACATTGGAGCTGCTGCGATGAGGCAGCGACTTGGAGCCCCGCGGGTCGGAGATCGCAGGAGCGGTGCGCGTTGCCATCGCTTAGTAGGGGCCGCCGGTTCGGCCAGGCACGCCGTAGGAGGAGCTGACGCCGCCGCCGCCGCCGGTGACGCCGACGCCGCTGCCGCGCCGCATGCCGCGCCGATGCCGCCGCCGTGCCGGCCGGGCCGCCGCATGCCGCTCAAACTGCCAGTCTGCGCGAGCCCTCCATGCGCCCAGGCCCGGAGCCGGCCGCGAGTCCTCCACCAATTCCTCGGCCGAGTCCTCCACCGATTGCCGCGGCGATGCCTCCACCGATGCCGGCCCCCGATGCTCAACCATGCCGCCGCGCGTCGCCGCGCGCGATGGCGCCACCGGCAGAAGCCTCCATTCTGCGGTCTTGTAGCGGGATGAAGTACACCTCGGCTTGGAGGGCGCGGAGGGGAGCCGGGTGGGGATGTTGATCTCGGGCGCGTCTCGGCTTCTTGACAGCACGTAGATGAGGGTCTTCTGTTCGTCCTGGAAGCTGGGCGGGGATGACGGGATGCGGTGGGATGGGGCGAAGTGGCGTTGATAAGATGATCTTGTAGTGCTTTGGGCTGGCGCGTGGGGCCGTATGGGGCGAATGGGCGCGGGTTCTTCGGGTTCTGGGGCACGGAAACGTGCACGTAATGTGCTTCTGGATGGGTGCGCGCCGCCGGGCGCCGCCTCGCGCCGCCGCCGAAGCCGCCTCGGCACCGCCGCCGAAAACGCCACCGGCGCCGCCTCCGAAAACCGCCTCGGCGCCGCCGCCGAAAACCGGAGCCGCTCCAGCGCCGAAGGCCGGCCGCCGGAGCCGCCGCCGGCACCGCCACGAATCCGGAGCCTCCGAAGCCGCCGCCGATGCTGCCGCCGAGACACCGCCGCGATGGCCGCTCCGCCACCGATCCACCGCCGAAGCCGCCTCGTACCGTGGCCGCCGCCGCCCGCCGATCACCGCCGCTCCCGATGCCCCGCCAAGGCTGCCCCCGCCGCCGGGAGCCCCGTAGCGGGAAGAAGGAGCGGAGTAGGAGTATCCGCCTCAGGCTTAGCCTGAGCCAGCACCCGAGGGGCGGCCACCACCTGCAAGAGCAAACGCCTCTTTAGAAACACTCCCAGCTCCCCCCGGCCTCGCAATTGCCACAGAAGCAAAACCGCCGATCTATCTGTTTTCACTATTATGAGAGTATTCGATGTATAGCGCCTTATTCATCTTCGCTGCTTTATGGCTTCGTACCCATACTTGTACCCTCGATATAATTTTATCTAAACACTCTCGGATATCTTCGCGTCTTCTGTGAGATTGATTACCTACAACAATTGTTGCCCGTTTATATTACATCTTCTCGCTACAGTATTATGAATTTGCCTCGTTGTTTGGCTACATTTTCGCTACTTTACCCGCGCTTCCTGTTTATTCACTACCATATTTTCTCTTCACCTCTTTCCTTTTTCCTTCCCATTATTTCCTCAAGATACTTTTCAGTATATCTAACATCTAATCTATATGATGATTCGTCTTAGATAGAATGTAACGTCTCCAGACAAATAAAGTGCTGACGATGCTGTTTGGCGAAACTAAAGATTGCGAGTAACATTTTCGATCCCGATTTCCACAAAACCTATTTTTGTGAGGAAGAGTACAGACTCACGTGGTCGTTGAAATTATGTGAGCTATAGCAGATTGAATGATAAAATCCTTACATTTGAAATAAGCCTTGCGAATAAGATATGCGAAAATACAATTTTTTGAAGTAACGGGCAAAATAACTCATTAATGTACACGTCCCAGCAGTCAGAAGAAATGAACCTGAAGGTTCTGAATGACTGCGTGAAAGTTCTCATTCTATCGCAGAATTTAACTCCAGAATATCATTTATACCGATAGCATTCTTGCAAACTAAGGATTAGTAAATCATATTTCGTGAAATAGCAAAGAGACTCTATAATTTTTTTCAATGATTTGACTCACGATTTTCGAAAGAAACGACTGATGTTACATGCGTTGCTCACGGAAACACTGAAGGAACCAGATATTTCGCGAATAAAAAGTGTAAAGAAAGCGATGGACGAGTTGAAATCCTTAGGAGGGAGATGTACTACAGCTCAATTTTCAAAGCGCGAACTTGAAAAGTTGAGCTAGCAATGGTGCGGATTGCACAGCAGTTACCGCGAAGCCCTATTCTCCCGTACATTGAGCACATCTATCGGCGAGGCGGTCCCAGACTCCAGCCACACTTACCACGAGCACTTTTATGTTGCGCTATAGAAGGAGGCTCCTTCTAGATGTTGCTAGGAGGAGAGAAATTGAACTCTTGATGCCAGCCAGACGGCTCGGGCCGGCTTATATACCCGGCCGCGGAGGAGGGTGGCCGCGCTGGAGAATCTTTCTCCTGGCGTGCCCCTCCCCCCGTGCTCCTCTGCCGCTCCCCCACCCCGGCGGCGGCGGCCGACGCGGAAGCGGGCGAGTAGCGTACGTTAGTAGCATTGCCTTTCAATAAGCGCTCCTCCCCGCGGGGAGCCATCTCCGGCGCCGGCGGGGCTCCGCGGCTAAAGTAAAAGTTGTCACAAACCGGTAAATGATACGCGGCGCGGGGGCGGCGGGAGCAGCGGGGGCGGCAGGGAGCAGCGGGGAATGCACGTGCGGGGAACAAAGACGCCTCTGGAAATTGAGGCGGCTGCGGCGCGAGGGAGGCGGTGGCGGAGGTTGCGGGTGGCACCGGAGGCGATATCAGCGATGTATGTGGGTGGAAGCTGGCGGTGGGTGTGCAGAAGGGAGACGGTTAAGGAGGACGTTTGAAGAAGGTTGCAATATGAGGTGATGGTGACTGCCGGGAAAAGGATGAAGCGGGTAATGGATGAGGCGCAGGTAGGGGTTAGCAGGATTGGAAACGGAAGGAGAGGTGAGCGATGACTGTCGAGGTGGTTGGAAATGGTGGAAGAGGAAAGGAGGCAGGAAGTCTCATCGGGAAGAGACGGCGATTTTGTGAACGGGTGAACACGTTGAGAGGTTTGCAAATGAGGTGATGGTGACTGCGGGAAAAGGATGAAGCGGTAATGATGAGGCGCGTGGGGGGTAGCAGGGATGGAAAACGGACCGGAGAGGTGAGCGATGACTGTCGAGTGTTGGTGAAATGGTGGGTAGGGGAAAGGAAGCAGGGAAGTCTCATCGGCAAGAGACGGCGATGGCAGTGGCGGGGCACAATTGAAGAAGCGAGCGAGACGAGGAAGCTGTAGGATTGCGGCGGCGTACACCTCGGCGGTGCAAGCGGCGGCCTTCCGTGTGCCCCGGTGACCTCGATGACCTCGCGGACCCATGAACTCCTCCGGCCATGTGCCCCGCCCCGCCCCGCCCCCGCCCTCGCCCCGCCGCCGCCACTTTCCCGCTGGCTGTCGCGCCAGCGCGCCGCGATGCGCTGCAAACGGTGGCGACGGCGACGGCGGCGGCTGCTGCAAAGAATTCGAAAGCACGCGTGACTTCAATGGCACGTGCTGCGCAGACACGATGGACAATGGACAGTGGGGATGGCTTAATCTAGCTCACTGCGAACGCTGGGACTGTCCCTGAGATTACACTGGGTGGCCCTACGGTTCGAGTACCGACTACGACGGATTTTTTACTTTAGCTGCAGAGCTACGTTGAATTCAGCCACTGTCTGGAGGAGGATTTTAGCGGACGGCTGGCCTGATCGGTAGTTTTCCGTGGGTTCTCCGATCAACTCCAGGCGAAGTAGTACCCTAACAAACGAGCTACGGCCCGCGCGATGTTTTGTTCTTCCCTGTCTTATCTGATTCCCTAGTACGCACACACATTTACCGGAAAATAGTTTTTTTCTCGTTTGAAAATACGTTTTCTATATAACTTAAATATATTTATATCAGCTTTTTGAACGCACTTTTTGATTTTATTTTACAATCCATCAGTTACAGTTACATATATTATACATATCATTACAGTTAATATCAAGCTTGCCATGTTTTTGCATCAATGACAAGTGAAAGATTCAACCCTATATATTTGAAAATATTTTTGGTTGGGTCTTTTTCTGATTACAAAATATCATGTGCGCGCTACTCTTATTTTATATATGGTTGATATCAGATTAAAATGATGTATTTTTAAAATGTAAAGTATACAACATTAGAGCACGTCTGCCCCATTTCGAGTCCAAAAGAATCTTTCCAAATGAATATTTTATTGTATCAAATGGTTAAATTCAAAGAGAGTATAACGTAAGTTCCTTTTTTATTCTCGTCGTTCTACATAAATATGTATCATTCAGGGGCAAAAATAACAAAAAAAACATAATTAATTAACATGTATAACGATTGCACTTCATGGTGGGAAACGGGCTTTACTTCCACCTTCTGCAACGAAACAATACAAATTGACCAAGGGTAATTATGTTAATTTTCGAGAGGAGAGCAGTAAGTCAAGGAAAGCGAGGAGTGACGAAGGAAATTTGCACGATGGCTGTTTGCACAAGCTGCAGTTATCTTCGTGTTTGAAGATGCTTACATCACGAACCGTTCACTCTCCTTTACCGAAGGCGTTTAGCACCTCGCTAATTGTGGAAGGGTTGGCATAATCCCATCTACGACAATGTCTTTAAATAGGACAAGTCTCGAACGTATGCCGCAAATGATCTCGAAGCTATTACGAATTAATTTCAATGTTTTACTATTTTTGATATTAGTTAAAATATTATTAACAAAAAAAGAAAGTGGATTGTAGGATTGATACTGAAAAAAAACCTATGAAAATTCTTGTCATAAAGCTACAAGTATATTTCTCCTCAATTGAACATGCATTCCTGCATTTTGGCTTATTTGAGGTTGCTTGCACATGCGTCTCTGCAAATATACAGCATAGGTATAATTAACAACATTCATTAGTTCAGTGTGTACGAGAAAAAACTGAGAAACTGCAAAGATACTGATTATACCGTCGGCCTTGGAGATTTGCAGTACTACTTTCACTGTCAAGGTGGAAATCCAGGAGGTCAGATTATTGGCAAGTCATAGTTATGATAACGGCGTTAATAATATTTCACGGTTCCGATATTCTTTTATTTAAAAAATCTAGAACATAAGAGACAATAAAACGACTAGATGCCTCTACAGTCACAGTCGTGTACGTTTTGTACGTTTAAAACTCTCTTAGGAAGGGTAACTTATGAACTCATCCTCATCAGGTAGATAATTATATTTTGGGTTTGGGATAAGCTTGTAATGGTTGGAGATATAATTATCACAGTAAAAGGATTTATGAAGTTAAGGTCAACAAAAAGATGAAGGGATTTGTGGAACCAGAGACGGTTGCATACATGGAGAAAGGGTGGAAGATCTACACAAATGTTAGATATACAATATTTTGAACATACAACGATTTACTATAATTCAAAGAAATTTGATCGAAAAATTTGTTGTATTCTGTCGGAGCCTCGTCTATCAGAACAGAAGGCTTAATGTTTTAGTGGCCGATGGATGGTTTTATATATTAACAGGTCGGATGGACTTGGATGAAAGATAAAATAAATGTAGATCTCGGATGAAGAATTTTAATCATGAATGAAGAATATCAATAAAACATATATCCAGAATCAAGAAAGAATAATATTAATAATGAGAAGAGAATCTCAATTATACCGATATAAGAAATATAGAGTAATTAATACTATTTTTTATTAATTATCATAATTTTATACTTATCTACTCTACATAATATTAGATTTTCAAATATCTATTAATTGTGTTAAGGGATATTAAGAAATTCTAATATTTACAGATAAATAATAATGATTCTTCTATTAGTTTTCACTCTCTTACATGTATTTACATAGAACAGAGAAAGTTGTTATGCTGCTGCGAGGATGGCGAGTTTTTGGCAGAAAATGTTGTATTTTATATTCCTGATACCGAAAAGATGGATAATTCTTGTCCCTATATTCAGTAAATTACTTCTTTTAAGACGTTTTGTTTCAGGATCCGTATTTTGTGAATCCTTGATATCGAAAAATTGATTTTCGGCAAAATGTCTGTCCGTCCTTTTTCTTGTTCATCCGTCGGTCAGTCCGTCTATTCGCCAGTCTGTCTGTGTGTCCGTTCGTTCGTCTATCTGACCGCCTGTCTGTCCGTCTGTTTGTTTGTCTCCCTAACCGTCTGTCTATCCGTCTGTCTGGCCGTCTGTCAGGAGTCTGTTTGACCGAATGTCTGTCCGCAGGCCTATCAGTATATCTGTCGGTCCGTCTGTCCGTTCGTCTGTGTCCGCATGTCTGTCCGCCTGTCCGACTGTCTGTCCGTCCGTCTGTCAGACCGTCTGTTCTTCCGTTCGTCCGTCAATAACGCAAAACCGTATGTAGGATTTTAATCAAAACTGTTATTCCCGAATCGATCTGTCTGAATTTGAAAAAGGATATTTTAATTTTTGGGGATACTTTTCATGAAAACCCAAACACACGTTATCTTTTTACAAAGGGTTTCAACTTTTTCTTTAAATTTATTCCTCGAATTTTCGAAATTTGCAGAAGTTTAAATTTGTTTCGGCGTCTTCTTACTGAAATATTGAAATTACTGCAATACTGAAGATAGATATGTTTTCCAGAGAAATATGTTCTTGAAAATTATATCTCTAAATAATATCATGATGTCATAAAGATTTTTTAAAAATAGGAGTACTTTTTGCCTGAAATAAAGAAAATTTTTAAAAAAAGGTTTTCTCGAAAATAGGTCCACGGTTTTTCTTTAAAGATCGTGAATGAATATTGATATGTGCTCTAAATAACAAGATAGGCACGTTATTTTGATGTAAATGTTTAATTTTTCACAAATTACACAAATATATGTTCAAGTAGCGTTATAATATTACGTAACCGTTACGAATAATGTTGTAATGGGTGTGGTAACGGTAATCGTTACGCTGTTATAACACCACTAATTTTTATTTTTGAAGACGCATGTTCTTTCCATGTTAGTCTAGTATTCAGTTTGACTCTAAGATAGGCTCGATATGGATGAGTTCATTGGGGGACCAGAGAATACATTCAGAATATAACTACAATGGCGGAAGGAAATAGGAAAATCTGAGTGTAAATTCTTTTTCTATTGATTTAGAAAATTTGACTTTTATTTTACAATTACTCATCCATGTTTCTAGTATTATGAGGTGTTTTTGCATCTCTTTTGTCGCTTGTTCTAAGTTACTACTGGGAATGTGTAGCAAGATATCATCGCCGAATTGTGTCATTTGTGGTGAATCGTTAACGGAGATGTCTGAGATGTAAATGTTGAATAATAGTGGCGCGCCGTAGAAGACGAAGCTATATTCGTTTTAAAGTTCGAAAAACATCGTATGTGCATAATATTCTGGGTATTTTTTTATGATCAATTATCTTTAAATTACCAAGCAACTTATGGCAGTATATAGAGGTAATAAATAGATTCAATATGGTAATAAATAGATTAAATATGGTAATAAATAGATTAGGAAAGTATTTATCTAATGGTAGTGTAGAAGTGTATCTACATTTCAAATTTAGAATATACGCATGCATTGATGGAAAACTAAGAAACCACTGGTCATGCAGGAGGTATAAATGGTTTTGAGAGATATCCAGGAAGAATGGAAAAAATAAAAAACAATTAAATAGTTTCGATTTTGACCAAAATTTGCAAATATTTTATTATGTTAATCCGCAATTTATGACACCTGATGTTACGATTATGTTCTCATTCTCAGCGCGATACCGTTTAGGACAGTTGACGTGAAGCGACGAAGAAGAAAAAAGCTTCAGTATTCACCGAATAATAGAAATTGAGAGCAGCCAACTTTCGCGGCTGCAATTCCGGCTTAGGTTGCCCAGGACATCAATTGATGTCACTCCAGCGTCTCTGGTGGGAGGTTCGGGGGGTTCTAGTCCCAACGATGACAGGATTTTCGACACTACCTAGATAGCTAGGCCCAAAACAGCCGGTCTGGAGGAGAATTCTAGCGGCCGTCAGCTCAGATCGAAATTTTTGCGTGATTTATCCGATCACCGCCAGGCGAATGCCGGAGCAGTACCCTAACAAACGGGACACGGCGGAAGATCTTGCCTTCGTATTCTTTGTCCTATTCTCACCCTTTGCTTACACTCACATGCTCTACATCACCACACACGACGGGCTACTGGTCAGGAACTTATAGCCTGTGGCAGCAGGGGAGATTTCCAGCTGGTGGGAGATACCTGGTATGGGAAACCTCGCAAGCCAACGGGTGGGTCGGAGCCGGATTTCGCCATCCAAAGAGTGAACATCACCACCACTAGCCGTGACACACACAAGCTCTACACTTATGGAAGTAATGACTTTAGCAGTTGACATACTCGGAATCACTAATCAATCAGGTCCCTATTTTCAGGACTCGACAGCAACAAATTTGCTGTTGAAAGTCACTAGACTTTTAGCTTTGATGAACAACATTGTTTCATAATTATTTAAATAGAATGGTTGTATTTTTAACTATTTTGCTAGCGGATTAAACAATATAGACAATACACGCTTGCTTACATTACTTCTCTCTCATTTTCTCCTTTTTCTCTCGCCACAAAGGCTAAAATTAAATAAATTATTTTATAACTATCGAAATTCAAGAGTGCATTCTACCAGGATATTACATCACTGGATAAGACACTTAATCTTCTACTTAATTAACACCTAATATCTGTGACAAATTACGCATCTACGATACTATGACTTTAAACATGTGGCCTTGTAGTTCTAGATAGAGTATCGGATAAAAATAGAAATTTCACCCAACTCTTTCCACTGAATCATCAACCTCCATCTCGGTAATCATTCATTTATATCTCCACACCATTCTCCCGTCGAGCCATAAGTACCCATCCCACACACACATTTTCCTTCTTCATTATCCTCGAAAGCAAAATGGTCTCGATCTTCTTTTTATCGTTTTCCTCGGCGTGTACGAGGCGTCAAGAGCTTGGGGGGGGTGATGAAGGGGCGCGGCTAACGAGCGCATGAGGCATCGCGAGCGTTCTCCTCACCGCTGCCTACACGCCCTTCCCCGCTTCCGCTTCGCAAGGGTGAACAAACTCCTTGGCAGCCCTACAGGCGGTCTACACGTTCAAAGGGATTTGATTTCGTTTACTTTAAGTTTAGGTAATGTAAAACTGGCACAAAACATTGCAGAATAACGGAATCCAATTACAGATTAAATGTTACAAACTTCTCGAGCGTGTAGTGTGGTCGAAGATGACCACAGTTTGTCAATGAACTTGTAATTGGATATATTTGGTTGTTAACAAATACCAGGCGCGCCAACTGCTAAGGTTCTTAGTCCCGTATGTGTAGTAGCTTAGTCTTCGCTGCATGGAGAGATCAAGCGCCAATCTAACGCTGGCTAGTGCGGTTTCCTTCATCCAGGTATCTCCCAAAGGCAGGCACCGCCCCAGCCGGGACAAGCTCTAAGCTCCCGACCGGTCTTCCGACATGTGTTATAGTGTAGTGCGTGTTAATGTATGTGTATGTGTAAGAGCTGAGAATAGGACAAGGAAGAGAAAGGAAAGATCGCGCGCGGCCCGTGGGCCGTTTGTTAGGGTACAGCGCTGAATTCGAAGCTAGTGTCGAAAATCTTGCAAGTCTCGGGACTTGATTCTAGAACCTCCCGGTCAGATGCACGGCAGTGTTATCAGTTGATGCACTGAGCCACCTCTCCCGGCTCATGTGACGTAACCATGTTACACACATATGAAATTTTTAACATTGCGATCTTGATTGATAGCCAACATATCCCGGCGGCCTTTGACAAGTATCCAAGCGGCCTTTGACAAGTACATATTCTTTTTGCAGCAATAAAGGAGATAATAACCTGACAAACACAGGAGCAGATTTAGTTGCCTACCAATCAGAGGCATGATGATTAAAATTGTTTATGTGTGACTTCGTTAAATGCCATTTCTCACCTCATGTTCTCTGCCAAATTGCCCTATTCTTGATCTTCGTTACGTACCCTACAAGATTTAATTTTATTCTGAGACACTATGTATATTCTCATTCAACATTTCATACAATTCTCATTCAAATATCAAATATGTTTAACGCTTAGTCTTCACTTGAAATGTTGCAATTGTGTTGATAACGCTTCATTTAGCGTATTCTTCTTAATATTTGAATACTCCCTTTCGTAAACATTTATTAGCCGAATGCAACCCAATACTCGAAATAAAGCAAATAAATCCAAACTAACTGTTAGAAATAATAAACGCTAACAAGCCTGTTCGGACGAATAAACATACTCAATTTTAAAAAAAAATACAAAATTTCCTCTGCATTGTACCTTCTAGTGTATACTAAAAAACTATAGACAAACGCGTAAGTCTACTAAGATTACTTTTTATAATGCACAAATTTAATTTGACGGTACCATGGCCGTACAACTTATAATGCGTCTTAAAACTATAATACTTTCATTGACAATATTTATATTATATTCAATTTCGAAAAATTGATTGCAAATTCACGCCAATAAAAACTGTATTAATGAATTTGGTAATTATGTTTAAATTTTTACTTAAACTATAAAGATGACAAAATCCCACAATTATACAGCAATTGAGAATATCAGCTTTCGAGTATTTTCTCATCATATCAATGAATACTGAAAATACATTGAGCGTGACTAAGAAGTTGAATGAAATTAATTGTTTTGGTATTTGAGAAACACCTCAACCTTTTCAGAATTAATTTGCAACTGAACGTGAGTGCTCGATGCGCAAATGTTACCACTCTGCCATGCGGAAACGGTCCGCGCTGGAATGTTAATGAAATTCATGCGCCAAGTATTGCCCTGAAAACATACACTAGAATATACAAGTCGGTTACATGCATAAGGGAAAAACGTTCTTCAATATAGCGAAGATTTAAAAAAAAAATTGTGTAAAGGATCATTATAAAGTGTTGAAACATCAGGTGTCGGTACATCATGTTATCGATGTTTCCTGATGTTTATGCGACAGTGGCGGGTCGAGAACAAATGTTCAGGGTAGGCAAAACAGATTACTATGCCTCATCCCAATCCAATTGCTTTCGTAATTTTCAATCATTTTTTCAAAACAATTGTCTTACAGAAATCATTACATTCCAAAGGGCTACATAAATGAAGGACGTACATACGTGCTTTCCGTGTCTCCACCAAGAGCGCTGCAACTATAGGAACAGCCGCTCTATCTAGTATATTCTAGCTCGTTGGTCAAAAGCTGTTTCGCAGCTGTCACGCCCTCGGTAAACAAGCACGAGAAACCGCGTTTCGCGCACGGCGTGTTAAAAATATATTTACCGCATATTTTTCCTCATCCATTCTGGGATCTCGAAGCGCACTTGCTGCCCCGGGCCGTCCTTTGCGAACCCCTAGTCCTCGCTCCTAGCCGCTGAGGGAACTAGTTGGGCGAGGCGCTAACAAGGCGCGTGGAGCCAACTGCCCTTTGGCGGTGCAGCGCTTGGCGTCCGGCGGGCAGGAGCGCCTCGCTTTTTTATTTTTTTATTTTTTATGGTCTTCTCCTTCCCGGCCTCCATGCTTTTGCCATTTATCAATACGAAGTTCCGCCCACAGAGTGCAGCGCATTAACGTCTTGCATACTCACTAACGTCAGTTCACGTTAGCACTAAAACGAGAGTACTTTCCAAAGAGGAGTTCACTGAATATCCTGAGATAGCTCTCACTCCTTTAGACCGACGCATAGGTGCACGCTTTTTTTTGTTTACTCCTTGCGCAAGGATGGTATTAAAAATTGTCGTTTTGTGCTATTATTGCGATGAATTTCAAAGGTTGAAAAGTCGGATTACACATATTATTTTATATAGCTGATAATCTAATAGGTTATTTCTATTTTGTGAGGGTATTTCCTTGTTACTTCGTCTCAAAATAAGAAATATTGTACCAATGCAAATAGAAGAGCAATTTTTTTAAAATGTATATTGCTCTCTGCTCTTATGTTACGAAAAAAATCTCCGAAGAATCGAATACGTTCCATGTGTAATTTATACGAGTAAAACGGAAAGAAACGGTGTTTTACGGCTAACTCCTCCTAGTCGACTTCAAAAATTTTAATACGTTCTTAGACATAGCTGGTCACGGCTCAAATCAGTATCTCGTCATACTGTTTGATGGCTAGCAGCATCTTATCATACCATCTAATATCATACCTCCTGATTGTAATGTGACAAAATTCATTAGTTGCCATTTTATAATTCTAAAAGACTAAATATGCCAATAAAAGGTATTGTACTTCACTTTCGAGGTCAATGATCTTCATCTCAATCAGATTCATCCTCCAGTTTCCCTTGACCCATTGATTAAATTATCAGATGATATCTTGTATTGTAAATATAACTTCAATAAGCATATTTGTATTGAGCTCATTTGTAAATTGTGGAAGAAGTAACTAGGGGGGTATTTTGTCATCGACATTATAAAATAAAATCTGTAACTTGTTCTCCTATGCATATACTTTTCCTATAATTTTTTTTAGCAAAAATTTCACTTTTTCAAAAGTCGCCATTTATGTTTGTTGGTATCTTAATCATATTTTCACTATCAGTAGAAGGATGCATGGGGTAAATTATGTAGCTAAAGAAACGTATGCAGATTATACTTCTCCACTAAAAGTAACGTACAGACTTTAGTGTATTTTACGTAAATAAGTTAATCAAATAAAATGGTGGGATATCATTGAGTAGTAAATCTCACATGTGTCTACACATGTGTTATGTACCATCCTCACGAGTGCTCACATTTAGATGCAATGAACAAATAAAACGTGTCTGGAAAAAGAGGTCCACTTGGAACACAATACTTTGAACAGTATTCTCGGAAGAGATTATACTAAAAACGTATATGTTTTTGTATGTCATCCAAATGAGTACCCAGATCTAAATACGTTTAACAACACAAAATAACCGTAAACACGTTAAGTGCTATGCTGTTGGAGCATTGACCCCAAATACAAAGTAGTGAAGAATATTTTCTAAGAGAAGTCTCGACCCAAGACCTACTACTTTTCTTGAGTTAGTTAAATATGTAGTGTTTTCAATTAGCTGGTCCAGCAACGCGGGCAGGTAATGCTATAAATATATTTACAATATCTTAGTAATAATGAAACTGCTATTTTTCATCCCATCAAATGGAAAATATTGTCTAATTTAAACAAATGAGAAAAGTGTTTATTTCCTTAACAGAGGTGAGACTAGGGACAATAAAAAATATTTGCCAAAATGGTAAGTAAATTATTCTTCGACTTCTGTTAAAATGCCGTATTCCATGTTGGTGATAGTTTTAAAGGAAATCCAATTAAGAGAATTATCTAAAGAAAATATAGGGACGTAGTAGCGAATTAGAACTCAACTATTCGGGAACCAGTTATCAGAAAAATGAGACATTTATCGAAACAAAAATAATTCGTGATTTCAAAGTTTTAGGACAGTACAGAAACAAAACTAAATTGCATCGATACCATACAAATAAAGACTTAATTTAACGAACCCTACAGGTGATGGGCAAGCCATTGCATATATATATACATATATATATATATATATATATATATATATATATATAATCATATTACTTAAAATAAGTAGTTATATAATGATTTGAAGAAAACATTTTAGATGATTTAGCAATAAATTCATATTCACTCTTTTCTGAGCATAATTTATGAATGTGAGTAAAAGTTACTCCTTGAAATGTCACAACAAACAAGCAGAGGATGAATGAAAAATTGCAATGATATGCTTAAAATAATTCCTAAAACCATTCTGCAAGAAAGAGCTTCTCACTAAATCAACAACGCGGTCTTAAGCATACTTCATTTCCTTACTTGTGTACTTAGATTACTCTTTATCAAGTATTCTGGCGCATGCTACTGTACATAAACGAAACGTGAGTTCAAAAGAAAAAGTGAAGATCATAGTTGCGTTATGCAATTTGTACATTATATCTGGCATGAGTAATGACATCTTTTCTTTCATAGCGTCTCGCAAGAGGAATGAGGAAGACGTGACAAACCAGCTCTCCTTGTGAAAAGCATTTTGCAGGAGAGAAACCAAAGAACATTTAGAAAGATGACAAACCCTCCTGGTGATAATGGTTTTCTTCGTTTTATGTGTTTTCAATTTATTTTGCGCTTAGGATAATTACCTTTATACAATTTTCAACACAATTGTATTTCTTGGGTGCAACTTTTGTTGATTCGGTCATTAACAACTCGATGCTTATGTTATTAAAAACTTACATTTCTACAAAGATTAGAAAGTTAGCTTGTCTGGAAATCTTATTTAAAACTGATTATCTCCATTCAGTTTTACTAACCAATTTACCGTCGTGTTGAGGATATTTTACGTAATTAAAAATTTCTTCACGAAACTGAGAATGTGGCTACGTGATTTAGCAAGAATTCAAAATAAAGGACTGAATTCCTCGCCCAACATAACAGCACAGAGAATCATGCATTGTCACAAAGGCAAGTGTTAAACGACTGCAAAATAAATTAGGCGCTTTGTTTACTTCTTTCACCCTTTAGAAAGTTGTCTGGATTCAACCTCTGCTTTCAGTCATGTGTCAAAGAGTTAGCTTATTCAGTAGTCTCTACTTGTGTTTCAATTGTGTCGCATACTTGGATTACAAACACGAAATATCTATTATAACTTGTAAGAAATTTATCAGATAGCAACATAAGCGGATATAAAAGAGGGACAGGGTCGACATTGTTTTGTAAATTTCATATCATCAGCTTGAATATACACTAAAGACATATTAAATATTCTTTTATGAATATCTGAATTTTCTGCCAATATGATGTTCTGTAAATGTTTCAAAGAATGTTTCACATTCTGTGAATATGAAATTTTTGAATCTATTTAATTTTCCATAGATGTTTAATTTTTATTTCTCGAGGTATTAAAAACTAAAGGGACTTCATATAAAAAGTTAGAGAAAAAAGGTAGAAAATGATGATAAATCTGAGATGAGTCCCTGGAAAGGACTTATAACAGGAAATATGGTAATATCTCTAGAGTGAGTCCGCCACTTCTACTCCAAAATGGGTTTCCTTTCGTAATAATAAAAGCACAGCTCTTTGCGCCGAGTGTTTCTCGCGAATTTCTGTTTGACGACCTTGCGCAAGGTCTCCAGCGGTGTCTTCACCCATCTCAGTCAGCCCCCGCCCCCACCGGCCCTTTAACAGTTCCATCGCTCCTCTTAGTCCGGTTGCACTTCATTCCCGCCTCCCACCACCTCCCTCTTTACACCTCCACTTTTGTGACTCCCCTCACCCCCACCTCCGTTCTTCGTTCCCTTCCTCCACTGCTCCCACCCCATCCTCCTTTAACCTAAAATGTGCCACCCCCCTCACCCCCACCACCGCTCCACGTTCCCTTCCTCTACCGATACTACCCTCCTCCTTCACACCTAAACCTTTGCCACCCTCTCACTCCCAACAACGCGTCTCGTTCCCTTCCGATCTACGCTCAACCCCCTGCCTACTTTAAGTCCTAACCGTTTTGCCAGCCCCCTCGCCAAAAACCCACCACCGCGTTGCTCCGCCCACTTCCTGCACCTTACCCACCCGACGTCTAATACCATGTTACACCTAAACCTTTCCACCCCCCACACCGCTCCTTGTTCACTTTCCTCCAGCCGCTCCCCACCTCTCTGTCGCCGTGTGAGCAGAGTGCGTGAGACATTTGCTACCACCTCACCCCCACCACTTGCTCCTCGTACCCTTCCTCCACCACTCTCTCCCCCTCCTCCTTTATCACCTAAAACTTGCCACCCCCCAACCGCTCCCTCTGTTCACTTCCTCTCATCCGCTTCCCACCCTCACCCCTTACACTAACCTTGACAAACACCCCTTGCCCCACCAACATCTCATCGTTCCCTTCCCCCACTGTTCACCACCCTCTTTCACCTTTACACCTAAAACCATTTCCACCCCCCCCACACTCCTTTTTCTTCCTCAGCCTCCCACCCTCCTCCGCCTGCGATCGTCGCGATGCGTAACGCACGGCGCGCTGCGCACCGTCACTGGGGTCCGGGTCGGTGGCTGGGCCGGGTGGGGGGCGCCGGGCTGGGGCGGGGTGCGGGGTCGGTGGGCGGGGGGGAGGCGGAGGCTGGGGGCGGGGCCGGGCCTCGGAGCGGAGGCGGGGGCGGTTTGAGCGGCAGGCGGGCGGAGGCGGTGGGGCGAGGCGGGGGCTGGGCGGTAAGGCGGTGGCGGGGCGGATGCGGAGGCGGGCGGGGGCGGCAGCGGAGGCGGGGCGGGCCGGAGAGCGGAGGCGGGGCGGGCGGGGGCGGAGGGCGGGGTGATGGGGATGGGCGGGGCGGAGCGGGGCGGGCCGGTAGCCGGGTGGTCGCGTGCGGGGCTGGTGCTGGGGCGGAGCGGAGGCGGAGGCGGAGCGGCTAGGCGGAGCGGAGGCGAGAGCGGGGTGGGGCGGGGGCGGTGGGGGATGGTTATGGGCGGCTGGTGGCAGGCGGGGGCGTAGGCGGTAGCGGGGCGCGGGGTTGTTGCGGGAGCCTGACGGTCTGGCGGCTGATGGGCGGAGGCGGGTGCGGGGGCGGGGGGGGTAATGGCTCACTGATGTCCAGACGGTCGGCGCTTCCGCCATACGCGCGCGCGCAGCGAAAGTTTCGGGAGGAACCGACGCGACGGCAGCGGCGCCTGGGAACCGCGGGGCCGAGGCAGATCTGCCCCCAGGCGAAGCGCGCGCTCGCGATTTTATCGATGCGACTAAGCGCGCGGCCGTCGGGGAAATGCTGGATGCACACGCTGAGATAAGAAAATCGCATAGCATTTTAGCATTATGGGCGTATGTGTCTCGTGAAATTTAGGAGGGCGTCAAAGGAAGGGATTTAAATACTAGTACTTCAGCGGAATATTGTGATAGGCAGCAATTTTTATTGATTATTGGAGATAACAAGGTGTTAATAGACACTACCTTTACTGATCTACCTCCAGTGGTAGATGACGAAATGTCAAATTAGGTCGCAGCTATTCGAAGTTACCCTCTGACTATAAACGTAGAATGTTAGGCGTCATAAAAAATAGTGGAGCTAAATAACATGTCATTTCTCGCTCGTATTTTTACGTAAAATTACGCTAAAACTACTCACATTTTTGAAAAATTGTACATGGCCTTATTTCAAAATATATCTTAATAAATATATTTTATTAAGGAAAAAATATCTATTTTTATAGCTGAAGTTCAAGGAAGTCTCCGAAAATGTAAATCTTTGAGAAACAGATTTCATTAAGGGGGAAACCTCTGTCTTCATAATTGTAGTTAAAGAACAAATTTTGAACTCTTGTAACTTTTGAGAATAGGGGTTTCAACGAACCTGAGACCTACAACATTCTCTTCAAAGTCATTCACATTAGCTAACAACAAAATTTAATTGAAATCGATTGAGCAATTTTTCTGAAAATTTGGAAAATGTTTCAGGAGATTCATGTAAAGTATCGGTTTCAAATTCATGAAGCTGCGACATCAGCCGGACCGATTAGTGAATATCAGTGTCGGAGAAAATGGGCTGAACGGTTTAATTGCTCGCGCAGACGGACGAAGAGACGTTTTGCCGTCATTCGATTTTTTGCTATCATGAACCCACAAAACATGGATTCTGGCTACACCACGTGTTTAAAGATTTTGTTTGTAAATTCAACAACTGGATTTATCCACTTTTTCGTTACCATGGTCCAGAAATAAGAGTTTTTCTGCCGAAAATTCGCAGTTTTTTCGCACCGTATTAACAAACTTTCTCTCTACACCGCAACGAGAAAGTAAAAAGATAGTCACATATATTGAGAAAAGCTAAACTGAATTATATTAATCTATTTAATATGTTGCCCATTTTAAAATGCCTATTGGACCAAAGATTGCCTGGCGATGGTCAATGGACGGTATAAATCGGATCTCGTCTGATCTTACTCTAAGAAGGTCCAACAAATCTTGCTGAGTGTGGCAGGCGACATCATTATTCAATTGCTTCGTGTGATATTGTTTCTCAAGAACGTTTTCTGTTTTATAATGGCGAAAAACAAACTTAGAGTGCAAAAAATAACAACAATTCAGACATTGATGATAAGAGAATTTTTTATTTGCTAGCTTTACACTTTTATGAATTTCATGTCGTTATTTACATTTATACATATACAGAAGAACCCCGATAATTGAAATCAATTAGGGGTGTCGTCTCTTCGGATACGGAAATGTTTGGAATATCCAAAAAAATGTATCGTACATGTACAAATACATCTACAGGATTACCAGACATTCCAGTCTAGCGTGCGATATGAGAAATTGGCAACGTTGCGTAGTCATCGCATCATCAAGCAGATTCAGTTTGAAGTCAGAAAAGGTTGTGGATAAAAATAATGGGGGGGGGGGCATGCCCCTGACAGCGACGCCCATGCATAAGCGCACATGCAGCGAACGTTTTCATAGCATACACAAGCTCTACAACAATTTATAAAACTATAATAAGGCCACTAATTCTCTACGTCCAATATGGGTCAACGCAGCCCCCCCCCAAAATATCACTAAAATCCAAGTAATACAAAACAAATTTATCCGACTAATCACAAATGCCCCCTGGTTCATAAGAAATAATCAACTGCATTTCGAATTAAACATCAATACCATAATAAACCAAACAGCTCATATATCACATAATCTCTACCAAAATCTAACAGACCTCCCAGCAGCATGCCATTTTAAACTACCGAAAAATCCAACCCACATCCGAATAAAAAAAAAAAGATTCCCTTTTGAAGCCTGTCTCAAAATCTTGGCCAACCATGAAATATAACCCCCAGTTTCTCCCCTAGAGCATCCTCTCCAATGTATAGATTAAGTTAGCATAGATATTTTAACTAGCATAAGTCGAAAAACAAATTTGTAAAATAATTATTCTAAACGATGTATTACTTCAAGAACAAATAAATATGTTATAAAAAGCGAACGTTTTGAGAGGATTCGAAACATTTGGGTGTTTGGGAACAGAGGGGCGTAGGTTCGACTACCCCTACGGCGGCTCCTACCATTCGCCGAGCAGCGAGCTACTCCTTCCGGATACCCGAACAGCTGAGGTGTTCGGCGAATGTTCGCTTCTTTTGATGGTTCCAAATGATCGATACGCGGCAGGTAGGGCGAGCACCGAATGTTCGTGTCTCGGCAAATAGCAAGCGACCCATCCACACTACGAGAGCGGTCGCTCGCGACTCGCCGAATTTGTGGAGCCGCCCAATCACGAACAGCTGATGTGCTCGGCGAATGTTCGCTCCCTTTGATGTGTCCAAAAGACGGACACGCTTTGGGTAGGGCGCGCACCGAATGTTCGTCACTCGGCAAATGGCAAGCGATCCATCCACACTACTGAGGATTCGGCGAGCGGTTGCTCGCTACTCGCCGAATAACAAAAGAGTGAAGCTGCCTTTATACTAGGTGCGCACGTGCAATTTTATCGACGCGACTAAAAGCAGACAAAGACGCGACTAAAAGCAGACAGCGCCATTGACAAAGCTGTTGCATGCAGTGTGCTGCGGTAAAAAATCTCAAAAGCATTTTAAAAGTGACATGGAGTTCAGTGAATCATCCATTTACGTTGGATTTGTGAGCAAAAAGCGAGTTGAGAAACAAGCACGAAGACGAATAATTAATTGTTAAAGTAAAACTGGTGAAAGACTGATGATTTTTGCAAAACCTTTTTTCCGTTTAGAATAATTGTTTCTTAATTTTATAAATAGGTTATTTATCTTCAAAATTGTTCTTTTATATTATTGTTACTACATTCCTTTGGCAGGAGTATTTTATGCTAATACATATTTTTCTATTTCACATGTAATTGATTAAAAAGTCAATAAAAAACTAATAAGGTGGTGAAACACGAGAATAATATTCTATATGTCAAGAATTTAGTTTATGATACCATTCTTGCCGTTACATTTTCTTTATTTAAAATAGTCTCAGAACAACTCTGCTTTTACCATTATCCGTACAACGGTGCTATTCTGTATTAATCAGCTTCTACTTTTCGCTTTCTAAACTCAGAACAACTGAAGGATTTCTTACAGATACTAAACTAGTCCTTATTTGAAATTGTACAGTAGGCACCAAAAACATCATAGCATAGTAAGCCCCGCCTTCTATCTTTCAATGTGTTTAGCACTTGCTGAAAGGAAATGTCCGAGCTTATAGCGCCAGTTACAGGGAATAACTTAATGAAATATCTCAAAATATGAAATTTTGGACTTGTTTGGTTCTTGTAAGAAACATCTCATGTACTAAAAGTAGATGATGTGCGCTTAGTTTTAGAAGGAAAAACAGTAATTATAATTGTTTTCTTATTTTCTGCTTTGTTATTTTACTTAACAAATTGCCCCATTTAATATTATTTTCAGCCAACAATAGCACTGCATATACAGTCATTCAGACTGGAACTCAAACATAGTTTCGTTAGGTAGTTCATTCAAGTTTGTTTTTTTCGTCAGACTGCCTGAGTAATGTGAAAAAGCAGGTTACACCGGTCCTGGTACCGTACAAGCACGCTTTGTACTTGTCTACTAAACTTGCAAGAACAGTAAACGTGTTTTCCTCCCTGAAAAGAGTCTATAATGCTTCTTAAAACAAGTATCACAACAATAAAAACAATCGACATTCATATTCAATTCTGTGCGTTTAGAAAATGGAAATGGAGAGAGATTTAAATGTGTTTGGGAGACGCTAAAATTGTATGCATTGTATTTAAAAAGAATTCCAAATGAATAGTATAAAACGGATCACTTGAAATGAATATTCAATAAGATTTTTATTTTCCATTTATTTAATAGGTAATTATTACATATGTATGTAACAATTTCTTGTCACAAGACAGCATTACTTGTTAACTATGTGGAACGGCTGAAGACATTTAATACAATAAAATACCTACTTCCTATTGCGTTCTAACCTTTCAAATTCCGCCAATCACCCCAAATGATCTCTCCATCGCATCAAAGCCGCGGAAAAGAGATCTGACGGTACGGTTGGGGAAAAACCCTGATGGGAAAAACTTGCTGTCAGAAGACGAGTACATGCTAATCTAGCAGACTTTTTCTAAACTATTTATTTCCTGGCGTGGATGTTAGTCTTCTCCTTCCAGTCTTTGGCCTCCTCAGCAACTGAAATCAAACTGCGCTACAGAAGATCGCCCGCACCATTGCCTCTGCACTTACGTCTGATCAAAAACCTCTTAAGTTCTAATTTAATGAAAGTGTTCTTCAAAAAGATCCCAAGACGGCAATGAGATTTTTCATAATATCATACATGCCACAAATCTTTTATACTCCTGAGGGTGAATCGATAGATGATGGATGTTTACCCATTAAATTATTAATACTGGCATTCTCCCCAAATTATCTCTCCATCCCATCAAAATCGCGGAAAAGAGACCTTAAGGTTCGCTTGAGGAAAACCCTGAAGTGAAAAACAATATCAATGCACACGCTATACACTTCTTTATCAGAAAAATGGTTCAAGTCACTGTGAGTTTTACATTTTGAATAGGCAACAAGCAAGGGATAGTTATTACAGCAAGAGAAAAGGCACGGATAACTTCACTGTAGTCCTTTTATATATGTATTTACTCATTGGAGGGAGCCTGACACTCACAATGCCGGACATTCAGTTTTTTACGAGTCTTTACTAGCAGATGGCGACGGTAGAACAGGCTGCTGTAGGAAATATTGTCCGTCCGCAATCATAAGTCAGAATGTCTAATTTTACACTCAAATTACTAAAAAAATAATAACATATGAAACATCATTATATTCCTCTTTTTCTAATCCATTGCTGACGAGTAAAATATACAATTTGATTTAAAAAATCAAAGCTAATTAAATTTCTATAAGACTAAATATATTGCGAACAATAATCTCTACAGGTTATTACTTGTCCCATCATTCCGGACTTTTGAGCGAAAACTGCAATTCGATATCATGAAACATTTAGATGTGGGTTGGCCCACAGTTGATGAGACACGCGGTATATATAACAAATCTTCTCAGAATTTAACTTTCAAATCCTAATTTGAATCCTATCTGCTGGCAAAGTCTCCTAAATGTTCGAATGTCCGATACCGCGAGTGTTGCGTGTAAAAGCAGACGAACGAATAGGATTTTGCCGGTGTGTATATGTGTATGAGAAAGAGGAGAGAGAGGAGAGGAGAGAGAGGAGAGAGAGGAGAGAGAGAGGAGAGAAAGAGGAGAGAAAGAGGAGAGAGAGGAGAGAGAGGAGAGAAAGAGGAGAGAGAGGAGAGGAGAGAGAGGAGAGGAGAGAGGAGAGAGCAAATAAAATGTGTTTTATTTGATGACTTATAGTTAATATTTAAATCGTTAACGATATTCTATTCCGAGTGACTTTTGTTTGTAGAAAAATTAGTGAAAGCTATATTTTTGAATCGCAAGGAATTTTTCTGAAGTTATGTTTAAAAAATGTGAATAATATACCACCAGTCAAGAACTTTTTCTTTCGAAAGGTAACTCAGACAATCGATTTCGTGCGAGTCAGCTGCATGTGAGTGTAGATCATCATGACACGTCATGGTTATCCACCGAGAAGGAAAATTGATGATAATGATGATGATAATAATAATAATAATAAATATTAATAAATTCGACATAAATTAGTATTAATGCATTATACGTGCATTTTATTCTCCCAATCGTATAAACAGTGAAATTTCTAGTTATCCTTTGAGACGAATATGAATTCAACAGAGAAATACAAAATATATTTCAGTCCATTTCTTTTTAGAATGCTCTTCACGTTAGAGATAAAATGAGTACTAGTTTTCTTCACAAAATTGGTTTACTTGAATAATAATTTACCTAAATATGTTCTACTTACCCAAACATTCCTTAAAATTAATGAACTGCGTTAAGATGCCATTGTTAGTAAGAGAAATTTGTTCTTAATGAATGGCTTTAAATTTAGTATCACTATTCCAAAGAACCATTAGTAATTAGTTGAGTGAATAATTTCTTAAAAGTATACAAGAATCTTGCTCACAAATTTTTTTAAGCAACATATCTGTAATATAATGGGGGAAAACAGTGGCGCACCCAAGGGAGTGGGGAACGAATTCCCCCTAAAAATCCAATGATACAAGTTCAAGAACGAAGTAATTCAATATATCAATTGTTAACGTAATAAATACTAACTATAAATTAACAAATTATTAAAGAAAAAAGTCTTTATAAGAAAATATCAAGTCGAAGTCGTACGTGTAGCTTCCCCCTTTCCCGAGAAAATCAATTGGTGGCCTCTGGTTAATGATCCACTTTAAAAAAATATTTTTTTGCGTTAGGTTTGTACCACTTTCACTTCTTCATGAAACGAATGTCAAGGAACCTCTCTGTACACGAAATTTCTCTCACCTTCTCCTCGCGAATGACCCTGGGCCTCGGGTCTTCTTCAAGCGTTGACCGCTTTACCGCCTTGCACTGCCACACTGCCTCCCGCTACATTGAAAGGCCGTTTGGCTCACAATGGAGGCTAATTTTTTCATCTCTCTGAAAGACGCAGTTCAAGGACGTCATTTATTGTTTCTTTCTCTTTTGGTGGATTAGTCGTCAGAAGGTAGTTCATATCAGTGGCTTGGTTTCAGTTGGTGTCACCCGGGGTAAAACTAATAGTATCACTCCCCCTCTAAATTATAAATAAAAATACTGAACTGAATAACTTATGCATCATTTAATAAAAAATAAAAAGTGTATTTGCACACAACATATATTTGTAATGTATAAAAAACTTAACGTATGTAGTTTTCAAATAAAACATTGAAATTATACAATTTCATATATCAAATGTTCCCAACTAATAAATGTTGGTGTCACCCCTAAAATGGTGTCACCTGGGGTGAACTGCTCCCAGCCAAGCCCCCCTGTATCTACGCAACTACACTGCTTCTCCCGTCTCTCTCTCTCTTCGTCTCTCTCTCTCTCTTCGTCTCTCTCTCTCTTCGTCTCTCTCTTTCCGTCTCTCTCTTTCCGTCTCTCTCTTTCCGTCTCTCTTTCCGTCTCTCTTTCCGTCTCTCTCTCTTCGTCTCTCTCTCTCTTCGTCTCTCTCTCTCTCCGTCTCTCTCTCTCCGTCTCTCTCTCTCTTCGTCTCTCTCTTCGTCTCTCTCTCTTCGTCTCTCTCTCTCTTCGTCTCTCTCTTCGTCTCTCTCTTCGTCTCTCTCTTCGTCTCTCTCTCCGTCTCTCTCTCTCTCCGTCTCTCTCTCCGTCTCCCTCACCCCGTCTCTCTCTCTCTCTAACTTTCACACATGCCTCGTCTATGAACGTAAAATATAACATTAACGTCGAGAAAAAAATGAATATTTCAGAATATCAATATACAGGATGGTTTATTAGAACTGAGTCATCGAAATATGTGGAGAAATGTGGGTTGAACAAAAAGTAGATAAATAAAATGTCAATATTTTCTAGGGGGAAATACATATCTGCGTCACATTCAAGTCATCCGCTTCTTCCACATTACGCGAATGGTGAAAAGCTTTGTAGTTTTAAAAAGAAACCGTAAATTTTTAATGCAGATTCGAATTTTATATTAAGAAAATAAGTAACGTTTCTGGAAACATTTTTTAAATTTCGCCATATAAATTCTGTAAATACAAAAATCGAATTATTCAAAGGTTGACAGTTGGGTGCAGTCTCGTTTCACTTTTCAAATGTGATAAACATTACTATTTTTCATAAACGTTTTCGTAACTCAATAGATGATCTGATAGATAATTTTGTAACCATAATAGATCATGCTACAGCCTAAGGCAATGAAACATTGCTTCCAACATGCCAGGGACCATGTTTAATTAAGAGAAATTTTGTAAGGCTACTATTTTTACGGATTTAACAACTCTTAAACGTATTTTTTGAAATTTACTATTTTGTTTTAATTTATACTATATGCATATTTTATTGACTGGTTAATATCATTTAATAAAGAGGTGACTAGTTCCTTTGTCAACATCGGGGGACTAGAAGAGGGTTTCCCCATCGCACCTGACCACCCGACTACGGTCATCGGTTACATGGGAAAGAACAAAAGTACTAACAAGGGAGAAGGTTCCTACATTTAAACCGAGCTATACTACCACGAAATCATCAAACATTTCTGTTGGTTCGTGAAAACGTTTGCGTTGAAAGCGGCACTGTTATTTGCAGATTTGTAGTAACATGAAGCGATTCTGTTACAAATAAAATAGATGAATTAGTTATTTTTATACTCTAGGAGACCTTTTTTATTCATTACAATGCCATCTATTAAAAACAATTCAGACAATAGTTACCCTTTTCACCTTGGAAAATACTAAGCTGTAATAGTATATCAAAGGGGGGAATTTACGTGAAATAAACCTCTGTGCTATCCGGCAAGCAGACGTGAGCTAAAAGTGTAACAGATGTTATTTCCCTTTCGAAAATGTTGCCACATTTCAGACATTTTTTCGCGTTTTTCATATTTTTTTGATATATTTTGATGTGTCAATTTCAATGGATCACGCAGTGTAATAGAAGAAAACGAATTAAAAACGGTGCTTATTTGTTCGATGAATCAAACAAAAGGTTTTCTTTGTAAGACGAAAGATACTCATTCTCTTATATTCTTGAAGCACAATGAGCCGTCTCAATATTTTTAAAATGCCGCCACTGAAAAGAGATTAACATCTACTGACAGGTACCATTTACAGCAGTATAGATAAACTAAGAGATTGTTATCTTCTCGACTCCAAGATCTCTTCATACGTTGTCTACAGAGTACTGAAGGTGAGATCATCAATTAGAAGAGGCAATTGCTAGGTGCCGAAGCTTCATTCGGTACTTGAGCCTCCAGCCTTCCCCAGCACATTATTCTCTGGCTTTACTCTCTCTCATTGTAAGCAAACTCATCAGTTCAACGTAGCCTCCAAGGGCCGTCATTGCGTGGAAGGAACATCAAGGCTAATGTGGGATTGTGTATGATTTTGTATCATCTTTATTTCGTTTTGACACGGTTTTATTCGTAATTGTTTGAAGAATATTTCGTTTTCTCCGTCATATTCCTTTTCTTCAGTGTCCAAACGTTATGAATTCACAATGGCAGATAGTGGGTGGTATAGACGAACAAATACCCCATATAATGTTAAACAATGCTAATACAGCTATAACTGAGGTGGGGGAGGAACGCTGACACTTCCCAGAATTAAACATTCACTACAATGAAAGATATAATGACCACAGCAGTTCACGAGCCCGATCAATCAATCGTGTAATCTCGTGCGATGAGATTCTTGATGTTTTACAATATTATTTCAGTTAATGGATGTTTCTAAGTAGTCTTTCGATATGGTTGCAGAAGGGAAAAAACAGAAGATACAAAACAGAGAACCAACCTCCCGCGCCCCTCCCCTAACCGCCGCCACCG
>BOPP01000057.1:3438725-3454242 GCA_017312745.1 Gryllus bimaculatus
CGCGGAGTCTACCCCACTGCGCGGAGTCTATCCCACTGCGCGGAGTCTATCCCACTGCGCAAAGTCTATCCCACTGTGCGGAGGCTATCCCACTGGGCGGAGTCTATCCCTCTGTGCGAAGACTATCCCACTGTGCGGAGTACATCCTACTGTGCGGCGCCGTGGGCGGCCAGACGCGGAAGCGCGAGACTGCACGAGGCAGTGCCCCTCCGCCTGGCCCTTGCGAATCGACTGCCTGATCGACAGGTCGCGTGACCGGCCGCGAATCATCCTTAACGATCCTCACAACCGGAATGATTCCAACGTCGGAAGCACAGAATTACGGGCATTTGTCCGCCACATTAACACGCGCGAGCTCGAAAGCGAAAAGAAATAGATATGACGGCCATTTCTCCGGACATGTGGCTCGCTAAGTGATGGGTAGACTCCCCAGCGCCACTCTGTAATCTCATCTCACAGCGGATCTCATTTCCTTGCCTACGACTTCTTTTAAAATAAAAGAATTCAACTCTGAAAATGTATGGGATCGTGTACTTCTCATTCAATTAAAAATTGTTGGGTTTTTCCCTGTCGCATTTCTTTATATTCGAATGGAAATATCTGAAAGATAACTTTGAGTATGCCTATTGCTTAGATTTACATCTTCCATTTCTCTAGATCGATTACTGCAAGCTGGAGCCAATCAGTAGCTGAAAAATGAGAGATTGATCTTTTTTCTTCATCTTTCTCCCCTGCCCAGCTCTAGAACCGGTAAAACTAGTTCATATCTCATCTTATTTAGATTTGCTCATTTGTGGTGAAATGGAAAGCAAAATGCTGAAGTAACAACTGGACGAAAATAATAAATAAAAGTAATACTTTGTTAGTAAGTATTAAAATTATCAAGAGACAATCTGTTGTATCCTATTTTTGACATTAATAAAATTTTGACATCAATTACATTCATAATCACGACACCAATAATATTAGATTTATTAATAATTCTGCAATTAAGTGTGAGAACTTGGTGGCAGAATACACTAACTTAACATTACAGAACTTAACAGCTATACAAAATCTACAAACTTTACAAAATCACGTGAACACTTCACCGTGAAATCTTTCATAGAACTCCACTTCACTTCACTTCACTTCACCACACTTCACTTCACCACACTTCACTTCACCACACTTCACTTCACCACACTTCACTTCACAACACTTCACTTCACCACACTTCACTTCACCGCATTGCGATACAGCGAGCTGTAATATCTTTTTTACTCACTCGCTTCTCTCAGTTTTACGTCACAGCACTGCACATAATAAATAATAATAATAATAATAATGATAATAACATTAATAATAATAACAATAATAACAACAATAATAATACTTAATCACAAAGAAGACATAGCTAATTACATTGAATTTTATAAAATATATTTATAACACATATCTACATTCAAGAAACTAATTTATTTTGAAATTTGCTCAGGCTTTGAGGAAAGTGAGCGAAGATTGTCACAGGCAAATCCTTCCAGTCCCTAACAGTGCGATTCGCGAACGAATATTTCCCAACGTCCGTTTTCTGAATTCTTGTCTGAAGTCTTGTTTGCATATTACAAGTAATAAAATCAGCGTTTCGCAGGATCGTTTAAAAAGAGTTCATCTATCCACGTCGCCTCGTACAGCACGAGGTCTAGGAACCGTATTCAACACACATTCATCACAGGGCGCGTGCACCGCGCGGAGGAGGGAGAGCGTGAGAGAAAGGGCGGAGAAACGACGCGCATCCGGGTTCACTGCAGAAAAGTCGGTTTCCTCCGCGATCGGAGCGGAATCAGGCGCTGACGCCGGCCTCCTCTCGGCTGCCGCACATGCGAATCCGGCGCACTGCGCCCGCGGCGCCGCCTATGGCTGACCGCACGACTGCCCCGTCCGCACGCTCGCTTGCCGACCGCTGCCTCGTCCCGCCAGTCCGTCTCAAACGGCCGTCTCGTCCTGTCTCGTCCCGTCCCCTCCCGTCCCGTCCAGTCCCGTCCAGTCTCGTCCCATTCAGTCCAGTCCAGTCCAGCCCCGTCCCGTTCAGTCTCATTTAGTCTCGTCCAGTCCAGTCCCGTCCAGTCGAGTCTCGTCCAGTCGAGTCCCGTCCAGTCGAGCCCCGTCAAGCCGAGTCGAGTCCCGTCCAGTCGAGTCCCGTCCAGTCGAGTCCCGTCCAGTCGAGTCCCGTCCAGTCGAGTCCCGTTCCAGGTCGAGTCCACCGTCCAGCAGTCTAGTCCCGTCCAGGTTCCGATCCCGTCCAGGCAGCAGTCGAGTCCCGTCCTGCTGTCCCGCCGCAGTCGAGACCGTTCCAGCTGTTCGAGTCCGTGCAGTCGAGTGCTCCCGTGCAGTCAAGTCCGTGCAGTCGAGTCCCGTGCAGTCGGAGTTCCCTCCAGGTCCCATTCCCTCCGTCCGGGTCGTGTCCCGTGGGCAGTGAGTCCCGTGCAGTCGAGTCCGTTCCAGAGTCGCATTCTCCGGTGAGTCGTTCCGGTGCAGGTCGAGTCCGTCCAGTCGAAGTCCGTCCATCGAGTCCCGTCCAGTCGATGAGTCCCCGTCCTGTCCCGCGCCAGTGCGAGACGCCGCCGTCAGTTCCCCGAGTCCCCGGTGCAGTCGAGTCCGTGCAGGTCAGTCCCGTGAAGGCAGTCGCGTCCCCCCGTGCAGTCGAGTCCGTCAGTCCATTCCTCGTCCAGCTCGTGTCCCGTGCAGTCGAGTCCCCTCCCGTCCAGTCCGAAAGTGCCCCGTCCAAGTCGAGTCCCCGTCCAGTCGAGTCCCGTCCCAGTCGAGTCCCGGTCCTGTCCGCCCAGTCGAGACGCCGTTCAAGGGTCGAGTCCCGGCAGTCGAGTCCCGTGCAGTCAAGTCCCGTGCAGTCGAGTCCCGTGCAGTCGAGTCCCGTCCAGGTCCTTCCCGTCCAGTCGGTCGTCCCGTGGCAGTCGAGTCTCCGTGCAAGTCGAGTCCGTCCATGTCACTTTCCGTCCAGTCGTTCCCGGCAGTCGAGTCCCGTCCAGATCGAGTCCCGTCAGTCGAGTCCCGTCCTGTCCCGCCCCAGTCCGAGAGCCCCGTTCAGTCGAGTCCGTGCGTCGAGTCCGTGGCAGTCAAGTCCCGTGCAGGTCGGTCCCGTGCAGTCGAGTCCCGTCCAGGTCCATTCCCCGTCCAGTCGTGTTCCGTGCAGTCAGTCCCGTCCAGTCGAGTCGCTGTCGCCTAAGTCGAGGTCTCGGTGCTACAATGCGAGCGTGTCCCGGCGGCCAGTCGAGTCCCATCCCGGTGCAGGGTCGAGTCCCGTCCATCGAGTCGTGTCCCGTCCAGTACACGAGGTCTCGTCAGTTCGAATCCCGTGCCAGTCGAGTACCGGGTCCAGGTCGAGTGACCGTCCACCGAGTACCGTCCAGCCGAGTTCCCCGTCCAGTCCCGTCCAGTCAGTCAGTCCCGTCAGTCGAGTACCGTCCAGTCAGTTGCCAGTCAGTCCCCGTCCCGTCCGTCCAGCTCCGAGTCCCGCTTCCAGGTCCAGTCCAGTTCGCAGTCCAGTCCCCGTCCAGTTCCAGTCCCGTCCAGTCCAGTCCGTCCAGCCAGTCCCGTCTCAGTCCAGGTCCCTACGTCCCGTACCGTCCAGTCGAGTTCCGTCCCGTCCCGTCCAGTCCGTTCCCCAGTCGTCCAGTTCCAAGTCCAGCCCGTCAGTCCGTCCAGTCTCGTCCAGTCCTGTCCCGTCCCTTTTGGTCCAGTCCAGTTCCGCCCTTCTGTCGCGTTCCGTCCGCCTTGCCTCGCCCCCTACCCTCCTGTCCTCTCCCCGCCCTCTTCTCCGGCCCCGCTCGCCCTGTCCGCCCCGCTACTCCCCGCTCCACCCCGCTCCGCCCCGGCCGCTCGCTCGCCGGTAGCAACGCGTGCATCTGGCGCGTTATGCAACAGCTGCCGTTGCTGCGCCGCCCTCGCCCGCCGCCCCGCCCTCTTCCCGGCCGCCCTTCCTGGTTCGACTCGAGGGCGCGAGAGAATCGAAAGGAGCGGCGGCGGGACGAGAGACCACGCGGACGGCGCCAAATGTGAACTCTCGAATGGGAATGAAAAAATGAAATAATTAAATTTGTTCATACAATAGTCTCCCCGACCGGGTTAAGTCGGCCGTGGACCCGGACCGTTCAGGTCGGGGTGACAATCTTTGAACAAATTTAATTATTGAAATATATTGGTTACTCCCTATCAAGTCCACACTTTGGATGCATTTACTGTTGCCTGAAATATTTCTGGCGTAATTACCTCTCATATAAAGTGAGAGAGGTGGTGAAAATTATATAGGAAATATGTAAACAGGAATTTAATCAAAACGAACAACGCTTTTCAAAAATAAATGTTGCAAACTTCTATATCGTGTAAGGATAGAACATGATCACTTTAAATCAATGAACATTTGGTGGCCTCCATTGAAATGGTCGAATCCCGTCCATAGCCTGGCTGTTTGTGTGTATTCTTGTTGTCTTCACGTACTCTCCTTGCAGCTACCCCAATTATAAAACTCACAGTGCTCGCAATGACCAAGCAGTGCAGAATAAAAAAAAATATCACACGTGATTTCCCCTGTTTAGTAAGCAACATGCCATGCACTGGTGTTTGGCAGGTAGATGCGTCGCAGACAAATATATTTCGTGTATTTGCCAGAACCCAGTTCAAGACGAGTTGTCTACTAATCATTGGTATTATACAAGTATTATTTAAGTATGTGACTGCATATAAATCGTTCAGAATAAGATTTGTTAGAGAAGACGTAAGTTAATTATTATTCTCATGCTACATGAGAAATAAGAAACAAGCAACAGCCGAGCACGAGCAATGTTAATAAAAGTACGCAATCTTGAAACACAAGCACTGCAAACCAACGCATCTCAGCGGCAGCCGCAAGGAAATCTTGGGCGTCGCGGAGCACCGGACGACGCGAAACGCTCGCGCCCCCGGAAACCGAATTGCCGGCGGCGGCGGCGCTAGTGACAGCGGGCGCGGCCGCGGCCCTGGCGGCGGAGGTCGTCTAGACGCCGGGCCGCCCTAGGAAGTGCACAGCCGATTGCTTTCCTTTTCATTTCAAGAATCCGGTCATTACATCAGCTCTTCCGGTTTCTTGAGCTTGGAACTAATCAGTCTGAGGTACTGGCTTCCATCCACATACTCTGAACCCTCAGTTACGTATCAAATATATTTTTGATAATTGTATGTCTGATGTTCTAATTGTGCCTACATAATAACACAACATTTTAACAGGTGAAAAATATGATATAACAGGTAGTCTCTTGATAATTTTAATACTTACAAAAGAAGTAGTACTTTTATTTATTATTTTCGTCCAGTTGTTACTTCAGCCTTTTGCTTTCCATTTCACCACAAATGAGCGAATCTAAATGATATGAGAGATGAACTAGTTTTACCGGTTCTAGAGATGGGCACGGGAGAAATGTGAAGAAAAAATATCAATCGCCCATTTTCCCCCATCGCTCCAGCTTGCAGTAATCGATCTAGAGAAATGGAGGCTGTCACAAGACACGTCGAAATTTACTAACAGTTACCTAACAAGCAAGTATTAATAAAGCATATTCTAAAACTATCAAATCTTCATTTCTTATGAGTGTAATCTACCACAATCAAACATTTCTGAATGCTTTATTGCATTTTTGGACAGATAGCACTGCGTAGTATGGGTTGTCAGTAATGTTGGACTTGTGTTTCGGTATGAAGCTATGTATTTTCATTTGAAAACAACGATTTACAAAGAAGAGAATATTCACTTGATTGATTGGTTCATTATTCCGGGTTTCTATTCAGGGGTCATTAATATCGTAAGTGTAGTGAATGTTTTCATCACGAGAGTTGCCGGTGTAATTTTCGAGCAGAATAGTAAGAACCGGTGCCGACTTACACGCTGACTTCCTGGTGGGTTGGAATGGTGACAGCTGATTTACCGTGAACAGCTGATTTACGTCAAGTACACGGTTAAATAAATCATAGCTATCTAACTAGTGTTGAAAATCCGGCAGCACAGTCGAGACTCGAAGCCCTCTCAGTCAAAAGCACTGTAGTGACATTAGTTAATGCCCTGAGCCACTCCAGCCAGTAGGAAATTTGTTCGCGCGAGTCGAACTCGTAACCTTGAAATCTACTCAAAACAGATGCAAGATGCGAGAGGTTTAGAGCACCATCTAATCACGCGCGGATCCACGGGGAGGGAAATGAGAAAAATTTTCCCTCCCAAAAATGTTTCAGTAACTATTAATTTTAACTCGTCAAGCAAATATATTTTCGTTTAAACATTAAAACAAATACAATTGTATCACAACATAAGCTGAGTTTAGCCTGCGTCATTCTACATAATCTGTAATACGACACATTCGACCAAAACATTGCGAATACAAAAAATTTCCCCTCCCAAAATTCGTCTCTGGATCTGCACCTGATCTAATTCTGATGTAACATATGTCAACGGGCGGTTATCAACGGAGAACCCTCGTATTTTTCTCAGCATAGTTAAAAGCGGCAGTGCGAATTCATCGCCGGTGGAAAAAAAAGAAGAAATGAGGGGGGGTAGGGGCGGGCGTGTCGCCAGCGCGTGGCCACCACGGCGCCGCCGCCGCCGCCGCCGCCGCCGCCGCGATCGCCTGCAAATGAGCGCGCGCAGTCGTGCGTCGCGACGCATCGCGGCGTCCGCGCTGCCAGAGCCGATTAGCCCCCCGGCCCCCACAGCGCCCGCTAGCTCCCACCGAACTCTTCTCTGGTCAGTGCCTGGGTAGTGGGTAGTAGGGATGCGACATTGACAACGAAACTTCTATGTTGTCAAACATCGATGTTCAAAATTAAAACATCGATCTTAAAAATACATCTTCCACAAACCGTGGGCAGTGGGGATGCGACATCGACAACGAATCATCGATGTACGAAATTAAAACATTGATGTTAAAAATGCATCGCTTGCAAACCGTGGTCAGAGGGGGGTGCGACATCGACAACGAAACATCGATGTTGCCAAACATCGATGTTCAAAATTAAAACATCAATATTGAAAATACATCGCCCAAAAACCGTGGGCAGTAGAGTTGCGACATCGACAACGAATCATAGATGTACTAAATTAAAACATATATGTTAAAAATACATCGTCCAAAAACCGTGGGCAGTTGGCCTGATACATCAACAACAAAACATCGATGTTGCCCAACATCCATGTTCAAAATTAAAACATCCATGAATAAAATGTATTGTCCAAAAACCGTGGGCAGTAGGATTGCGACATCGACAACGAAACATCGATGTTAGCAAATATCGATGTTTAACATTAAAAAATTGGTGTTAAACACATCGTCCAAAAACCGTGGGCAGTGGGGATGCGACACCTACAACGAAACATCGATATTGTCAAACATCGCTGTCATCCCTAGTAGACAGATGATATTGGGTTCCGGTCAGGCGTGGTCGAACTATGCAGCGTCTGTGACCGCAAGGTTCTGCGGTTTGAGTACCGATCTTGGCAGGTTTTCGACGCTAGCTGTAATTAGAAGGAATGTTACATGCCTACGTCTGAAAGAAATATCCAAGGGTCTTCTTCTGTTTGTTCGATTAATACCAGGCGAATGCCGGAGACGTTCTCTAACACACAGGCCACGGACCGCTTTGCTTCATCCTTGTCCCTCTTCTGCTCTTACATACACTCTTACGCAGTTACGTGCACTCAATTACCACTCATGTCGAGAGACCAGCCGGGAGCCTAGAGCTTGTCTCAGACGGTGTGCAGCTGGTGGAGATAATTGTAGGGGCAAAAGTTCTGTACGCTGATGTGTAGATCTCCCGGCAGAGAAACTCCGCCGTATCTCGAGAATCAAACAATTCAATTCAATAATGTCTTACATTACGTTGCGAGGCTCAGGCCAGGCAATGAAAAACGGTATCACTTGGGTGACGAAACAAACGATTGTAATGTAGCTCTCGCGGCAGAGAAACACCTCCATATCTCGAGATATAACAATTCAGTTCAATGATGTCTTATTTTACGTTGCGAGGCTGAGGCCATCAGGCGGTGAAAAACGGTATCACTTGGGTGAAGAAACGAACGATTGTAGTGTAGCTCAGATGCATTTTTAGGCTTGATGATCTTGAAGGGTATTGAAAATGCTTTTGCTGTTCCTGTTACATCGCGTCAACAGCACAGAGAAAGACCACAACAAGGTCGAAACGTTGACATCACAGCCTTCGACGTGACGTCACCAAGACAGTCAAGAGCACTTGAAGACGAAGGATTTTCAATGCACATTCATAATACATCAAAAACTACACTGACGGGACGAATAGCCTAAGTAGTGGATATGAGCGTGATAAATTCTCACTCACCGATTCCATTTTTGAACTGTTCACTGGAGCGACAAATTTCAGACTGCCTTGGATAAATAGTTAAATTCGAGCCAATTTATGAGGGATTGGTGGAGGATAAAGGGTTATCTCGTTTCCCGTACAATTCTAGCCATCAAGCATTACTTCATCATTCAATGAACCAATCATGAATCAACATTCATCTCATGCGTCGATGAGAATCATAATGCAGAAAAGATAAAGTCAATTCTTCCCTTCTTGTCACACTGATGTCATAGTTCTAAACTCGAAATCCGATGGTATGTTTGTGGAAAAAAGAGATACCCTATGCGGTAGTTTTTCTCCGAGTTATCTTGTTACCATTGTCTCTCAACCCACCATTGCCCTATCATCATTTAAACCAGTCAGACGCGACAGTCACACGCCAATTCATTCATCTTAGCCAAATTGAGAATGATAATAATGATAAAGCCAGAGAATTGTTGGCTTCCCATCCAATTGGAAGTTCGGCTTGCAGTACAACGGCCATCGTTCTCGATTTTCTATGCTGGGAATCGACGCCAAGTCCCGAAATATCCGCGAGACATCTGTGAAGGAAAATAAATCTTTACGCGGCAGTTTTTTTTATTTTTCTCATTTTACTTATTCTTCAGTGCATCATGAACTTTATAAATTCCATATTGAGATTCAGGAGTTAGTAAAAGATAATGATAATTAAGTAAGTCGTTGTAAAATATTCAACTCTCAGTAACGAAGAGCCATGAGAATTAGAATTACGACAGGAAAAACTAAGACAGATAAGATCCAGAATAAATAAAAAAATATAAATGCATACATAAAATGGAGCAACTTCATTCTGAATTCCGCGTGGCATAATTGTGAAGAGTTCTATTATGAGAATAAAATTCACCTGTTGGCATAAACTAAATACAAGGAAGAGTACGTAATAAAGAATATAAATGAATAAGTAATTTAATTATAAATTTCTGCAAAATATTGTTTATTTTCCGTCACTCAGGGAATACTCATCTTGATGTTTACAGAAAAACCAATGACTGGTTGATATGCAGTGATTAGAATTTTGTTTCCTTGAATTGCAAGATTGAAGACTCTCGCAACAGTGACAAGACGACTGAGTAAAGAGCATCCATCGCTCATTGCTGCTTTCTGTCGTTGAAAGTTTTGAACTTCGCAAGCTGAACTATTGTCCTGAAGCACCTTTCTGTTAACTACATTTTATTTCAGGCGTTGCTCCATAGCAATGAATGCTTTTTCCTTATAGCATTCACTCACTATTCAATGGATTATGTACGTGAAATAGCATTTCGAGCACACTCAGACGTCTTGACTCATGATATTATCGTGACTGGTTGGATGCCTCATGAAATGTCCGTACTTAATGTAGCAATTCATGTTCAAGAACATTTGCTCTTTGAGATTTTCAGTGTTCATTTTCATTGTTCTTCTTTACCAGATGCTCTAAATAATGAAACGTTGATGCTTGATAGCAAACTATAGATTTGTAAGACTGAAACAAATGCAGCAATTCCCATCATCCTCAACATTTTTACAAACCTTTCAAATAAAAATTACAAATTTTAAACTCATTTCCAAATACACTTCTCACGAACGATAACGAAAAATCATGACATGCAAAAGAGGCATTATGTGGAAACATTTGTTAGCAAACTATGTGTGATTTCGTCAGAGAAACAAATTCAGTAAATTAATATTGATAAAATATAATTTGTTTCGTACGAGAATGCACCAAAATTTACATATTGATACAAATTATTGAAGACATGAGCACATTTTAATACGAATAAATAACTGTCGAGTACGAAACTTCATAACATTAAAATAAGCTCGTTCACAACCTGGCCTGATTCCCCGAAACTGGGAATACTACCGTAATGAAGTGTTATTTTAACAAAAGCGAACTCCCCAAGAGCCCATTGAGTTTCTCCTCATTCATATTTGTCCAATGAAGCTACGTCATGCTCTGCATCCGATAGACAAACGCCACCCACGGGTCCGTACCCACTCTCCCTGACCTTGTAACCTTAACGTAATCGCTACGTGCGAGAAAGGAGAGGAGCTTATTACGGGAGAGAATGTTTTGCAAGTCAATAGGCAGGGGGCGTGCCTCGTTAGAAGAGACGAGCTTTTGGGTGAAGATCCACCGGCTCTTTCTGAATGTCAGATTAACAGGTGCTCAGTCGGGCTCTCGGCCTGTCCGCCCCGTTACAACGGTACGTGATCCACGAAAATCTGGCCATTCATAAACGGAATCAGGCCTGCAACATTTACAGGACACTGTAAATGTTTGTACTGTAAAATGCACACTGTCATTTATCTTCTGTTTCTACTTTCTCGTAGACGTACGGAGTAATATATGTACTATAGAGAAAGTTATGTAATGTAGTGGCAAAATACGGTAATTTTTTGACAGAAAAACTCGTATTGTGAAGCCCTGGTAAAGAAAAAGTGGGTAAATTCTGTTCTAAAATGTACTAAATTACTCCCTCTAACACGTTATGTGGTCATATTTCACAAATAGTGAGCCCTTGACATCGAAGAATTTTTTTCTCAAGCCCGTGCACACCACAAGCGCCTAAACCATATGTACCAAAATGGACATTCCCCGGACGATCTAGCAGAACTCAAAGCTTTGCGATTTTGTAAACATTCAATCATTTTTGTTTTCTATGTAAGATTATCAAAAAACGATGCAAAAACTGGTATTTGTCTCATATCCGCTAATTTTCTACAATATATTTATAGAATTTGCAAAAAAATTAACATTGCATAACCACAATATTAATTATTTATCAATTAAACTTGAGATTATTTTCTTAAATTATATCTCATCCAAAAAATTAAAACTTTAAAAAAGTCTTGTACAAATTTAATACTTTACAAGAAGCCCCAAGGACATTTTCAAAATTTTCTCAAAAACGCTTCCACATTCTTGAGGTCCATTCTTTAGCACAACTGTTTTTACGTTTACTCTTGATACTATAGTCTGAGGATATTAATTTTTCGGTGCATTTTTTCCTTCAATTGAATGGCGATATGCAAAACCCACAAACATTTAAAAATGAAGCAATGACGCTCTCTAGACTACCGAACACCATCTGATTGGTTTTTAGAATACATCCAAGCAATGTTTCTGTTATGCTGATTTTTGGGGACAGAAAACTTAATCCACATATTATTGTTCTTAGGTTCTTAAATTTATATATATATATACATATATATATATATATATATATATATATATATATATAAAACCAATGATAAATATGATTGATTAAATTACGATGCCAACTTCCTCCTCGAAATTTCACGATAAGTCCCAACTTCCCAAACCATTTTCAACTGTATTGATTCTTGTGAATTTAGTGATTTATGCGTAACTTTATTCATTCAGTATGAACCCGTAGTTAGAGCAGAGTGTAGATAATAATTAAGACTATAGAAAAATTACTTTTTATTCACTCATATTGCAAAATATGAAAATATTACAAGTCCCATGATATTTACAAACTATAGAAAGTACCCAGTTTTGGATCCATCAACTTCTTCATAATACTAAATACTTCTACTTATTACCTCAGCTACATATCACTAACACTTCAATTATTTTACTTTCCGCGTGTATTCTGCTCGTCTTTTCGAATTTTTTGTTTTATTTTTGGATATTACATTTAAATGAATATCCACGTTTTTCTTTCATATATTCATCAAGTAATTTAATATCCATTAGTAGTTTACGCTTAACACATATATTACGTTCCATATTTTTTTACTAACATTTACCTTCCAACATTATAAGTTTATTATCAGTTTTTGCAATAACAGGAACTGCGCTCGTACATATTGTCCATATGATTTTAGTGAGGGACTGCACATGATATTTGGAATAATCATCTAAAACATTGAATAATAATCTAATTTTTAAAATTGTGATCATTATTACTCCGAGAACTACATTTTACTTTGTTCCCTTTTCTCCCTTTTTTTTTAAAGTTTTTGTAAGTGTCCTAGATTCCTAGTCTGCATCCATTACAGCTTATACTTCATTCTTAATGAGGTCTGACTAGACCGTTGCTAATTTGCATCCGAAGTATCCTCACTCAATGAAATTTGTGTCAAATACTTAATGGGTCGTTGCATTTATTGGAAGAAACTTGTTGTGCTAAAAAAGCGCATACATTTTCTCTTAATTTTTAACGTTTGCTAATTTTTAATATTCTTTAAAAACGAGCCCTGCGCCATTCTTTTAAGTGTCCATTTTTCTATCCACGAAAACAAATTTTAAAAAAAATTAAAGACAAATTTGGGGCCATTTTTGGGACAGACGGACAGACAGACGTTTCACCGTTATTCCGTTTTCCACGAAAAAAATTGAATTTTAACTACACAAAGTGTTAGAGGAAGTAATTTACTATATAAAGGACTAGATGTATCCATTTTTTATTACCAGGTTCTTGTAATAAGAGTTTTTTTGTTGAAACATCGCTGATTTCAATTAGTATACTTTTTGCTTCTTAAGAAGTAAAACTAGAATTTAAAAACTATGTGTTTGAACAATGAAAAAAAAAATGTTATAATATCGGGCATCCCTCTTGATGTGAAACGCAAAAACTGTGAAAAAATACTTATAGTATATCTTTACCTGAACTCAAACACTAGACGCGGATGAGTTAGTTTAAATAAATATTTCAAATCACAAAGCAATGAAAGTAAAAAGTAAAATAAATAAAACGTCACCGCCGAAAAAAAACTCAGGGAATTGCAGAAGTAATAAATAAATGAGGAAATTCCATAATACATTTTTCAAAATAAACATTTCATTTATCAAGTTATGAACATGGGACAGATACGTCACGTCACAGCGTAGCAGAACAGTTGTCTAGTGGCATTCTTGACCGCATATGTTCAAATAACACATCAATCCATCAAAGGGAAAATCTTGCGCGACGAGTCTGCAACCAAATATTTCCACAGAGAGATGACGTAATGACATAAAAGCGGCTCTACACATTCGGTATTCGCCGAGCAGCGAGCTACCGCTCGCCCAATCCCAAACAGGTGTTGGGTTTGGGGAATGTTAGCTTCCTTTGGTGTCCTAAAGGTGGCTCCTTACATTCGACATTCGCCGAGGAGCGAGCTCCTGCTCACTCAATCCCCAACTTCTGATGTATTCGGCGAATGTTCGCTCCCTTTGATGTGTCCAAAAGACCGACACGTTGTGGGTAGGGCGAATATCGAATGTTCGGCGCTTGGCGAATCGCGAGCAACCCGTCCACACTACTCGGGATTCAGCGAGCGGTTGCTCGGGATTCGCCGAATGTGTGGAGCCGCATTTCCCTTTCGAGAGAATTACTGCGCTGCGTCGTGGGTGACGCGCGTGCAAGGTTCCATTTGCGGCCACCGGGAGCGGGTGCAGCGCCCGCCAGCGGCTGCCAATACCGGTTTCTCCGCTTCGGCGAAGAGGAAGGAAACCTGTAGTCGGTGCCCATTCTCACCTCCAGTGAAAATATGCAAAACCAACTTGGATGCGCGACGAAAGTGACTCCGCGGCACCGGATGCGCTCGTAAGGTTCGTCCGCAAAAGGACTCGAACACGGTTGAGTGACTGAACGAGGAGACCCACCTGTCGGGAAGTGTTCAGTCCAGTTGACGCGTCGTACTTACCTAACTGAGGAACTAGCCTCGAAACGTCAGTGCAAGTTTCAACCACACTCATTGCGCTGTGGTGAACGGTAGAAACTAATTTTACTTCTTGCGGAAAGGAAAATCATTAGGAAAACCGACACGATAGAGTAGATTTCTATTCGAAATTGTTCTTTAGTGTCGTGTGAATTGTTTAGTGTAGTGTTCAGTGTAATGTTTAGTCTAGTATTTTTGTTTACTGTAGTGTAAATTTTTCTTAATAATGTAGGACTGAAACATAACGACAATAATATGATGACATTTGTATTATATATCTTTGTTCACGTTAACGGGCATCTTACGACAATACAACAAAATTTATCACATATGCATAAAGGTTTTCAATTCGTTTTAAATAAGGTAATTTTGAAGAATGTGAAATGCCCACCAGCACATTAGTCAATGCAGATGATTGAATTTAAATTGTGTAATTGCAATCCATATTCATATTTACGGGACCGAAAAAATAGTAAGTGTTATTTCAATTAAGTTTAGTGCATTACTTCTAATTCGCATCCTTAAGACCAACATTTTAGAAATTTCCACAACATTTTCGAGGAGAGAAAAGTAAAAAACAATAGTATTTTGAAATTTGTGCCACCGTTTTATTTATTTGCTGTCGATATATTGTACTGTTTAATGACATGTGAAAGGAGACCAACAGGAATAAATTCCAAACTTAATTTTATTAGACAACAAAATATTGACTACTCCATGAAATGTCCTTCACTACCACGAAGGGGTCTGAGCTCTGGCGAGACTTCTTCTCGAAGAGAGTCGTGGATGAATCATAGTCCAGCGTCGACACATTGACATTAGCACGTGTCAAGTGAAACGAACAAGACATGAATCATGCATGACATTTTTTAAAAGTCTGCCCGACTCAAGACGACGCCGATTTTTTTTAAATGACTCCGAAGGTCGGCTACCTTCTCTTCGAAAAAAAAAAACCAACAAAACAAAACTTTCCCGCTCTCTCCGGCATCACATTATCCTTCTCAACCCTGGGACTAATTAGTTTTCGCCGTGATATCTAGGCGACGGGGTTCCGTTTCACTTCATGGCATCAGGCCGTATCCTTCCTGATGACGAGATCGGAGGAGAGACCAACGCACGTAAACGCGGATCTCGAGCGATAGACTGAAAGATTTCGCGCATGCGCAGAGCCGCTGGCAGGGTTGCCATTGTGTTTGCCAATGAAACAAAATTCCCCAACTTCGAAACAAAAAATATTCTCCTAATTATACACATGCTTAGCATACTCAAATATCAGACATGTTATTGTACAGATTTCTTTGTCAATTCAATTGAAAGGAAAGTTTCGTCACTAAGTACATGGTACTTCAAGAAAAGGTGAACTCAATAAAAATATTTCTTACAGTAAAATCTGGCTATTACATAACTTGTGTATGAAACCACAATGATTATATATATATATATATATATA
>BOPP01000057.1:3455367-3468411 GCA_017312745.1 Gryllus bimaculatus
GGGGGGGGGGGGGGAAGGGGGCGATGGATTCGGCTCGCGGGCTCCGCAGTGTTGTTCTCTAACGTTCTGGGCGTGGGAGAGATGCGAACCCGCGATACGCGCGTAACACCGTCCATGCAGACGACCGCCGAGGAAACGATGGATAATTGGATAAGGCCATTTTCACCCGCCTTCGGAGGCTGTGTGGTAAAAGTTCGCCGTGGAAGATACAAAGGAGGGAACGCAATTTAGAAGAATCGTCAATGATGAGAAGAAATGCTGTAACATTCATCTACCTGTGGGGTCCGCACCGTCCCTACAGATCCTTGGCTTTCCTAGCTTCTTGATTAGCTTCTGATGAAATTGTTTGCAAAATTCGTTTGCATCTATTAAAATTACATTTGTTGGGCTGTGCAGGTTACATCTAAGTAAGTTCATAGTGCACACAACAAGCAGCTGTTACAAAAGATCAGGTCTTCATTAATTTAATAATTGATTCTCACCAAGAACACTGACATATTTTAATGTTATGGATGTGAAACAACTTTTCAGGAATAAATAGTGTCAATATATTTGGCCTGGGGTTTTAAAAATTACTTTATGTTGTCTCAGATGAACTCGTGCCTTTGTAAAACATATCTGATTTAAAGAAGCATACATTCACACATATTTGATCTAGTATTCTGTATTTTAAGTACACAAATGATTTATTACCGTCCTTGCGTTAATCTAATACTAAGGTAATATAGCGAGAGTCCTCAATGCGACAGAATAAGTACTAGTATACGAGGCCATCCATCGCTGATATACAACCACGGCTCCTTTTTCGAGCTTCAATAATAAAGATGTTAGTTGTCGAAAAGTTTCCGCTGGGCATCGTAATATGTGATAAAAAAGAGGCCCTCCTAAAACATTACGTGACCAAAAGTCGTGAGTCGGGAACGGCGTGTAATATTGTACAACCAGTCGCAATTAGAACGGAAGTAGTAGGGAGAACCATTTTGTCAGTCGTGGATCTCTTGTGGACATTACGCGAACGCAATCAGAGTCATTCATCATGTTGGATTCCGACACGGCCGAGGCACTTATCTTGGGCGCGTTAACCTCTGGTGCCAGGGGGCGTTAGAAAGCGGACCATTGTGCTTCCATTAGGTGGCTGCGGGCGAGGAAGCCATGGTGGCAGGCCTGCTCGAGGGCCCTGGGGGTGAGTTCAGGTCTGTATGACGTCATTTACCTCCGGGAGCGTTACGATTTTTTCTTTGCTCTGTGGTTGGTTTCGCGCATGTTGTTTAAGCTGCAATGTGTAATTCTTTTCAGACATGTGTTTTCAAACACTTTGTAACTACCAAGTGGGGAACTGCATAATTAGAGGAGTGTTTGTTTAATCTATTCAATAATTCTTCTATGACTTTCTTCGTAGCTCATCATGAGCTTTCATAACGACATATATAGTTCTTCCTGTTGCTGTTCCAGTTAAAATATCCCATAACGCATGAATATAATGAAGTTGAACTGATGTTCCAAATTCATGAAAGGCAACCTTAGATATCGTATTACTTTAGGCGAATATTTTGAAATCTCTACTTGATGACGTCCAGAAATTTTACTTTATCGCCTTACTACGTAGGTATGTAAAAGAAAGAGAGCGCGACAGTATCCGACTGCTCATATGTGATTTTCTACAAAACTGGTATTTTCCAATTGACCTGAAAAAATTAGTCTTACGATTTTAGAGCGTATATTTTGATCAAGTACTTGAAGATTCAACATTTTCAATTTTTTTTAAAAAATGGATCCAATTTTTTTATTAAACTTTGTCCTTGAATACCGCAAAAGACATTAAAAAGGGGCTATTCGATTTTAGTTAAATTCCCTAAATTTTCTAAAATTGCTAGAAGTTCAAATATGTATCGGCATCTTTCTACAACTTCAATATTTAAGGTAGATATTTTTTCAATGGTATCTCCTTTTAAAAAATATGTATTGAAACAAGATCATATTCAAATTTTAGAAAATGTTACTCTATTTCGAGTAAAATTAAGTGAAAAATATTCAGTTTAAAAAAATTTCTTCCTCGAAAACGGCTCCAATTTTTTTCCTTATTTTGTCTTTCTTATGTACGGCAGAATGATGAATATTGTGTTGGCCTCATTTTCGGGAAACACTCTGTATTTTGAAAATTGCAACAAATTAACATTGCGAAAGTATAATATTAAAGATACAGATTTTGTCTTAAATGAAATCTGATTGTTTAGACAGCCTTACCGACTTCCATTTTATTGTAATTCTAGTATTGAAATCATTTAATGAAAACCTTCACAGATTTATCTGAACAAATAAACTGTCTCACTTTCAGCACTAGGGCCAAAAATTGAACTTTAAACACACTATGTATGCACTGAAAGAACCTCTTTTAATAGTGACTGTCTAAAAAATCTGAGAGGGTTCTGGCAATCATCTATTAACGTGAAGGAAAAGCCTTCAAATTCAGGAAGTCCTGGAATTCACATACTCAACTGCACGGTGTATTTTAGCATAAGACATTTTATCGACTCTGCTTTTACTTCGATGTGCGAGCAGCATAAAATTCAGTTTTCCGACGCGCGATTTCTACGTGATTCTTTCTCAAGCCTACGCCATCGAACACTTTCACCAAAGGTAGGTCCCCTATGCTCAGTGATTAGTTCGAAGTCGTGGCCTTCAGGGAAATCGTGAGGAGGAGAGTCGTTATGGTCCGGGCGCTTCCTCCTCGTATATTGCAGTCGCCTGAAGAATATTGGCGAAATCTTTAGAAAATCTCATTTAGAGTAGCCAACACACCTGCTTCGTAACAAATGACAGCATATGCAGATATCGGTTTGTTCTGGATATACTACGAAGGGAGTCGTTATTATTCTTCAAACCTTCTTATAAAAATGTTATGTTGTATCCATGTAGAGGAAATATCATGATTCACATTAGGGGAAATTTCCTTGTAACTTACTGGATTGTAAATGTAATGTATGTCATACACAGTTGTAACGTAGAACACTATATCATTAAAACGTCTTGGTTCAGAACACATTTCAAGTTAGCGTTCACAAATCATCGCATAAAGAGACCCCTTCAGGAACCATATATCTTCCTGACACCTAAAGGAAATAAATATTTGTCTAAAGCCTCTAAACACTAAACTGTAATTGATGTGTTAAGGTACCAATTTGCCTTGCTCTGACTAGGGTCAAACGTCAGGTGTGAAGTTGTCTAAACACGATCCTGTTCCGACGGATTTGTTGAAAGGAGGACCCTAACCACGATATAATGAAGTATCTCCCTTCGTTTTAACTTCTTTTTTCCTACCGCCACAAAAATGGAATCGGGTGTGCTTTAAGGAAGACATTTTTTCAGATACGAAATGAAAAGTTTATATGAGGGTCAAACGTCACTGCAGATTTTCTCCCGATCGCCATTGAACATGTGTTGGAATATGTGTCATGAAATTTATGAACTGTTTCATTTTATATATATATATATATATATATATATATATATATATATATATATATATATATGAATATCTAAGAGAAAATAAATAAGTGATACATTTCTTTGAAACATTTAAATGAATTATTATTATTATTATTATTACTACTATTATTATTATTATTATTACAAATTATGTTTGACTGTTCAACGAATGTTCACTTAAGCTAACAAGACGGTCAACACATTGAACACACTTTTGATGCTAATAGTCCCTGTAACGGTGACATTTTACATTTCAAAACCGGTTGGCAATTGTTAGTTTAACAATTACCTGGGAATATTTTTCCCGTTTTGCAATTGTCAAATACTGTTGCGATCTCACAGCTGCATAGCGGAAGGAATGTTACAAATGATGTTTGACCGTTTAAAGAATTGACTTGTCTTGCGAGTTTCAGCGTTAAGAAACATCATTTGTAAAATTACTTCATGTTGCACGCTGACGAACCGGGTCTCATTTATGACATGCCAATGTAAGAGCCAAAGTCATCCAGTAACGGGCCATTTCGAATATGCAAGCTTTACGACGGCCAGAGTGATATACTGGAGAGAGACAATTCTCAGGCGTGGGAACTGCAATTTCACAGGAATGATATTCAGTGAATGACACAATTCTACTTACTAGAAAGTGAATGAAAATTTACTAATAACATACTATTCAAGAAACTATGTGGAGATAAAATTCAAATTATACAATTAATTAGCGCTGAAGAATAAACATGTATGAATAATAACTTATATATCGAAAGTGGAAACAAAGATAACGTATTGAGCTTCAATTGCTCAAATATTTTCCATTATATAGTTGATTTAATGATTATAATGATTACTAGTAATTCCGGGCGCATCAACTGATAAGGTCATATTTCCGTAAGTGTAGTGCATGTCCCCCGGCAGTTGGGGATGATCTTTTCCCGTTGCATGGAATAACTCGGGGATCTCCCGTTGACTAGCGAGATTTTCCCCAACCAGGTAACTCCTACCAGCTGGGCACTGCCCAGCCAGGAGAAGCTCTAAGCTCCTAACCGGTCTCCCGGAATGTGTTAGTGTAGCATACGTGAGCGTAAGAGTGTGTGTAATGAGTAGGACAGGACAAAAAATGGGAAGGAAAGATCGCGCCTGGTCCGTGGCCCGACTGGTGGAGCATTGCTCCGGCATTCGTCTGGTATTGATCGGAGATACCACGAACAACTATCGATCAGAGCGGCCGGCCAACAGAATTTCCATCGAGTAAGAAATTGGCCTATCTATCCGGCTAATGTCGAAAATCCTGCCACCGTCGGAAATCGAACCCCAGGACCTCACTGTCAGAGGGACGGCAGTGACATAAGTTGAAGCCCTGAGCCACCTCTCCCGGTCCATTTTTTATTTAATTATAATCTGACAGACTTTCGTCCAACATACAACTACAGCTAACAGAAATAAAACTAAGAAAAATATGACTTGTAAATGTCACGATATCATTACAAATGTTATAATCAGTCATTAAGTACAATATAAGTATGCAATTCAGTAAAAAATGTTCTGCCGGACTCCAAATGTCGCAACCTGACTCCATTTACCATCCTAGTCATTCTAGTGATAGGGTTATTTGCAATGTACGCATTTTATAGAATGGAATAAGTATCCCTTTTTTCTAGAGCAAATTGCAGAGACTCCAAAATTCAATTTTTCGAGTAACACTGGCCAAACAACTCCACCATTTACTAACTTAAACACAAACAAGATATCATTAAAGTTACAAAGAGACAAAATAGTGATCATGTTTAAGGTGGAAGATATGACACGATAATCATGATCAATGTAAGGGTCGTGAATTCCTTAACAAGATGCAGCAATTCTCAAAATCTTGTGCTGGATAGATTTAAGTTTAGCAGAATGAATGTGACAACACGAGACTACACCACAGATGAAAACATTCAAACAGGTTTTACAAGCATCGTATATAATGTTTTTAAAACGTTCACCGCTTTCAGTTCAGCACATGTTCATCGGGCGAAACCAAGAATTTGGTTGGATTTATTAGTCGTGAAGTCAATTTTGGAAACAAATGACATTTTAGAGTCAAAGTATACACCCACATCCCGAATCACAGAGACACATTCGATAGATAATTCGATAGGCATTCACGGTGTATTGGAAGTAGGCTACTGATCGGGAACGAGAAAATTTAAAAGATTTGCATTTGGCAACATTTAAAACAAGATAATTCTCGTTACACCATTTACTAAATGCATTTAGCGTTGATTGTAAGGAATGTTGGTCATTTATGCACGTGATCGATTTAAAGAGTTTGCAATCGTCAGCAAATACGAGTAAGTCTTCGTAACTGTGAGATTATATTAATTTAGGATGAGGTAAACTTAATAAATACAATTTTACAAGTTTACGAGGCTCTGTGGGCTCCACAATTCAGTATGTAGTTCTTTTGCATAATAAAGTAGAGAATTAAACTTAAGTCTACTATAATGCAGCATTTGAACGAGCCCATACTATAGTGTGCGTTTTTCTTGCAACGTCCCAGTGTATGTTGCTGCGTGACGACGAGAAAATTCACTTGTTACGTTGAGAAGACCGGAATACGGCGTGGGGATGTCGACGTGCTAATCACGCGTACCCCCTTAACCCATGGCCGCGAGGCAGGGACGTCGCCGGTAGGCCTGAGCCCGTTCACGGGCTGTCGCACCAAGTACATACCTACATTCATACATACATTCATACACACATACATACATACATACATACATACATACATACATACATACATACATACACTCATACACTCATACATACATTCATACATGATACATACATACATAATGCTGGATTAACAATACATTTATACTACTCTCTCTCAACGTAATATAATTCCCAATTTATTCATTTCAGTATCAAGAAGTGCGCAACTTAAAATGTAAGTGGGCACTCAAAACAAGTTGCTGCAAGCAGAGCGGAGAAAGGTAGGCCACTGCTGTGAAAGGAGCTATGGATGAGGCTGCCATCCCGGAGCGAAGCTTGCTATCCGACACGAGGTGGCAGCCCACGACCTCCCACCCACAATCGCCGACCCCCGGCCTCGGACACACGCGCGCCGCTCTCTTCCCACCCACCCACCCACTCACCCACCCGCTCGCGAGCGGCGGTCGCCACTGGTTCTGCCCACGCCGCAGTGATTGCAGCGATGGTGGACGTTGTGGCAACGCAAATGATGTTTGATGGCGTGTACCTGGTATGGCCAATGGTGGAGTTCGTGTTTTTATTGCGGGAAGTGGCGGTGTTCCTCGCCTGCTGGAGATCCAGCGCAGAGCTATACGTCGCATTTCGGGGGTTTCTCACCCCGGATTTCTCTAGAAACGAGAACCGTCGTAGTCGGGACAAGATCTAAGCTACCGACTGGTCGCCCGGCATGGGTGGTTGTGTAGTCGGAGAGGAGGAAGGAAAGACCCGCGGGCTGTATGTTAGGATTACAGTGAAATAATTATATGAGTCGTCATTGCCAACAATATTATTTATTAAAAAAGAAGCTTTCGATGGCTTAGCCATCATCATCAGTTTTCTAGTAAAGAAGAAAAACAATAACATTAAAAATTAGGATTCTAGGTTTCTTAGGGGAATTCACGTGGTGTTGATCTGAGAAAGTACGAAGAAATATCGAATGGAATAGCTGCCCGCTAGAATTTTCCTGCCAGTGGATGAATTCGACGTAGTTATATAGTATATTGAAAGTATATTACCGTCAATACTCAAACCACAGGACTTTTCGGTCAGAGTTTTTGCATTGGCAACAGTTGATGATTTGAACTATGACGGTCACACACAAATGAGAAAGAAAGAGGAGACGCGATAGTGATGACGGTGATGAAGAGGGGACTGAGAAAGATAGAGATGACATATTGTGCGAATGATGTGTGTTTACAGAGGAGGAGATGTGTGCGTATGCTGCCATTTATACAACTCTGCCCCTGGCAGGTATCAGCTGTTGACAGTTTCATCCAATCGGGAGCTTGAACGTCGTCATAGTGATGTCACCATAGTAACGTCATTATGATGACGTTCAAGCTCCTTATTGAATAAAACCGTCAAAATCTGATACCTGCCAGGGCAGAGTTGCAAAAATCGCAGTATAGTATCGATCATGAAGTTGGTGGTCGCGATGAGAGTTTAAAAAACGTCGGGACTACGAAGGTAGAGAGAGCTTCATGGGTAATTGTGACACGAATGATGAGAGAGGATGTGAAGATGTGTAAAAAACATACGGGGGAATGGTTGGGGTAGGCCGAGGTGGAAAATTCGGGAGCAAAGGAACATGAACCAGAAACCGTCTGCGATTCCAAAACGGGAAGCATGGTGCGGTGAAGCATAGTGTTTTATAGCAGCAGAAATGAAAACTACGGTTGTGATGGCGTTGGAGGCGACCAAAATTTACCGTAATGTTGGTATTTGTAGTGGCGGCAAGGACTTGAATGAGGAAAGTGGAGGATATGCCGCAAAAATACTGAAAGTAATAACGGCAAATTTGACTGCGATGAGAAATGAAACTAAATGGCCAAAAAGTGGAGGCTAGGTGGACTCCGACTAGGCAAACTAGGCAGGTGCCTGGCGGCTCAATATCGAAGAAGTTACACTGATTATAGCAATTACATATTTTAAGTGCCCCAATAAATTTCAAAACAATAAGTATTTCAGTTAAAAAAATGAACGGATATTTTTATTTTGTTAGTTGTCAGATTTTTAGAATATTTATTTAATTCAGATTTCAAAAAATCTGGATAAATACAATAATAATTGTAAGTAATTGGAAGTTATAAAACAGCATTACCGACAAAAAATAATACTTGTTGCGCCAGATGTTTAGAGGCATCTGACAGCTCGGTGGGCGGAGGGAACTCGTCTCCTACACCAACTTCCCTACGTACCGACGGAAAAAAAATCGCCATCGGGTGCTATGTTATTTCCCAGGACGTGTGAACGCAGCTCCCCATATATTGTTCTATGGGTAAATGGGAGGGTTTTTGTTCTGGTGTTAAATGAGAGGGGTCTGAATCTTTTTGTTGCCTATGGTAGGCGAAAGGTTGCCGAAGGTCTGAAAGTCCGATCCCAACGTCGGTTTGGATGGGGTGTGCGCGGAACAAGTGAAGACATCGGCCAAGATATATTAAGATTCAGGCAAAAGGGAGAGGAAGTTCCAGGAAACACAGACGTTATGGAGTAACGGTGACTTAGGAAAGTGCAAACAGAGACAAATGAGGCGGAACTGTTGGAATGGCGGCAAAAACTAGAAAGGCGGAGGCATACATCAGAGAGATGAAGGCGCTTGTGCGGTAGGAAGGACAAGTAAAAGCGGAGCAGAGGGACATAGTGCAGGAAAATTGAAAATTTGTTGATTCCCGACTCGTCAACTACTTAAGTGATTAGTTCCGGAACACTAGTGCATATTAAGTCGCCCTACTGCAGCCTCAGATCCGACGCCGACAACCATCCAAAGCTGACAACGTCAAAAACCCAGTCTCAACTTAGCTAAGTTTAAAGCAAATTTTAGGCTAATTAAATGCTCTATTCCCGACGTTTAGGCTCTTTTGGGTTTTTCAATCTCTTGAGCACACACAATTACAACATAATATCATTGCAAGACAACGAACACCCATCAAAAATTAAAGGCTAATTTTAGGCTCAAGGAAAAAATGTTCTACTTGAAATATTTAAAAAATCAGGGCTGTCCAAAGAGGCATTCAACATAGTACGTTATTATGAATGAATAAACGGGAAAACCCAAAAAAACCCATCAAAATATGTTTTTTGGAATATGAATGCCGGAATAATTTCCGCTTAATTCTAAAATTAACGTTAAATTTTTGTAGGATTCATATATTTTCAGTTTTTTTCTTTTCGTGTTTATTCGCTCATATGAATCTGAATAACTGTTTCTCTTTTTATAACCTTGATTTTTGGAAAATATGAAATAAAACGTTTTTTTCCAAGAGTCTAAAATTATCCTTAAATTTTGGATGCATTTTCGTTGCCTTGCAATGATAGGAAGTATTTTTTATCTGCGTGTGCTGCTAGCTTTAGACTACACCTAGCGGCATCCACGATTTTGGGAAATCCAAAAGAGCTTAAAGTACGGGAGTGGAGCATTTAATTAGCCTCAAATTAACCTTTAAATTTGGATATGGTTAGATTTAGATTGGTTTTCGGGCGCTTCTAGGTTTAAATGGCTGGCGCAGACCCACACAACGTCTTGCGGAATTTTCCCTCCACCGATACACGGGTCAAACTCTAAGCTCCCAACTGGTATCCCAACATTTGTGATAATGTAGTGCAAGTAAGCGTAAAGGTGTGTAAGAGGTAAAGAAGAGGAAGGAAAGATCGCGTGCGGTCCGTGGCCTGTTTGATAGAGTACTACTCCTGCATTCGCTGGTGTTGATCGAAGAAACCACTGAAAACTACCGTTCAGAACAGGTGTACATTAGAATTCTCCTCCAGACAGGAAATGAGCCAGCTCTGTAGATAGCGCTGTAGCTCTGTAGATCCAGCTCTGTAGATAGCCCCACAAATCCGCCCATACTTGGAACTCAAAGCCCAAAACCTCAGTCAACGACGTTGCCCTAGATGCACAGCGTGGGCGCCAAGCTATGGCACCGGGTCGGGAGTAAGCGGCGGAGGGATGAGGGCGGACGCGGTCCCGGAGCGGCGGCGTGGGCGCCGGGGCCGGCGCGGCGGCGGCGGCGGCGGCGGCGCGGCCGAGCCGTAGATCCACCGCACGAAGGTCACTTTCACCCGCTATGCAGACGAGTCTCCCCCTGGCGAAGACTCTCAGAGCGCACCCCGCGCCTTTCACCGCGCCCCGCGCCGGGGTGATGGACCGCCCCCATAAAATCCCGCGCCACGAGACACGAGATACAAAGAGTAGCGCTGTCCATTCCATTCCAACGATCCCGCCATTTTATAGACAGTTGTCAGAAGAAGTATTGAGTACTGTTAATCTATCCGAAACCAATATTAATATTCTTGAAAATCTCCATAAAGTCGCTATTTTATATCCAGTTGTCAGAAGAATTGGAACTTATTGTGTGTTTTGGGAACCGTGAATTTACCGCAAACCAATATTAACATTTTTGAAATTCTCCAGAACGTCGCTATTTTACATCCAATTTTCAGAAAATAAGAAACTGTGTTATTCTGTGTTTGAGAACCGTGAATCAATCGCAAACCAATATTAATATTCTTGAAAGTCTCCATAACGTTACCATTTTATATCCAGTTGTGAGAAGAATTGGAACTCAGTGTTATTATGTGTATTGCGAACCGTTATCCGAAACCAATGATAATATTCTTGAAAATCTCCATAACATCTCTAGTTGTCAGAAGAATTGGTATTATGTGTTATTATATGTTTTGAGAACTGTGAATGTATCCCAAACCAATATCAATATTAGCCGGTCCGGATGGCCGAGATCGGCAGTATTCTTCAATCTCAGACCAAAGGATTGCGGGTTTGAGTCCCGCCTCGGGCATAGTTGTATTCACCCCCTTCATCACCATTATGTCATCTTCCCAGTTACCATACTGTTTAATGCAATAGTGGACGCTAATGACCGTCATGATGATGCAACCTTAAATAACAAAAAATAAATAAATATTAATATTCTTGAAAATCTCCATAACGTAACCAATTGTTATAATTTTCCTTCAGCTTCTGATTGCTGCCTGGCGGGGCTATCGGGAGAGAGAATATTAGTTAGCGGCGGTTGCGCTACTCTCTGTATCTAGAGACTCAACCCACGGCCACAACTAGCGCCGCAGGTGGCGGCGCGTGAACTTGGGCACCTCATAGAAATAATGGGGCTTCGAAACACGCCTGCCGTGGGCCCGGAACTTTTGTTGGTGTTGTTTTTGTTGTTGTTGTTGTTGTTATTATTTAAGGTCGCATCAACATCTAGGTCACTAGCGACCAGCCGGAACTTACGCGGAACCGGCTAGGAATAAAACAACGGATCGCGGAACATAAAATAATCTCGTCATTTATTTGTGGTAGTAATCCTTGCAATTACAAAGCTCAAAAGGAAGATACGTAGAAAAGTTACCACAAACGTGTGTTACATGTACTGCGAGTACATGAAAACCCCCAACATTTTGTTTCAACTCGTTCAGAACTCATTCTCTAATATTACTGAAATGAGGTAGTGAAGTGTTTGGAACACCAGCAATCCCTTTTTTATAATACAATATATTTAAAAAAAATGAATGATGTTATGGAGTATAGTAAGAAATCCTGCTTTTCATCTTAGTTTAAAACATACTATATAATTATAATAACTAAAAACGTTTTGAATAGGGGCACATATGTTAAACAAATACTGGGCTTTGAATACACTTGCACACACCAACTAATCTTTGCATTTAAAAGCCCTCAACTTTCAAACTTAAAAAACTGCGATTTCTGCTAATTTATTATGATTAATTGAAGGTACTTGTATGTTCTTATACAGAAAATATAATTTATAATTACTTTGAAACTATTTTTATTTGATAAATACATTATATCTATATTTTTCTCCAACAATGATCGTGATCTACTGTGACACCTCTACAAACTGACATCTTCTGATCTTGAAATTGGTGACCTATATGAGTTTTGACATTATTCTGCAAAATATAATAACACAACGTAAACACAACGTGAAGTTCATAAGAGTCGGACAAGTTTTGAATGTAAAAACTGTTGAATACATTTAAGTTGAATTTTCATTTCACATTATCATATATAAATTTGCATACTGTTTGCATATCAGAAAATAAGTGGAAGTTAATTGAGAAAATACAAATATTTCTTGAGAAAGTGGCCTGTACTCTTTATTTCCTACAATCTCCCTACGCTGCACTTACAGAGCATACCTCAGATTCTCTATTGCCGCTGACTCTGACTGCGAGGTTTTAGGGTTCGGGACCCGACGGTGGCGAATTTTCGACACAAGCTACATAGCTCGTTTGAATTCAGCCACTGTCACGTGGAGCTAGCAGTCAGGTGCTCTGATCGGTAGTTTTACGAAGTTTCTCTGTAAATATAAATCCAGTAACCTTATGTCCAATGAAATGTACAGAAGTTTCGTCTCTGATGGCTATCCAGGTAGTAATTATTAAGAAAGATCAGCAGCAACGTACGAATATGCTACGCGGAAACTGTAAATTCACTAGAAACCAACCCCAGAGAAATGACACGACTCCGATCCAAGACTTCCAGAACCATCGCGAATAGGGTGACGTTTATGCGCTATCTATTATCGCAAACGCGCTCCGCCGGCTGAAGGTTTCCCGTCCCGTGAGTACATAAAAGTATCTCACGAGAGCAACCCGGCAGTAGTTTATGCGCGACGCATAAAACCCGAAAGGGCAAATGCCGCGCGGTGGGCGGTTCGCACGCTCACGTTCCACAGTGGTTCACGCGCGGTGCCGTCATCGGGGCTACGGCGTTCCCCAAGGGTCTATCGGGTGCTCCGTGCCTTGTAGCGGTCCCCGCCCCGCCCTCCGCCACGCACCGTTCCC
>BOPP01000057.1:3469430-3514007 GCA_017312745.1 Gryllus bimaculatus
CCCGCACCGTCACCCGTACCGCCCCACGCCCCGCTCTCCGCCCCGTCCCCCCGCCCCACTCCGCTCCGCTCCGCGCCACGCCGCGCCACGCGGACCGCTCGCGCGAGAGGGCCTATAAAAGGCAAGCGGCAAGCGGCCCCCGCGCCATTCTCAGCTCGCACGGAGAGAGCCACTCGGGGTAATTGAGACGACGCGCCGGCGGGAGGCGGTGGGCGGAGGGCCTCTGGGGGCAGTGGGAGACGATGGGCACAGCTCGGGGTTTTGTGTTTTTCACTCGTACGTCCTAGACATTGTTAACTTGTCCACATTCTTGATTTGGACCATCCAACGAAAGAAAATTCTTCATTACATAATCCTTTTAATAATTTTATGTCACCTTTAAGACAGCATTTTCCTTTATTTTATTGTCGTTATGTAGTCAGTGCTGAAGGTTTATTTCATCATTTTCAAAGATGGCTATTCTTTTGACCTATTATTGTTTTATTTTCAAACTTTTATTGTATTTTCAAAGTGGAGATCACATGATAAAATACTCATATATAACTATCCCATTCTTATTTTGATTGAAGCCAGAGTCATGTATTAAACTTCTCTCTATTTAGGATGCATTAATCAGTTTAAAATCAACACAAATATAGTGTATTCAAAAGTGAATAACAACATTTTCCTTCAAAAAATTTGGTAATTTTTGCAAACTTTGAAGTATTTTTTTATACTTTGCTAATAGTTTATGTGAGTACGCGATACATTTCCGAATTAAACAATCTAGGGCTTCAATATTAGGATTAAGAAACGAGAGGAGAGAGAGCTGACGGAAAAACAAAGCATTCTGAGCGGCGAGAAGTGATTAGAGGCTGAGAGGTACTCGTGTAAAGTAACTCACGAGTACCTTATAGTATCCTTGAGGCGGAGTTCTAAAGAGACTCCTTTGTCACTTGGCTCTGGCAAGTATCGGAAGGGCGTGGTCTGTTTATAACATGACATGCACATATTGCGAGTGCTGTCTTCATTATTACTGAACCTCCACTTATTCTCTATAACGTCTTCCGCAAATTGAGATATGGTAGATGAAATGCATAACCTGCCTAGAAATGTTGCAACTTAAGTATTTTAAAGGAATAGATATTTTCAGACTGGCGTTTGTTAAAATAAAATTTTGATTAGCCTATACCAGCAACAGAGCGGCAATTAGTTGTTTGGAAAGCTGTCCAGCCAGATGTTTTTGTTCGGTTACACAACTCTTCCTCCGAGTAGATGGCAAGCTAACGCTGTGCGTGGTGTTTGTATGTTGAACAGATCCTCCTATTTAAGCCTTCTGTAACTGAAACAATACATCTAGTATACATTAACGGAATGTATAATGGAGGTATTACTCGTGCCACTTTTCTTGAACGATGGATTGAAGAAATGTAGGTAGGGTGGGGGTATAGTTACAAAATCGGCCAGTAGATTTTCAGAAGCAAACCAATCTCTGGAGAATCTGTCATGCCTTCCCAACTTTTTCAATAATTTGCATTTGTCAGAAGTTGGAGGTACCTCCTCGTGTTGGATCTTCACCTACTTCGGTCATTTCTTAACATTTTTTGGAGAAAATCAAGGACAGAAGTTCTCATTAACAGAAAATAGTTTCTATTTTGCACCTGTGAAGGCGTGTTTGGAATGTTGTCATCAGTGCACGCTGAGAGCTTTTGCCTTCATCTGTTTATTGTGCCAGAGAGGGAGAAGCAAGGTCATCGTTCAAGAAAAGTTGCACGATTAATATGTTAACAACGTGTTCTAGTCTTGCCAAGAGTGATCAACAATGATGACCGAACATCCCCTTAAGACACATCAGTGGCAAGTGTAACGCTTGGTCGCGAGCAGTTGGCAGCAGCGGCGGAAAGAGAAAGACGTGTGAGGTGAAGTGCGCGTGGACATTATTCATCCAATGGGCGTATTGTAATATGTGAGTGGAGCTACGGCGCATGTGTTTGATACTGGCACGGTAGGAAATTATGGTTGTTGGCGCGTGCATCTTGGAGAGCGCGTTCAAGGAGAACCGGTGAACGAGTTCGAAACAACTGACGCGTAAAGCCGAGAATATGAGATACGGCGAGGAGTCCGACAGTGGGTGGGAATAGTTAAGGTTACGTAAGTGACTGCGGAATGAATGAGGAGACCATCAGATGTTACTAATTAGGAGAGTAGTAAATGTAGGCCATTGGTTTGTTTGCCTTCTACTTTACATAACTAGATTTGGAAAAGTGCAATAATGTTTTCTGAAACCGGTTCTTTTTGTTTTCGTGTGTTCTTTTGACTATCAAACGAAAAGAGTATGCTAGTGTTTAGGCTCGTTTGAGCTTGAATTCCATTCAAGGAGCTGCATCTTTTAATATAACCCAAAATAGTAGCAAAATAAGTAGTGGAATACAAAAATGTAACTCTACTTTAGCATAAAATCGTAAAATCAAATAAATGGAATGTCTAAGTGTCACATTGTTGTGATCGAACAATTTTTGGAAGGTAACACGGTAACTTTTATAATAAAGGTAATAACTCGAATAGTATCGAAATTTAAAAATATAGTCCAGAAACCTCTATTTCAACTACGTTTGCATTAAAGCAGAACACGTGGTCATAAAATTGCATAATTTTCGCCCCGCATTCCTAAATACCAGTGAATTCTTATTTTCTCGAATACGTAGTTCCGAAAAAGTACTGCCTTCATGTAAAAATTCATTATTTAATAAATCGTTACAAATAGAAGTGCACGGTTTGAAAATATTTTACGATTTGAAGATTGCAGCGAGATGTGAGCAAACGCGAGAATCATTTTATTGTACGCGATTGTCAATGGTTAAGGAATACCGTTTTTAATTTGTTCAAACACGTTCAGTTGAGGCACGGAATAAATATTAGCCATGGATATCATTGCATTATTTTGGATGTATACTAGGAAAGGAATCGAGAGTGTGGAAAGAGAGAACCGGTTGTATTGTCGGTTACCCAGTGGAATGCAATGACCGACTTGGGAGATGGCAATAAACGGCACCTTATGTGTGGAGGGCGGCGATCTGTGATTTCCGAGAGGATGGGAGTAGGTATATATGCATTGACGGAGAATTATAGATAATTTTTAGTGAATAGGATGAGAGCGGTTTTGTGATATTGGAGATGTCTTAGTTGGATTTCCCCAAAATTACACTAAACTTCACAAGGCTGGCCAACAAAAATAATATGGCAATTTTCAACCATATACGAATACTCATAAAATAAACTCTTGTTTTTAATATTGTGAATTATTCTGAGTTAAAGGAAGCATTTCTTTGTGAAATAGATCTATTACCTACGTCATAGGTATTCAACTGAATCGTGTCACCTTGTAATTACAAAAAAGGGATTAACTTGCATTGCATTCGACACTTGTTAGGGTGCCGGTGACGTCAGAAGTATGGGGCTTTGAGCGTTGGAGGAAGGCGGCAGACAGGTAGTGGCTGAAGATCGGAGGCCGGAAGTCGCTGCGTGACACGTGCGTTGGCGAGCAGTGGCCGGCAGGAGACGAGCGTCGTCGGTGGGTGGAGGGGTGTGTCGCCCGGGGAAGGCACCCCTCTCCCCCCACCCTGCCCCGCCCGCGGCGTCTCTCCTCCGGCACGCGGCAGCAGCGACTCCGCTTTCCCGTCCGCCCCTTCTCCCCCCTCCCTCTCTCCCTCCTCCCCCCTCCCTTCCCCTCCCGCTCCGAGCCGGGATTCCCGTTACGGGGAAAGTGTTCTTCGGGTGACCTCACGCGAGAATTGGCTCCGGCCTTGTGCTCTTTGGGGGAGTTTCTGTTGTTTTGTTGGCGCTCCTGGTGGCCTTTTCTTTTCGGTAAACATTCCTACGTAATTGTGGCAATTTGATTAAAAAGATGAGTAGAAACTTTTCTAGAGAATATATTTGTACTAAATGAAACACATGTCTGAGATATGTAGAAATGTAAAGAGTATAATGGTAGAAAAGCCATTTCCATCATCCCCAAACAAATATTGTCAAATAATAAACATTAATTTTTAAATTTAAAATCTCAAATTGCACAAACTTGTGAGTATGGTAAACAGTGGACATCACACTACTGAGAAAAAAATAATTTATACACCCATTTTCTCTAATGAAATGTATTTTTTGAAGATCTTGGGATTCATCTCAAAATGTTCGTTATTGGAAAAAAGATTCACACATCTGGAAATATAGTGACTGCAATGAGTATTGAACTAATGACAGAACGCAATGTATTACAACAGATCACTATCCATAATCATTTCATGAAGAACGCCAATGCCTCAAACGTGTTTCGTTCAATGAATTTTATAAAATATTCAAATTTCAGTTTTCTTATGATTTTATACTGCATAAATATTCTGTACTCTATAAATGGGTCAGCTAATACTTCTAACGAAAGAAAAAAAATATTACACAGCTATTTCTTTTGAAAACTTTATAACATCATTTTAATTTTCGTTAATAAGATTAAAACATCATGTAATATTCTAAGTAAATTATAGAAATGACGAGCATCTTAATGTAATCTGGATTTGGATATGAATAAGGTTTTGAAAGTAAAATAAGCAGATATACTAAGGGATGTCCGTCGTCACATTTGCAAGTCAATTCTCTGCGAAAAAAAAAAGAAAAAAGAATGTGAGCCTCTCTAAAATGTTTGAGAGATGTGCCCGGTCATTCTGGAGAATGAATGGGGAAATGCAACGAGGGCCTCCCGGCTGCAAAACCCTAAGGAACCGCTTCCCTATTACTCAGCGAGAGAGTAAAATCTGAACGAGTCACTTTCAGGAATAGCGTTTAACGAGGCATTACTGCGCTCGCATCGGCGTAGAAGTCTTAAAGATTTTCAAATAAGAGAAAATTAAAACCTAAAGTGATTTATCTTCCTGCAGCTTTTAAATCACGTAACACGGAGTGTCTATCCTATTCACTCATTCAGAAAATTAACATTTAAATATGGTATCGTTTAACAGAATATTTATATGGGTAGTATAGTAACGAAGTGTTCCCACTTCCACATATTTGATTTTCAATCGCACTTGGTGTGGTTTATGAATAAACTAACTTGCTGATGAAGATGGTAAGGAGATATTCATAAAAAAGTCATGTGAAACGGAAGTATCACGTGTTAAGCAGAATTTTTCTACCACATTAGATTTGGTCTGACCAATTGACCACATTCTTTTAAATATTTATTACACACAAAATAGCCACGTAACAGCCATATATTATAATTGTTAATATTTTTTCTTACCGATTACATCTTCCCATAACTTGAAAACAGTGTTAAAAAAAATCAACCCCTCTTAGTTTCTAAAGAGGGATCCGATAACATAAAATGTCGTCTAACGAGTATTGCGTTACATCACTTTCCGGCATCTCTTACCGACCATTTAGCCAGTAGAAATTTCTTATTCACGTTTCCCGCCCTTGACACCCAAACTGGATCGAGTTCAGTGACAACTGGAACTAGACGACATGCATAACCCAATGCCTCGCCCTTTTGCGTGGGCGGTCAGTCGGTCGAGTTTTATTTTTCCCGCGACCTTTTCACCACACAAGGCATGCGAGAAAGCCTACGAGGTGTGCTGGCGTGCAAACCGGGTCATCGACACTAATGGAACGGCAATATATATAACAACTAGACGGGAGAACACGTCGCTAATCTCCAACAGTGTTGCCACACGCAAAAAAACGTTACGTTCTTTGCAGCCTCTTTGGCCGCTTTGATGACCTTTCCACGCAAGTTTTTTTTTCTTTAGTAGTGGCTAATTGAGGTTCATTGTCACCACGCCCACTGGCTTGCGTCACAGTTATTACGTCACGATGGTCTGAGACGTCACGGCGTGACATTCAAGCGACGGGAAAGATCAAGCACAGCGAATTGTAGCTTCCCTTCAAACGCCTCTCTCATAATTTACTCGATGGTCCACGAAGGCTCGAAATTAGGTTGCAAAGTGATCTATTGAAATGAAAAAACTCGGCTGAACATGACTGGAGAATTGTTCTTTTCTTTGTGGTGAGTCTTGGCTTGAAATGTTTAATGAGGAGTTTAAACCTCGTTGAATAACTGGGCAAAAATAATCCCAATAGTATTCCTATTTTGGTTAGATAACCAAATTAATCATACAGAATATTCCTCATTTATAGTTGAATTTTACTGAGTGTTACTTTTATTTAGTCAAAAGCCCGGAGAACATGAACATTTTGTTTTGAAAATTGATTTGCAGAGTTGTATTCACACTGAAAATTAATATTTTGAGATATTTATTTTTGTTGTTGTTGTGAAACAAAAATTTGTGTATGAAAAACAATATTAAATCTTCATAGAATAATCATCCAGATTCTTGATTAATGATTATTTTAAATTGCGATCCTGGGCAACCATTTTAGAATGATTTGAGCATTGCAAAACAGCAACATTTAGGAAGAATTCTCTTCTGCAATGTTCATTTATGTATTCTTAAACTGAAATTTCTCAACCGGACATTATCACATTTCTTCATATAATAATTTTAGAGACTGCTAAATGCTTTGTACTGTCCATGGTTCCTTTAAAATGATCCTTTAAAGCAACTAGGGTATGACATTCGCGAAAAAGGTCAAATAGTAGAAAGTGAAAAGCAGCCAAACAGTTGAGTAGTGTAGCAAACTTAGCTGAACAATTTCCAGAATCGCCGTATAGTGTAGTGAATCGGTGTGGTATTGTAAGCAATGATGTATACCTGGTCAGGAATGTACGATGTATACCATCGATGTATACATGGATGTATTGGTATACAACCATAGTGGTGAGTAGTCTCCGCGCTACAAATGATTGTGAGCAACTTGCAAAGTACGGCAAGCAGATAACAATGACAAAAACTACAGAAAGAAAATTCTTTTTTGGGTATATCTAAATACGGAAGACATTGCCTCACTGTCAACATTGAAGAAAAGGAGGTAGAAATAGTAAACATGGCTGCCCTACATTCCTGACTGGATCGGCAAGAGATCGAAGAAATGTGATCACGGTGAGGAGGTGCAAAGATTCTGGAAAGAAGGGTTAGGTTTGTTCCTGTAGTAGTAAATGGATGCTAGAGACCCTAACCTGGCCCGACAAAGCATCTCAGCAACCCAGATCCTGACGCGAACCCACATATCAGAAGCAAGTCTACACTGTTGGGTATCGCCTGCATCCTATGTATTCCTGGAATTCCTCGATCCTTGGGGTAAGATCAGACATCCTGACAATAAGCAGTTAGTAGAGAGATGAAAAACGCAGTATATAATAATAATTATTATTATAAAAATAATATATTAATTATGTACGTTATTTTTTATTACTCTTTAATTTTCATTATTTTTATTTTATTTCCTTGCAAAAGTAAAAATCATTATATTGTAAAATATGAATTAAGGGTAATGTTTGCCTAAATACGATTAGTAGTGTTACAAATATCAATAAACAAATTTAAAACAAATAAATAAAAATAATAATATGATTTTCAATAACAACCTACACGAATTATATTCGGCCACATTTTCTAAAACGTTTTCTCTTCATTTCAATGAGAAGCCTACTACAGAAATAACTTTAATTTCATACATTTGACGCTATTTTCCTATCTCCATTAATGAATAGAGCACTGAACATACAATATTTTACGATCACACGCAATGTGATCGCACCATTGAATGCACCGACTCTTAATTCATTGACAGATTTTACACACTATCAGCTACATCCGGTGCGCAGGTCCAAATGCACAATTCAAGGCACGTTGCAAGTCTGCTCCCCGCTCACGTCCCCGCCCCCACCGCCACTTCTCCTCCAACGCCTCCGTCGCCCCACCGCCCCCGCCACCCAAGCACCATTATCGCCGTCGCCAACGGCACTCCGGTCCCCGCTTCCGCCCTCACCTCTCCATCGCCACCTACTTCGCCAACGACGTCGCCACCGACTGCTCCACCGACTCCGCCACCGACTCCGCCACCGACTCCGCCACCGACTCCGCCACCGACTCCGCCACCCATTCCGCCACCGACCCCGCCACCCACCGCCGCCAGTGCCAACTCGCGCGCACGAGGTCTCCGGGAAAGAAACGCGCGCGGCGGCCTCTCTCGGAATGCAGGGCCAGGAAGGCGCGTCGCCGGGGCGCGACGGTGACGAACTTTCATCTGATCTCTCCCAGTCGATCACCGCTTGGCCTCTCGCCAAGTACGGGCCGGCGGGGGGGGCGAGGCGTCTGCAGCGACGGCGGCGACGGCGGCGGCGCGGTCAAGCGGCGACGGCGGCCGCGAGAAAGTGGTCGTTCCAGCGGCCTCTTTCTTCCAGAGCCATCTTCCCGCTACGCGGGGCGGTGGGGACGGCGAAGGTGACGGCGGCGGCGCGACCAACAGCCGTAGAGGTGACGGAGACTTCGCTGAGGGTTGTGGGCAATCCCTCATAAGAGATAAGATCATTGAGTAGTGGTTGAACTGTATTTATACTTGTGAAATAATTATGAAAATGAAATTCTCGAATACATTTTTTTTAATTTTCAGAAGTAGGCAATTTCCTTGAATCCTTAAATTTGTTTCATCGAAAAATGTCAACAACTTTAAAATATATTTTTCAAAATGAAATCTAATTCGTTGTTCGTAAGACTCGTTCTTTTTAGGATCCTGCTCGGAAACATATGCCATTACATGAAAATCGAAATACGGTTCCTTGCTCGGTAATCATTGAAATTGCATGCACACATGGTTGATTCTCGAAACGTGTGAAATTGCATTCATGCATGAAATCTTCGAACAACGCATATTCCGCATCTTTTTATTTTTTTATATTCAACGATCCTGCCATTTCTTTTCATTCATCCAAGCTGCACACCCCGACTTCAATTCCATTGTTCAGCCTCGGTTCACTGAACTTCCGCAAGCTCTTTCCCCGCAGCATGTGCTCGTACCTCTGCAACCAGTCTAGGGTCTCAAGGTCCCCTCAGGGTCACTGGAGGCCCAGGTCCCAGCAGACCCTGGTCACGGGAGACCCTTGTCACGGGAGACCCTGGTCACGGGAGACCCTGGTCACGGGAGACCCTGCTCACGGGAGACCCTGCTCACGGGAGACCCTGCTCACGGGAGACCCTGCTCACGGAAGACCCTGCTCACGGTAGACCCTGCTCACGCGAGATCCTGCTCACGGGAGACCCTGGTCACTCAAGACCCTGGTCAGGAGATCTACGTCAGGAGATCCTACTCTGAGCATCTCAGGATGAAACCTGGACGAGAGCCGAATCCTACCCGTGGGCCAGAATATTAATACTGTGACAACATACTCAAAAAGCGTCAGTAGTTATAGATACTTTTTCATGGCGATGAAAATTATTTGAAGAAAGCGATACGGAACCGGGAGTGCAACTTCAATGTTTCAGTTGCACCATTTAGACGCGACTATGCAGACTAGAAATCTCTCAAAACAAAAGCAACAAGTTGAAGTAGACCAGGTCTAGACTTCCCTCGCAGCAGCTTCTTGCCACATCTGCGAAGTGCATCTAAAAAGTAGGAGACTCGAGGAGCCTGCCGTTGAAGAAAGTGACGCAACAATAGAGGACGCGAAGTAAACGGCATCTTTAGAGAGGATGGAGACGGTATCAGCAGCGACTGCAGAGATGGTCCCAGCGGCGAGAGCGGGTTGTAACGGCAGGTGGCGGAGCCGACAAATGTGGTGATGATGGCGGTGCACGGAGGCTGAAAAAAACAACAACGGTGAGTAGCGACTGCGGCGTCGGGGGAGTCAGCGCTGCCGCAAGAATAAGAGCACCAAAAAACCCCAACGAGAGATGCCTCACGGCAAGCAAGAACAAAAAGCGGCGCCCGACCTACTTGAGGGGCGGCGACGCGGCGTGCCGGCAGACGCCACGTCCAGGGCTCGGGCAAGGACGCCGCCGCCGCCGACGCCGACCGCACGCCACCGCCCGTCAGCGTCCGAGCGACCGCAGGCGTCGCACGCCGCGCCGCGACGCCCGCCGCGCTACCCGCTGCGCGCGATGACACAACAGCCGCTCCTCCCCGCCCCGCTCGCCCGGTCGAAAGGGAAACCGACGGCCACTCTCTGGGACCGCCTTCTCAGGCGACGGCAACGCTGTCAGAGCGTCCCGGCCGTCCCACACGCCCTTCCCACGCGGCCTCGGCAGCGCGCGTAAGTCAATCGGCAGGGCTCTTCGCCGACCCTCCGGCGACGACGGACAAAGGGACCGCAGCAGGAATAAACAGCAGCTCTGCGCTGCGGCCGTCGCGCAGTGGGAAGGCTCCCATTTAAAGCTGTGTTCTCCAAGCGGTGGCGCGTACGCCCTCCTCCGCTTCGCGTAGCGGGAGCCCGCTGCCACTTGCCGCAGCAGCGCAAACCCGCCTCACGTGGGAAGACCTAAAATTTCGTGTCTTTGGAGCGAGAATGTTCTTACTAACATTTCAGGCGTATGAAGAAAATTAATGCCAAAGTCCTGTTATCGGGAGTGATGGGTCAGGGCATCAACTGATGCCACACTGCAGTGACATAAGTGGTTTGTCTTTATCTATCAAAGTAAGGCAAACGCTAGTCTTATCATGAGGAGTGGTTCATGATGATCAATTCATTTTGATATACGTAAGAATTTTCTGATGGGATATGTGGTGGTATGAGGAGCCAACCATGCCACAATCACACTCGTGGGACCCTGAACAGCAGTTTTCGGCACCGCGTAGTTCCACACTGCTCCAAACTCTTGTGCCTACGAGGGCAAAAACCGGGAGAGATGACTCGCAGCATTATCCGATGTTACCGCAGTCTCTCTAACCGGACGATCCTAGGTTCGAGTCCCGATGGTGGCAGGATTTTCGACACTAGCTTGTCAGCTAGGCGAATTTAGTGACTATCTGGAGGGGAATTCTAGAGGCCGGCGGCTCGGTAGTTTTCCGTGGTTTCTCCGATCAACACCAGGCAAATGTCGGAACAGTTTCCTAACAAACGGGTCACGGATCGCGCGAGATATTTTGTACCTCTTCCTTGTCCTATCTTCACCTCATACGCACACTTAGTCTAACATGCGCCACACACATGTCGGGAGACCAGACGGGAGCATATCATGGCTGGGCGGTGTCACCCTGGTGGGAGATACCTGGTTGATCGAAACCACCAGACAACCAGTAACACCACCACCCGAGCATGCACTACACTTACTGGACTAATGTCCATAGTAGTTGACGCGCCCGGAATCATTGATATTCAATGATGTACTGTTAGCTCATTTCTCAGAATTCTCTCAAGCTACAACAGTGATTTTACTGTCGTTATTTCGCAATAGATTGCAGAACAACTATGTTATATTTGTAGCAGAAGTCAGACACATTAACAATTTATTTTCTTAGATATTCTCTGTTGGAATCTTGCCGATCCAAAAGGTCGATTTGCGCAGCCCCAGGGATGGGTAGCCCTTGAACGAGTGTGTACGGCTTATTCAACTACAACAGAGATTTGTTTATGTCGCTCTGAGAAAAAACCTTCCGACTTGCAGCAATATTGCATATGCACTATTTTCTCCCCTGGTAATGGAATGGACGTGTAATTCACCAATATGTGATACTTTTTTAAATATTAAAAATTAATTATTGTCTTATTATTATTATATTATATTATCTATTATTTTTCCTTTCTCTTTTTGATCCTTCCGTTCCCCCTACTTACTCACACTTACATGCAGTAAAGTCTCACACAGGGAGCCTAAAGCTTGTCCCGACTGGGACAGTGTCCCGCTGGAGAGAGGTACCTAGTTGGGGAAAAACCTGCAAGCCGAGGTTCACAGTAAGCGAGTCAGCTCTTGGGGACGAATGTGTACACAGCAAGGTGTTTCAGCACGATCTGAAATAAATATTGTTTGTCTCCATGAGAGTCTGACAATGAATGTTTATGATCTTCCGCTCACAGTTAAACGAGATTACCAAATTTCCATCATGAGATGGAAATATTACATTCATATTTCATATAATCAAGTATTTATTAAAATATTAAAAATGAACGTAAAAATCACTTTCTCTTTCCGTGATGAGGTATATTCCCGTCAGAATATATTCCCTCTCCAATTTGAGAAAAAGGGTGAACGTTTCGGAACATTCTAAATCTATATCATTCATCCAATACAAAATCCATTAATGTTACCCCTATGCAACACAAAGGCTACGCCTCCTTTGAAGTTGGTCAGCACTTATTATCAAAAGAATCTCATTCGACCGTGAAGGTAGTATAGGAAGACGCTATAATTCTTCGGAGATGAGATGAAGGACCTGAAAACCTATAATAACTTTCAAGGTCTTGTTCAGGGTAATAGAGGATGCCACAGTTTTGTTCTTCTTTTACTCGATATGAAGACATTAGTATCATAACACGCACAGATCAATCTCATATTCAAGGTGATATCGTGAGCTCATTTACAAACACGTCCGTTACAATAACATGAAAAAAAATTTAAAAAGATTACAAGATGACTTCACTTATTCATCTGATCATAGTGTGTTAAATTAATTGTTAATGTTGCGGTAACATTTATAAACCCTGGCACGTAATTGTTATTATAATTACTTACTAGAATGTAAAACTATGTGCTCAGCGGCGACACATTACAAAGAGACTTAATACAAATCCTTCATGCTGATTTGAAGTCAATAATTTCATCAATTGGCAATCATAAGTCAGAAGGAGAAGAAATTCATGTTTTGAAGGTTTTAATAAGCAAACTAAATCTATTTTACTAAGTCCTTGATCAAGACATGATGTCCCATAACTCCGATTCATATCTAGGCACAGGGAGTTTCCCTCAAAATCAATACTATAGAAACTAAGAAGTTGAAAACAGTTCAAATTGCAGTTCAAGTAACAAACCTGATATAATGTATTTATAATTAGAATAATAAATTTTAATTATTAAATTATTCTATACACATATAAGAAACTTTACAGAATTTACTGAAATTTTACCATTTGGGACGTTATATAAATAACTTTCATCAATTAAAGAATATTGTTGAAAATTATTAGTTAATTATAGTGGAAGAGTGTTTGTTCAATTTTAAATCTGCACTTTCTTTACGATTTCCGAATACCTGGATGCAAATCATAAAACTAAATAAGAAATTTCTTAAAATCAATAAACATGTATAGTAAAGTTCCTTTAATTACTGAACAGGACAGGAAATCTTGCAACTAGAAATTCAGCAATAATATAATAAATACATGAAATAATTCTAATGTGACAATCTGCTGTACGAGTCATTCAGTTGTGTTGGAGTCCAAATGAGCATCAGAGGACCGTTTTTGCTTTTCCACATCTCTCATTACCTTGGGTCGTTTTTGATTCCGAATGACGAAACCCAACACGCACTGATGACATATGACGTAAGGAAGACATGGTTGAAATTATGGACAGAAACAAGAAATACATCGTAGAAGTTGATTACATTATTCTCAGTTGCGACGCTAGGAAGAGTGAGCGTTAAATTGTCGTTCAAAATAATTAAATTCTACTCAAATTTTAAAAAAAATTATCAAACTCAGCGTTTTGCATAAGGAATTAAATAGGAAATCAACTAAAATTGTATAATTTGCAAGACACATTCTTGTTCAATGCTGTTTAAAGTAATGTAACAAACGCGAGGGTCAAAATAAATGTTGCACTGTTTTTATGTCGAATTTTCTTTAATAAAACAAAAGAAATTAAACAAACCAGAACAAATAGATTTTTGTTCCCACACTACTCTCCAACTCATAAATATTCGAGATAATGAGAAAGTTGCAGGCGGGTATTCTTATCTAAGATCTCTCATGGCCTCCATCAATTACATGCAAGAGTATCACATCACTTAAAGAGAAAGTTGTGGTGGAAATATGTTCCCATCTACGAAGCATTTGCAACGCACGACGAAGAGATTCATTGATTTACTGTACATAGCTTTATTTAATTAAGTTAGATACACCAGAAAGGTGTTGAGTTTTGTAACAAAAATTGGTTAACGACACAAGCCTATTCGATCACGCGGTGCAGCACAATCCACATGATTCGAACACACAGTGCAGCACATCAAAGAACAATCCACCAAAAAATAATGTTTTTCAAATAATTGCTGTAAAATAAACATCCATAATAATATAGATCTCGTATAGGAGCGTATAGGAAACGCATAGGAGTTAAGTAATTAATCCTTCTACACCAAGCAAGTTCTTTTCGAAGTTTGAAGAAATGGTAGATAAAATGGGTGCACATCAAATAAGAGTAAAACAATTTTCGAAGACGAAGAAGTAGGTCTTATTTTGGTTTATAATGGTTGAAATTTAATTTGACTTCTCTTTCCTTATCGAGTGATTTCAACTTCTTTGTAAAGTGCATCTTTTTTCTCTCTTGCCGTATTTGACAATACGACCACGATACAATACCCATTTCATATCTGTATAAACCCATTCATTTGGAGTATCTTTATGACCATGTTTCAGACCTTTTTACAGGACTTTATGTTTCTATTGTACTTCAATTTACATACTGTTATCATGAATATGCTGAGTAGCGTATATTCCAATTAAACCATCCACCATCGATTAAACGGACCTGTTGCTTAATTGAGACACAACTTACGCGTGTAGTTACAAATCGATCTTATTCACCGTAACCCATTAGTTTTACTTTCCCGTATACGTACGTATATATGAAGTAATATACGTAGTACAGAGAAAGTTATGTAATGTTGTGCGAAAAAACGGCGGATTTTCAGCAGAAAAAATAAATCATTACCGGGCCCTGACAAAGAAAATGTGAATAAATCCAGTTGCTAAATTAAGAAAAAAAAATCATCTAACACGTGGTGTAGCTAGAATCCCTGTTGCAACAAATTGCACAGACTTTCCCGTATTGCTTTTTTATTTCTTTGGTCTCGGCAAGTCATTCAAACTTGGCACATATTCTTGCCAGCTGCCATCTACCGGAAACTGAAATATTATTTTAAAAATATTAAAAAACAGTAAAACCTCTACGTAAATGGCAACTTTCTTTGATTCATTTGGAACCGTTTTGAAGGTCTTTTTCACATAAAATTGTTTGCTGGAACAAATGTGTAGTGCTACAAATAGCATCTCCTGTTAATTATGCCTAAAAGCCCTACATAATATAGCAATCGTACAGGCTTTTTTGCCTCAATGACCTTTGAAGATGGTTCATATGCGGCTCTCCCAGTCATTACCTAGGCCTTTGGTCTCGGCAAGCTATTCCGACTTGTCACATATTCTTGCCAGCTGCCATCTACCAGAAACGGAAATATTATTTTAAAAATATTAAAGAACAGTAAAACCTCTACGTAAATGGCAATTTTCTTTGAAAAATTTGGAGCCGTTTTGAAGCTCTTTTTCACATAAATTGCTTGCTGATACAAATAGCATCTCCAGTTAATTCTGCCTAAAAGCCATTCATAATATAGCAATAGTGCAGAGGTTTTTGCCTCAATGACCTTTGAAGATGGTTCGTATGCAGCTCTCCCACTCATTACCTAGGCCTAGATACCCGATCTGGCTGCCGGTGAGAGGCGGTGTGCAGCAACACAAGCCTGGGTTCCCACCGCAACCAGAACATCCGCGCCTTCTACGGAGAGAGAGATGCGTTCGTATCTGGATCTCGCCAAGGCATTCTAGTCCTCCCGTCAGCTGTGTTCTACTCCTCGCTCCTCAGCGTAGTTGTACCGGCCTATCTCTTGTGACCTTATCACACTACGAGCGGAGAGGGGGTTCGTGTGACAGGTGTCTGTGCTATGGGATTCACGCCGGAGAGCGTTCAACCAACGGGATATAATAGTCGGATCACTTAATCAGCGTCTTCTCAGGGTCATGTGTACCTCCTTTCTAAACAGGCATTGTTAGTTACCGCGCTAATGATTGCGTAATTTAGTATAACAATTTACTACTGTTGCAATTTCCTAGTGTAAAAAGGAAAATTAATATTTGAATTCTTAATAAGATATCAAATAACATCCCAAATGTTTGTATGGAATGCTGACGGTGCTTTTTCCTGAATTTCCTATATTCCTTACATATATCTCGTGAGCACTGAAAAATTATTATTTATTTCTTAAATGACTAAAACTAGTAGGTGATGGTGAAAAGTCAATGAATGGATGACACATTCCAGAAAGCTTCATTAAAAACAATGAGGTTTCATAAAGAACCTTTTTAAAACTCAGACACTAGACAATGCAGTCACCAATATTTGTTACACAGATAAGACGATGGAAATGGGTAACTATCTCATCTTTCCCACACATCCCATGTATACTAATAGAGTGTGCCACATTACGTGACACGTTGAATGTAATAATCCCTAAACATATTTCTCGATTAATAAAAGGTTGGGAAAACCTCTAGAAAGTACTATATTCGCCGATCCGGTGGCCAAGATCGCTAAGACAGTAGTACCTAGCGATTTCGAACCGAAGGATCGCGGGTTTGAGTACCCCCTCGGGCATGGTTGTATTGTGTTCGTTCTTTCACCCCCATCATCATCATATCGTGTCATCCTCAGTTATCATACCGTTACAAGCAATAGTGGTCGCTAACGCCCTAGAAGTTGATGCGACCTTAAATAATGAAGGAAAAAGTATTATATTCAATTTTTAATATTCGTCATCAATTCGCCAACTCAAGTAAATATGAAATTATATTTTAATACTTAAAAATCATAAAGAACACCGCCATCTTTGTGGATATAACATGCACTACATTCACGAGGTTCTCGTGGTTTAGCGTCGTGGTCAGGCTGCTCGCGACCACCAGTTCGATTCTCTGTCGGGCACAAGATTATAGTGTGCGTTTTCCTTGTAATGTCACAGTATATGTTGTTGTGTGCCGATGAGAAAAATAACTTCTCAGGTTGAGAAGATCGAAATACGGCGTAGAGATGTATTCGTGGTAACCACACGTACCTCTTAAAACCCATGGCTGCGAAGCCAGGACGCTGTTGGTAGGCCTTGGTGCGTTCGAGGGCTTTCGCACCAAGTGCTGACAGACAGACAGACGGACGGACAGACAGACGGACGGACAGACAGACGGACGGACAGACAGACGGACGGACAGACAGACAGACAGACAGACAGACAGGCAGACAGACAGACAGGCAGACAGACACGCAGACAGAGAGACAGACAGATAGAGAGACAGACAGATAGATAGATAGAGAGACAGACAGATAGATAGACAGACAGACAGACATTCATCAGACCAAAGTCCTAATCAATTGATGCGCTCTGAATAAATAATCACTTCCCCCTTCAGCATTATGGGCCGAATAGTCAGGAAGCTGGTTCTGTTCTTCACAGATTCCGTCATCTTTCATTGGGCCGTCCGTGAGTGTGAGAATTGACGTTCAGTGAGATACTTCAAGAGGGATGTTTCTCACTGTGTCGCAGCTGCGAGAATACCCTCATAAAGCCGGCTATCCTGGAAAACCTGGAATGCAGAGAAGGAAGAGATGACAAATACCTCTCTAGAAAATGTAATTTCATTAACCATTCACCACTCTGATACCTTTGCATAAACGTTCCTCAAAATGTTGACCGGTTATATTGCTAATTTAACATGAACTTGACCGGAAACATATGGCGGCATGGGGACAAAGAGTGGCTGTAGCGAGTGGTTCATTCAATTAAACCAGTCCTCATTCATTTGCGGATTGTGTCTTGACCCGATTCACACTTGACGCGCGATTGACCCACGAGCTTCAGCAACTCCATGTGGAGTTGGTTGTGGTGGTTTTATCTATATGATTATTAGTAAGTTGTGTACTTTCTAAAGTTTGGTGTTTTATTTATCTTAGTTTATAATTTTTTGTTGGTTTTTGTTTTTGTGAGTGTAATGTTAATTAATTAATGAATCAATTTATCGTAGTGTTTTTCCTCATGCACTGTTCATTGTATATACTCTATCTCTGATGAAGAAATCAAATATTTTGAAACGTTGGCGCAACGAATTGTTTCTCTAAACACAATGACCAATCTCGTGAACCAATTTTATTTTATTGTAATTTCATTAGATATAATTTCTTTGCGGCTATCTGAGTTTCCCTACTTTACTTTCTCGTATAATACTTACGTAGTATAAAGAAAGTAGTGTAATGAAGCGAAAATGACCGTTTTTCCAACACAAACCATCGTTTGAACTCGTTCCCATGAATTAGTGCCTTCCTCTCACAGAATACCTTACTTTAAGAGACAAAAGAAAAAGAACACGAGAATTTCTGTCTAGTTTAGTGACGGCTGCTGGTGCAGAGTTCCCGTACGAAGTTTAGAACCCTGTAAAGCTAATTATCGTCGAATAAGGCTGAGATAGCTTCTATCAGATTAAAATTAGTGGTGCTACAAAATGGTATAGACTTTCTCATAGACTTTCCTCATCTCTTTTGTCTGGGCTAGATTTTCTGTATTGACCTAGTCTCTTTTCAGTTGGTATCTAAAATATACTTTTTGTCATTTTCCCAACATTTCGATACCTTAATAGTAGAATAGGGCATTGAAACATGAAATATAGAATTGAAATATGAAATGTGGCATACTTTTGAGCTCAGTTTAACTGAAAAGTTGTGAGTTATCGTGAAAATTCACTAGAGTCATTTAAAGTACTTATATTTACAAATCCAATAATGTATAAAGAAAGCCTGTAATATATGACGTGTAACAACGATTTGAGAGATATTCCTCAAAACTACGTTTTTTAATTCGTAAATATTAAAACAGTACCTGAAAACGGTGTTGATGTTATGTTAATACGTTGACTTAAATCTTTCTTTTCAAAGAATATAAAGAAAAAAATTCAGCCGTTTTTGAGAAAACATTGTTTGAGAGTTTTTGAAATTGTGCAAATGTGCTCATCTCAGAAAAGTTTTGCGTTTTGCACACGTGAGAGATGAATAAAACTATATTTGTGTAATTTTTGAAAAATCGAAATAATAATCTAATGTTATTTATATAACTAGAGGTTTAAGTAGAGCTTTATTCACGAGGGAGAACTGTTGTGTCTCGAGCGTGGCAACGCGAAGGACATAATTTTCCAGAGTGAATAAAGCTCAAGTAAACGCCATGTCATATACAAATCTTTGTTTTTAAACCAAATTTCTTCGCCTGCGGGAAATTAAACAGATTGATTGGAATTGAAACTATTTAATATTTTGTTGCAAATTTCAAATCAGATTTCTCAAAGCTATTTTCCCATATCTATTTACCTCGTCTCGACCCCTCCTGTATTCTATCTTCATCTCATCCTTAACTAGGATTTATTTAACCGTGCACGTAACGTAAAAAACGCCCACTTTCAAGGACGTCCGGGTTCGATTTCTGTCGATTCCCATACAAGTTCATGTGAAATGCGTTCAAACAAAACCAGTTTGCCTGCTTCACCAGAGCTAGTCCAACCCCTGTGAAGTGTCCTAAATGCTTCCCCTTTTCCAATTTCTTCCCAATTCTGGCCGCTGAGTAGTGACACAGGGACGTGTGGAGTAAGAGGCACGCACGTGGAGATGCTACCTGGTGGTCCTCTTGACAAACCGACAAGACGAGAGTACATAAATATAGCGCCCTCTGAAATAAAGAGGGATATTAATGCAGGATTACTCCGGAAAAATCCGTCGACGCTGGATCAGGGGCTAAGAAACGTGTTGCGTCAATTAAATATTGAATCATCAAGATAATACGACGCAATAATTTTTTTAAAAAATATCAACTTTTCACGGCTTCATACAATCTGGCTCAAATGTTTCGCTGAACGTTCCCATAGTAACGTCACTCTCGTGACATTTAAGCTCCCAATTGGATGAAATCGCAACAGGTGATTTACTTCAAGTGCACGACTAAATAGAGAGATATTGTTCATCGACGTTAAATGTTACCAGAACCGGCTATTGTCACCTTACCCTCGAACACCAACTACGGTCTCTGTAACAAACATAAGCGTTATCCGGGTAAGTGAAGCTTCATAACCTTGCACGGCCCGCTTACAATTTGGTCGACAGTTTTACTCTATATTTCTGTATAGCTGTATGAACTCTTTTGAGGTATTAGTACACTAAGAACACGGAGCAAGACTGCGGATTTCTACAAAATATAATGTGTGCCATTGAAGGAACTGTTGGCTTTTTCATTCTGTTCGAGGATGGAAGGCAGTGAGGAAATTCTTGTGGTTTCGCAAACGAGGAAGCCTTTTAAAATAAGAAGCAATTCAACGTTCCAAATTTATCAGTCATTATAAGTTCCGATTTGGTTCTAAAATTTGGAACAGAGTTGCATTATTGTACATCGTCCGTATCAATATTCTTCATTACACATGCTTCAATTAATTTTTATTAATTAGCAGGGAACAGCACATCCAAAGAGTTAAAAACTCGTGAATACCTAGCTACCCATTGCAATCGCTTCTCGGCGTTCTTTTCCCTGAAACAAATGATTATGATGTAAATAATCGAATAACTTAATCGAAACTGCAGTATAAAAAATGGAAAAATCGATAACCGAAATCAATAACCGAAATCGATAACCAAGGTCGATAACTGAAATCGATAACCGAAATCGTTAACAGAAATCGTTAACAGAAATCGATAACAGAAAGCACAACATTTTTGTGTAACTTAATACTGTTCCTACCTAATAACAGCCCTTTATAAGCGTATCTGTATGCGTTGCGAAAAAACTCTTTCTTTGAGCTTCACACAAGATTCGACGTTACGTTAATATTCTAACCGTTAACGTTAGCAAAAGCTCTCTAATAATCCGTACTATGCCGCTAGTCAGAGCCGCTCTGCTGGGCATTTCCGCCTCCGGGAGAGGATATGGCAGCATCTGCCACCGGAGCGCGCTCGTTGTCACCTGAAGGGCGTGGCCACTGGGTCGGACAGACGGCCGCGCGCGTGCAAAATATTTCCTCAGGAGAGAGGGCGCTTGTTTGCACTCTCTTCCGCCGCTGGGCGCCACTGGCGAGGCACAGTGGGCCGAAACGACTGCAAAGCAGATCGCGGAACAAATTTTCTCCGATCTTACAGCGGACGCTGAATCAAAACTAATTCAAAATACCACTCATGCGTATGCTCCAAACCTTCTTTCCCCTTCATTCAAACACGCTACATTCAGTCATTGATTCAGTTACATTCAGTCATTGATCGGCACATAGATTCTAATGACGGTGTCGACCAACGCCCCAGTTTTGTCTTTTGCCGTTTTCAAGGAAGCATTTCAGTGAAAGAAAACAACAATTCCTGCATACTTATCAATCAACACCCAATCCTACATACAACATCAAAGTACAATAAAAATGAATAACTTTTTCATCTATTTTTTCAATGATTTTTGTTAAAAAATTATTTCATTAAAAGGAATGTTTGAATATTTCATGCTTCTCTTCAAAGAATGAACCACATTATAAATAGTTTCAATAGCTCATGCAGTTCTCTTTATTAATTTTATTTAGTTTGGTACATTTTTAATTGAATTTCCTTATTTACACCATCATATTAGTGTGCTCTATCATTTTTAATTTAATCCTGAATTTCTAACGTCTCCTTTGTTTACTTATCGCCGAGAATCAATGCATTACTGCAAAACAGTGACAATACATGGTACAAGTTTTAGCAATTGATATTTTCCCTTGAAAGTAATATTTCCCAATATTGCAATGAATATAATCCTTTAGAGTGCCATTTGAAGTACATTGCTTATTACATTAATAATGTTTTCGCAAACGTAAGGAATTTGATTAAGAATTTTTGTGTTAATTATGTTTCCTGTTGTCACCTCCGTTTCGTTGTCAAGAGCATTCAAATCATTTCAGTTTGGGATATTGCAATAATTTCATGATTTTTAAGTAGAAATCTTATTTCGTGAACATTCACATGTTAATTTAAAAACTATCTTATGAAGTGAAATTTAGATATTTTGTCTTCAAAACTAAATCCAAGCCCGATGTATGGATAAAATCTTCTGCCAAACGAATCTTGAAGATTCAGCATTTCCTTGACGGGAACAGGTTTTACATCCTTTTTCGTTCGGCGCCGGCATCCCGCCATCCTGCGGGAAGATGCAACCAGCCCCCTTCACGAGGGGAAAACAATGCACCACACTTACGGAAACGACTCGGCAGCTGATGCGCCCACAATCACTAACATCCAGCCAACCAACCGCTTCGGTTTTTTCCTTCTTTGGCAATATACGTCATTATGCCAGCACGAATTTCCCTATAACGTTTTCCCTATATTCTTAAGTTCTATTTGGATCCTTAGCTTTATTCATTCTAACAGCGAGAAATGAAATATTTTAATCCCGATTTTAATTTTCTTTTTCATGCAAGCTATTTGGACCATTTTTTGCCCCAGCGTGCTATAATTTTTTTCTTTATTTGGATCCTTTTTGACAATTTGCCTATAATCCCGGTCAACTGAACAATGAGTGGCTGAAAACCAGAACGGTACTATGTGACATTTTATGAATTATGAGAAATATGAGAAATGTGAGAGATCTATGAAATCATGTGAAATCGGGGAAATAATGTTGCTTTGTTTCAATCAATTAAAACCCACGGCATTTCAATTATTTAATTAAACCGTGAAAATACATTGTCACTGAATAGCCTAAAATAAACACATTTTCTCAGAATTTATAAAATGCACTTATTACAAGTTCGGTTTTCATCATTTCATATTACTTTATTTATACTTCTTTCCGTCTTCTTATGGTGTTTTACTTCGGCCAAGGACGCAGCAATGATATATTTCATTGTCTCGGGTCCGTGCGTGCCCCGTGCCCAGAGGGCGCCTCCACTTCCGCCGGCCCCGCCGTTTCCCTTACACTGGGCGCTGCCAACCAACGTGTTTAACAGAGCTCGTTAAGACGCTCCGTGCCGACGCATGATTTACAGAGCAAAGGCCCGCGAACGTTGCACGTCCAAGGGAACAAGCACGGCGGAGAATTATCCAAGCTGATTCTGCTTTGGGATAAGAATATTTGCGATTCAGATTTATGTTGACTTAAATTGCAGGTCGTTCATGGAGATGTTGCCGTGACGCTACATTATGCTCACGTGAATTGCAGGGTGTTTATGACGATGTTGAGTCTATTTTAGGTTTTTGAGGCAGTTGAGAATTGGAGATTTATTTAGCTGAATCTACTTTGGAATAAGATTTATTGCGTTTCAGATTGATTTATGTTGATGTGAGTTGTAGGTCGTTCATGACGGTATTGATATTTTGAGGGTTTGTGAGGTACTTGAGAATTGGATATTAATTTAAGCTGATTCTGCTTTGGGATAAAATGCCTTGCGTTTAAGATTTATTTATGTTAACGCGAACTGCAGGTCGTTTATGACGGTCTTGAGTCTTTTTAGGGTTTGTGAGATATTTGAGAAAGTTGAGGGTATAAGGTTAATAATTGGGCTTGGAAACATTCGTATTGTGAAGAATGGCTGTATTGCTTATTTGATGCCACATCATAAGCTTGGGCTGTGCATGAAAGTGTAGAGAAAATTTGAAATATAAATGATGTAGTAGAATTTCCTGAGTAATAAAATATACTTGTCTATTGCGTTATTTACGTGTTCACACCACAGACAAAGCTACAAGTTATGTAAGTACGCCCCACCGGCCAATCATATATATTCTTTGTGAGGTTTCATAAACACGTCTTCAATGATAGAGTTATGTAATAATCTCTCAGACGAACAATATCAACGCTTAGAATAAATTGAAATAATATAACAAACAATATCGATAAAGTATTGAACAAGCTCATTTTACTACACCCAATAACTTTTTTGAGTGCCATACTCATACCTGAGCTTAGGCTAGAGAGGAGAATCATTACTTCTTCCTCACGCAAGTGATCACACCAGTTGTTTGTCTTTATCTTCCAGAGTTTGACAACGAGGAGTGAATAATGGTGATCAATTAATTTTAATGTACGTAATACGTTCACATGTGATACGTCGTGGTATGAGTAGCCAACAGTGCCACAATCACACACATGGGACGCCGACCTGCAGTTTTTGGATCCTCGTAGTCCTACACTGCTCCAAACCCTTGTGCCTACGAGGGCAAAACCCGGGAGAGGTGGCTCAGGGCATCAACCGATGTCTAATCTGGAGGTAAATGCTCACATATAAATTGTTTTTCTGTGTTAAGTTTGGTTTGTCCAATGATTGTTAGTGATTCCGGCCACGTCAACGTCATTAGACCCGTAAATGTAGTGTATGTTATTGCTCTGGAGGTTGCAGTAGTCTTTCCCCTTGTTTGGCGAGATCCTGCAGTCCCTCTGACCGGGAGGTCCTAGTTTTCAGTCCCGAAGCTGGCAGAATTTTCGACACTAGCTTGTCAGCTAGGTTGAGTTCTGACGCTGTCTGGAGGAGAATTCTAGCGGTCGGCTGCTCTGATCGGTAGTTTTCCGTGGTTTGTCCGATCAATATCAGGCGAATGTAGATCGGTGCCGGATCTCGCCATACAAGGGGGAAGACTACAGCAATCTCCAGTGCAAAAACATACATTACATTTACGGGACCAATGACGTTGACGTGCCCGGAATCACTAACAATCAATGGACAAATGAAACTCAACACAGAAACAATTTATATGTGAGCATTTATCTCCAGATTAGACAAATACATAAGATCAAAACACTTGGATAACGCAGAGATGAAAAAATATACAAGTAATATCGCGCATTATATAGGAAAGAAAGTCTCTATTTAAAAATCGTAATTGCTTTTATGTGTAGTTATGAAGAGAATAAACACTTCCGGTAATTAATCCTAGATTGGAACTTGCCAACATGTTTTTTGTTTTTGTTGTTTTGGTACACATTCACTCTTCATAAATAATCTATTTATCTTCCAGTGAGATACAACCTAAAGAAACTTCTTAACTTTTTTACTGTATGCAGAAACTTTCCAAATGGACAACTTTGCATACACTCCAGTAATAACTTGAAGAGATGAATATGTTTGATACCACTTCTGTGAAGCAATATTCAAGTACACACAATTTCTTAAGTACTACAGACTTATGCGACTGCAATTTCTGAAGCTAAATGGGTAGACGTACTACTAATGAATATTCGTATATAGCAAACCGAGTCTCTACTCCTGTCCAAAAAGTTAGAGATGTGAATCGTGAACGTTAGTTTAATTAAACATTGGCTTCCAAGATCTTAACTATGCGTGGTACTTATTGCTTAATTGAGTATGAAATGCTGATTGAAATAACGAATTCGAGGATGTAGACAATGGGCAGGTAATTCGCGTACCAACTTATTAATTGAAAGTATAACAAAGTCAGATATCAGAATAAGAATACTATCTGCCTGTATCTAAAATCTTAGAATAGGCTTTGTATATCCCCGTACCGAAGTTGAAGAGTATTTTAGAGATATTCTCTGTCTTCTGTCTTGCATTGGAAAACTATTTCATTACAAAGATTATATATCTTGACAAAAACCAATAATTGGAAAGCACAACTGAAAATTGTACTTTGGCTTTATACAACACGCCCTAAAATTCCCTAATGAACGAATTAGAAACCTAACAAAAGAACACCCATTTGCTGGGAGTACTGCGGGAGAAATTTGCTGCCGCGAGTAGCCCCCATTTCCATCCCATTCTCTTGCATCATTAACCAGATAATTATCGCTTCATGCTAATCAAAGGCTGGAGACGAGGCAGGCGAGCAGTCCGTCGCTTGGCGATGCCTAGCTTTCCCCGGCCTGCTTCCGGCTGAGCAAGAAGAAGCTTGAAGTCCGTTGCTTCTTCCCATCCCTTTCGCGCCACCCACCATTAAAACCCACGCGCCGCCACCCGCCAGTCATGTTGTTGCGTTGCTGTTTTCGGATCCCGGAACACCCCGAGGTAACGGGCGAGAGGGCAGTGGGAGAGTGGCAAAAACTGGCGACGGTGCAGCCCTTCACCGGGTTTGTGTGGGTTCCTGGAGGGAAGAGGTGGTTCACCCGAGCATTGACTAATTGTAAGGAAAATACCCCGTGTTAATTTTGTGCGAAGGAGGGTACTGTTAATTGCAGTAGAGATGAAGAACGGAAACTTCCTGGCCAGAAGTGCCCCATGTATTCAGTTTAAGTATATCAAATCAATTGCGGAACTATTTAAATCAAAACGTCAGGGAAAAGTTATACATAAAAAAATTCTTTGAAGAAAATTATATTTTATTTTGTTTATTTTATTATCATTCCTACCTTTGAAACGGAACGTTTATGATTTGAAGCAGTAACATTAATTGCAACTTATATTTATTTCAATATATCACACAATTACGCTTCCTACCATTTCAATACTATTTCACACTGATGTTTATTAACATTTCTTGACACTATAATTACTTAATTTTTTCTTAAAATTTCACTGGGAAAAGCTGTTCAGGGCATCAACTGATGTCACTGCAGTGCCTCAGACCGTGAGGTCCAGGGGTTTGAATCCCGACGATGCCAGGATTTTCAACACTAGCCAGATACCTAGGTCGTTTTCTGTCCCAGTCTAAAGGAGAATTCTAGTGGCCGACTCCCCTGATCGTAGTTTTCAGTGGCTTCTCCGACCAATATCAGGCGAATGTCCGAGCTGCACCCTACCAAACGGGCGACGGATCGCGCGCTATCTTTCCTTCACATTCCTTTTCCTATCCTCACATCTTATACACACTTACATGCACTACACTATCACACATGCCGGGAGACCGGTCGGGAGTTTATAGCGTGATCCGGCTGTGGTGGTGCCCCACTGGTGCCTGATATGGAAAAAATCCGCGTACCGACGGGTGGTCGGCGCTGGACCTCGCCAAAAGTGAGGCAAGCACACCGCCACCTTCCGAGCAAAACACATGCACTACACTTATGGGACTAATGGCCTTAGCAGTTGAAGCGCCCGAAAACACTAGAGACCAATCAATTAATATTTACTAAACATCAACTTTATAAAAACTGGAAACGTCAGTTAAACGGCGTTTTATTTTTCAGCTTATGTAGTTATAGAATTTGTCATAACTTTCATTTCAGAAAAAGATTTATAAAATATAATAGTTTGAAAACTACTTTGTGTGCAGTTTGTTTTGACTTTAATGCAAATCTTAGAAGGAAAACGAAATATATTACTTCATTTTTTAATTATCTAAAATGTTTTAAATATATATTTATCCGAAAGCACTGAGTACCTAGAATTAAACAAGCGGGCAAATTTTTATTTTTAAGGAAAATGTATTATTTCCAAAAGTATTCAAATATTTGTATTGCAGACACAAAAGATAAGTATTCTAATAAATAAAGGATCCAAGCAACAATTATGCATTTTGTAACATATTGCATTAAAAGTGAAAATGACATGGAATGCAACTTGAAGCGATCAGCCCCTCAACTGTATGTTTAAGCATTAGAGGCCTATCATGACACGCCTATTGACACGTCCATTTAACTTCCAACCTATTTCGGAATTCTCCTCAATTCTGACCATCTATCTACGAAGTGGGAGCACAAGGAAGAGCAGAATATCCCAAATTAAAAATCAAGTTCAAAAGAGGGAGGTAGGAGGCTAGTTACGTGCATAAGGCTTTCATCGACAGATATTGAGAAGCTTGAAAAGGTAGAAAAAATATATCAAAGGACAGTGGGCTCCGAAATAGTGCTGGGGTGACTCAGGTACCCCATGTCCCCCTTTCCGGGTTAAGGCCTAGGAGAAACCCTTAAAAACGTAATAAAACGTTCAAATGGCTCTCATTTTGTAGACTACGACATAACAACGTAACTAGGGTCTATACAAAAACATTATATTAAGAGCCTAGAGCTCAACTTTTCCTTGTTATGCACCATAATAAAATAAGTTGCAGCGTAATTTGAGAGGAGGATAACACATGCGAATCATTTCTCAAATATGGCATAGCAACAATGTTTTTCGCCTTAAAAACCTTTCATGCATATATATGCGTGACCGAGGGATAATATCAGTAACATACATAACAGTACATACATACTCGTACATACAATAGCATACTTAAGGAGTTTTGTGTCAATGGTTTCTTATAAAATGTAAAACACCGTCATCTTTCCTTGGGGTGTTATGTATATAGAGAAGATAATAATAATAATAATAATAATAATAATAATAATAATAATAATAATAATAATAATAATAATTTTATTTCTTGCACGTGTACTGTAGGGCTGTGGAAGTTACTATAGTAATACTCGTATGAAACACTTTTCAATACACGAGTAACACCGAATCAAATTGAGTTCATGATGCATTTTAATAAAATAGCTCACTTAACATTAGGTCCGTTTTGAATAAATACAACTATAATTCGTCCATGATCAATACTGCATTTCATATGCTGCAGAGAAAATTGTAATCTGCATTTGCCTTCTAATTAGTGACGGGCTTTTAAAATTATTACATAGCATTTTACTTAAGTCCCATTTTACTTAAGTCCCTCCGTCATTTGTCAGAAACCACCGACTCTTCGATCTTTCGCGAGGGACGAACATTAGAGTGTTTTGCATTAAAAACAAATTTAATTGCTGCATATCTTATGCTACAGAGAAAATTGCAATCTGTGTTTGCCATTTAATTAGTGATGGACTTTAATAATTATAACATCGTGCTTCATTTATGGTTTCCTCCCGCACTTGTCAGAAAACTACTTCGTTCTTTGCGATGGACGAACATTAGAGATGTTTTACATAAATACAAATTTAATTCGTGAAAGAGCAAGAATTTCATCCGCTGCAGAGGAAATTGCAGTACGTATTTGCCATCTAATTAAAATTAATTTACTTTTAAAACTATTACATCGTATTTCCTTCGCCATTTGTCAGAAACCACTGACTCGTTGATCTTTTGCGAGGGACGAACATTAGAGCTGTTTTGCATAAATACAACTTTAATTCATGCAAGCGCAAGAATTTAATCCGCTGCAGAGTAAATTGCAGTATGTATTTGCCATATAATTAAAATTAACTTTTAAAAAAATTTTATATATGAAATTAAAATTTACGTTTAAAACTATTACATCGTATTTCCATCGCCATTTGTCAGTTACATCTGACTCTCCGTTCTTTTGGGAAGAAAGAACGAAATACGTGGCGAGCCATTTGCTGAGTCGGGCAGCGAGATATTCCTAACTTCGTTAGGAGCCCTGTCTGGCCGCGAGTCGCGGGCCGCAGACAGAAACAGGTGCTTAAGTAGACTGTGTTCGCGCCGCGCTCTGCTAAAAGCCTTTGAGTGCTTTGGAAGTGGTGGCCGTGTGGCTGCTTCACCTAAGTTATCCGACCGCCACCGCCTTGACAAATCTCAACTTCACGCGACGTGTAGGCCTTTACACGCCACCGCGCGATCAGTCAAATCACGTGACCCGTCACACGCGCTTATTAACCAGAACGTTTATTCGCGAAGTGTGAAAGGTCACTCTGTTATCGTCGCGTACTTATCTGGTTCGATGTACAGAAATTTTGCTCTCCTGCACAGAATGTTTTGGAAATTAAATGACCTATATTGACGCGATTAGTGAATTCAGTTTCTACTTTTCAGTTCCACTCTTGAACTCTTCAACACAATGTGGAATGGTGGGCAAAGCAGGTTTAAGGCCGATTTTTTGGGGCGTGGCGTTCGTAATATCGACATTAGCAACATAGCTAAATTGAATTCAGACGCGGTCTAAAGGATTATTCAAACGGGCGGCAGCTCTGATCAGTACTTGTCTGTGGTTTCTTCGAGGGCCACTAGGCGAATATCGAAGGAGTACCCTGTGAAACGGGTCACCAACCGTGCGCGATCTTTCCTTCATCTTCCTTGCTCTGTCCTCACCCGTTACTTACACACACACACACACACACTTACATGTGCGACACTACCACACATATCGGAAGGCAGGTCGGGAGCCTACAGCTTGTGTCGGCTGGCGCGGTGCGCCGCTCCGAAAGACCACGCAAGACGACGTGAAAGTCAGCGCCGGAACCGGAAGACTGATGTCACTGCAGTCGCCCTGACCGGGAGGTTCTAGGTTCGAGTCCCGACGGTGGCAGAATTTTCAGCACTAGCTTGTCGGCAAGGTCAAATTCAGTCGCTGTCTGGAGGAGAATTCTAGCGCCCGACTGCTCTTATCGGGAGTTTTCCGTGGTTTCTCCGATCACCAACAGGCGAATGCTGGAGCAGTACCCTACCAAACGGGCCACGGACCGGGCGCGATCTTTCCTGGAGATACCAGGCTGGGGAAAACCCCACTAGCCGACGGCAGGTCGGCGCCGGATCTCGCCATACAGCGAGGGATAGTCACCTCCACCCCCCCCGCAATAAAACATGCACTACACTTAAGGTACTAATGACTGACGTTGACGCGCCCGGAATCATTAATGAAACAACCAATCAGGTTGCGTTCGTTTCCCAGTCAATTTCCGTTTGTCCATATCTCTACGTTTATTATTCATCGTATCTAAAATAACTTACTTATCATTATAACATCCACGGCCCAGGCTATTCTGAAGCTGCAAGAATCTGAAAAGGTCTGACAAACTAAGAATTTTGAGCCGTGTGTTCCTCATTGCGAGAAAAACATTACCTCTCAAAACACTGCCCTCGGGCCTTTCTCTATCACCTGAGTTGCTTTCCTGATTTATTGAACTCTGTACGGCCAACTACTTGTTCAAGTAAATGATGTGGTCAGCATAACGCCCCAGAAGATCACATTCACTGGAGGATGGGAAACTAGCGTCTCAAAGAAGACACTCTTTTACCTCATACCCATTCAAGTTATAAAATTGATTACCACCTGTTATTTATGAAATGTAAATTATTTAAGAATCATTGCACAATTGAGCAAACAATACCCTATGAGAATAATTTGACTTTGCTGATCAAACGAAGAACGATGTGTCGAATTCCACCCATTTGTTTACACATTGACATTATTTAAAAATGGTTCACCTTTTCGACGAAACACGGTGACAATGGGTTTGGTATTACAGTACTATAATGTTCAATACTTCAATACTTTGCATCAGCTGGGAGATATAGAAGATTTATAGAAAACTCATTGAATAAGGGACTGAATGAACGAATTGTAATTAGCATATCAATCGTGCAACATAATTTATGAAACATTAAAACCATCAATGGACTTTTAACATTACCAACTTTTATAAGATGGAAACTTGGGCAATTGCGAGGCCTACAGACAGGAAAACTCAGATAAAGAAGTTCCATTTCTCCAGCTTCACGCCTCGCTTTCAAATGCAGCATCGCGTCCATCTGACTGAGCCTCAAGGAGGCGTTTTTTTGCGCAGAGCCCTGCATTCACAGCGGCGTTTTGCGCGGGAAAGGCATTGAAATTACGTAATTAGAGAACTGCGCTTCCGTATCGTCTCATAATTTATAGACCCGTAGTTAACAGCCGATGTCTACGCAAACATAATGAGTTTATTACTCGTTGCAAAATATCTCTGCAAGAAAGTGTGGCAAACGTTGCGCACAAATGTTTCTTTAAGTTATTGTTGCGTAGCAACTTACTTCGTGCGGAGTGAAAATCTGGCATGTCATGTTTAAAACGAAAGAAATCTTTTGGTAATCCTTCAAAACTCCATCGCAATAGGGTGTCGTCAGTTACAGTATCATTTGGTCAGTTTAGGTGATATCATGGTAAGATCTAAATATTTTGGTGATCATGCAGAAGCGCCTTTCCAGTCTAAACTCGTAAAGAAGAAATTTCGAATCATTGTAACGAGAGTGTTAGTAATATTATGACATAGGCTTTCCAACAGAACTTATTAAAATTAAAGAAAATTTATTCAAGATCGGTTTAATTAAGATATTTTGTGTTGTATTGTAAAAAACAATCTTGCAATATAATTTTCGTTACATTTCTCTCAACTTATATGAAAAATAGTACCACTTAGAAATCTCCTTAAAATATAGAACTTCTATATTATTTGGTTTTTACAATATGATCAGAAGTGTACTTGAGTCGTTTCTTTGCTTTAGTTATTTTTCTTATATTTTTATATCAAATTTCTTCTCTAAATTGTCAGAAAAAGTGATAAACCTGATGTTGGGGAGTTGGAAAATTGCCGTCCTCTCTACATGTACGGGTAATTTGAAAATTAATAATGAAATCACAGTTTCAAATATAAGTGACAGAGAAAGTACCGGCAATATTGCAATAGGATCGTCAAGAGTAAAGCAGATAAAATTATGCTATCTTGAAAGCATGTTCACTGAAGACAATACATGAACAAGTAGAATGTTAAATACAGACAAAAGGTCTTTCAAAAGTAATTAATTGCAATATATTTGCTTGTGAATATTTACTAAAAAATGAGAACAACATTTGCTACAACCTCATTACTCAAGGAAAGGGAAAGTTGGTCTTTCAGTAAAAGCAACTAAAACTGCAAATATATGGATATGGAGAATAATAATACGAATACACAAGAAGGAGAAATGTACCAAAAAGAAAGTATTGAAGGAGATAGATTAAAACGAAAGTTACGAACATACTTGGAGGAAAGAAAAATTAAATTGTTGGGCCGCTCGCTAGAACATAATTACTTTTTAATAACTATTTTGTAAGGAAAAGATTTGAGAAAAAATGTAATTGTTACTAGGACAATTAACCAGATGAAGTGCAGTACTTTAAAAATTAAAAAGAATAGTTGAGAACAAACTCTTGTGATTGCAACGAGAATGCAACCTTTTTAAGTTGATTGATTTATGCATTAACACGACCTAGAATAAATACTTAATATGCCCATTTTCCTTCATTACTGGGAATACGAAGTAATGTTGGTTCCTCAACAAAAATAATTTTATAGTATTTGACAAGGAAGAAAATATAATTGCTCCCATTATAATTCAATTAGTAATTTCTTTCAAATCGTATATAAGATCATCCATTGCTATGTTACGTGCTGGATGGAATATGAAGCGGCTTCTAATGAGTAAAAATTCGTGCTCATCATCATCATCGAGCATGAGTGTTGGGAATGAATCTTCAATCTAATAGAGGTACCGCTCAAATAGCATTAATATTTTATTACTACAAAAGTCATATTGGAATAAGATTGTACATGATGATTCGTTTCCCAATGTTTGAATTCTTTACAAAATCCGCGTTCCACAGTGTAAGACAAAGGAAGTGGATTGTATTCCTTACGAGAAGAAAGGTTGAAATTGAGTGGCGTATAACACTACCAATAAGATGAAAATACTGGAGAAGCACCCAAGACTGATTGAAAATTTTACCAAAGGACATAATTACTGAAAGGACATAATTGCATTGAGCAGGTATAACCAAGTTGCTGAAGTTATCAAAAGCTTCTTTCTTATATGTTTCTTGAACACGAAATATCTCAACACGCTCATGATTTTCGTACAAGAGAAACTTCCCAATTATCCAAATCTAAAATGTCTTCATGCTTGCGTTATCGTACCACAACCACAAGAGCTTGCGTTCGTAAACATAGCCTAATTAACAATTTTCTGTTCGGTGGTTTTCACTCATCCCCCATATTTCTACCCACTTATCTTTTATGTATCACGTTTCGCCTCGTGCGTGCTTCAAACAACTGCCGCAAACAAGGCGGGTACTTAACCCTGACGCACTTCCTTGCTCCACTCGTCGCTTCCCCCACCCTCCGCAATTCGTTGCGCCACCGCATCTCCCGGAAGCAGCTCTTCCTCCACTCGCGCCCCGTCCCGCCCCACGCCGCGCTACACACTGCCCGCACACGCCTCGCCGTACGCTCCCGCCAGCCTTGCCCGCCACGGCCGCCCAAACACGTCCCCGCACGTAGCACGCCAGCATACAGCACGCACGCCCGCCGGCCCCGGCACGCCCCATTTCAACGCACGCACAGACCATGCGCGCAACGCCACGTCTCGCCGCTACGCCCGTGTCTCCGCCACGCGGAAGCCTCTGGCGCTGTCTTCGACCGGGTTTTTCCGTTCGCACCCGCGCCCACACCCACGCGCTTGAAGACACACACGGTCTTCTCATCCCTCCCTCGCCCTATCCGCGGCCCGTCTCCGCTCGGCTACTGCCACATAGCCGCGCCGCGCTGCTTCGGTCCTCTCGCTACGATGCGGAAGCACGCCATCTTAACGACAGTGCTGGTGAACGAAGCGCTAGTCACTGAAAAAAATTTTGGCAATATATAAAAATTTTTTTCAAATATAAGGATCGGTGCACTTGATTGGACACCGCGCATGTCAGCTCTGATAGGGTTCATTGGTCCCGTTAAGTGTGTGAGTGTGTTTTTTCGCGGTGTTCCTCATCCGCGCATAATGAGATCAGATACAATACCCACATACGATCGGTTTGTGTGGGATTTTCCCTCTCAAGGTATCTTTCTCATTGGGCATCATCCCAGAAGGAGAAAGCACTTGCGGCGTGGCGTGTTTAGTTTAGTAGCTTCTGCTGCGGCACTATTCGGCTAGTTATACTTGATATTCTCAATGTTTGGAAACTACTGATCAAGAAAAACAGATCGTCTCTGTAATTTTCTTCCATGCATTTTTCTTTTTAAGCAGAGGCTAGAATTCGTTCTAGCTTTGCAGCAAGGGATTTCGAAAATCTGCCAATTGATGGGGTTTTCGAACTCTAGGACTCTTGAATCCATGTGCATGCATTGGCATGATAGGCATGCAAGGCTGAACTCAGAATTTTATATTTAATGCAAACATCAATTGGTTAGTAAAAATAGCAATCATTAACACATTTGATAATATAAATCATCGTTTTGAGTTTACTGTCATTTTAATTTTTATATAGTTTAGAGTTTCAAATTAATTTTTTAAAAAATTTTTTGAAAAAAAAAATGAAAAAGTTGGGGTTTTTTCCCCACCCCACAAAAAACCTAAAAAGAGACATACCAGCCCCCCCGGGGGGGAGGGAGATTAAATTACTTTGTGACCTAGTAATATGTCTGGCTGTAGACCTACAAGATTAATAATTTAACCTCGAAGATTTGTAAGAAAACATCAAATGGAATTCTTGACGAGAAAAGAGTTTGTTGAAAAATGTGGTGAACGTCGTGCAATATAATAATGAAGAAATAAGTTGTTGTGGGAAGATTATTTTCTCTCCAAGGGAAACACACTAAGAAATATCTCCGACAATAGAATGAGAATAGATAGATATTTGCAGCTAAAAACACTGTATAGGATAAGTGAAAATCTTAATATCAGAACATTTCCCACTGGAAGACGTGCACCGCATAATGAATTGTATTCCAGTGGTATTATATGATGGGCATGTTTTTATAGTTTTGTACCATTATATTTATTATACTAAATAGTAAAAGTGATTATCTATTGGTTGGATATCTTATTTCTACATTTCGTTCCTTACAATAAAACAAGTCCCGCAGAAATAGCTTACCTCAAACCTTTTACTAGCAATAACAACATCAGGAATGGGAAAAAAAGAAGAAAAACAAAAACAAAAAAGACATCGCTTTCGACTAATTTTTTCCGTTGATATTTTGAAACTTTCGCTCTTGATTATGCTAGCATTCAAATTATTTTTCCTCATACATTTGCATTGAATCACCAGAAGCGACGCACGTTTCCGCCATTGTCGCCACAGGGGGGGGGGCGGCGGGGCGGTGGAGGCGCCGGGCAAGCATGAAATCGCCATTCTTTCCTCACAGAGAAACACTGCTCTTCCTATCGGCGTACAAGATGATTCGCAAGACGTTGCGCTGAAAGCCATCCTCCGGAAACAAAAGCCTCCCGCGGTAGCTGCGTTTATGACATCCGTAAACCCTTTATTGTACTCGAAGAAGCAGAATAAAACCATTATTGACGTAATTGGCCGTAACAATCGGAGAAAGAGCCGGGAGGTGCCGTCGAGAAGAATGGGCGAGGTTTCACGGGGCGGTGGAAAAAGTAGGCGCAGGGGGCGGGGGCGGGGCGGGGGGCGGGGGCGGGGGCGGAGGGCGGGGGCGGAGGGCCGGGGGGCGGAAGGGAGGCGGGGGGGGCGGAGGGAGGCGGGGGCGGGGGGCGGGGGGAAGGAAGAGCGGGGCGGCGGCCAGAAGGAGAGATGCCACCGCCCCTACCTCACTTCCCGCCCCCGCCACCCCCCTACGTGTTGACCGGCACCGCAAGTACCGCAGTTCTTATGGAAACGCAATCAATGAGCGGAGAGCAGACACGCGTCCATTTGAAAATATGTGAGTCACGTTCCCCTAAATGTTCGTGAGCGTTTCAGGTTTGGTATCGGCTTTCACTAAGTATTCCATTAAAGAGTACTGATAGATAACGCGTTAAGTTTACTTTACCCGATGTGAACTTTCGGAAACAACACTCAAGGACTGGATAGAGTTGTAAAGAATATCTTGTTTTTCTTGAAGTGCACTGAGCACCAGATGTTGGTTGACTGAGAGAACGTGGGTTCAACGGGAAATATCGATATGATAAATTATTTAAGCATATTGTAATAACAGTGGAGGTTTGTTTTTGCCTTCTGTGACAGAATCGTTTGATTAAAGAAACCGAAGGTTTGTGGGTTTTCGAACTCACATTTGTAACACATTGCAATGTCCTATTAGTTCTGAATAAAGGATATTTTGATAGGACGATACTTTCAATTTCGACGTTTAACAGCTCGTACATATTTTCTTATTACGCAGTCGCTGAAACAATAGCAAGTCTACACGATCTGATATTTCTATCGATTCATCTTGCGAGAGATCTACAAAACAGTAGTGGACTGACGAGGTAATGGCAAGGTAGAGCCAACGTGAATATCTAAATCACCATCTTGCTCCATTAATACTACGCCTGTATGGCGCTTACGCTTTCGAGTTCAAATTAAATTCGAAACAAATAGGCTCGCAGACATTTTATGAGACGGCGAAGTAACGGAAGCTAAGATCCCTCGCGTAAACAATTCACAAACACTTGCGTAATAAAACGCTACCGCACTTTACATAACGTGACATATAGTGCTAACACCGAAGTAAAATTATTTAACTTTATTTATAACTATTGTCACAGCTGACGCTGACACGTGTTTCGTCAGAATACTCCTGGCAACCTCCTTACAACATGTTATGTAGTAACTGCAAATTGTTTTACATGCAAGTTGTTGCAAATTGTTTTGCTACTTACTGCCCTGGAAGTAGTTGAAATTTCTTTTTCTGGTTGTTGGTTAAAAATGGTTAATTATTTTTTGTTAAAACTTTTATTCCTGTTTGCTTGTAGGGCTGTTATGCAAATGATAGCTGTCGGTGACGACCTTATTGTCATAGAGTAATCTTAAATGGTTAAAAAAATTGTATGTTTTTCATATATAAGAGTCTATTGTCATACAAATAATGGCAACATTTCTTTTTCCAGTCAGACACGTTTATTGAATTTCTTTATTGCAGGATACAAAATTATTAAATAAAAATTTACATTTTATAGTATGTATTTGAAATATTTCACACAAATCGTAAGACGTTTGATTGGCACAGGTGGCTGTGACTTATTGTATTCTCTTCAAAACGTGCCTTTTTTATGCATTTTATAACGTTTATTGCCATGTACAGTTTGTAAAATAAAGGGAGAGAGAAGTATTTGCATTACTGAAATGAACTGGTACGAAAAGTATTGCGTCATGAAAATACTTTGAAATGAAATTTAAATAAATTATGTAATACTATATTAAGACAGCAATTCTCTACCAAATACCAATTTGAAGCGAGAAATTATGTCTTGCTTTTACTTCAATATGTAGTTCATTTCGGATGTCAAATACTGCTTAAATCGTCCACGATTACACATGTGCGCCATTAAAATTTGAACAGAATTTTTATACCGCCCCTTTACGGAGTGACTCCACACATAACGCTTTGTGAGGTATAGTATTATATCAAATAGCAACCTTTGCGGTGTTATCTCTGTCACGCATCGATAACGACACTGTGAGGAGAAAAAGAGGACTCGAAGATTTTTGTTGAGACATCGTATCTTGAGCATGAGTAGTCCAAATACGAGTATCATCGACTGCGGATTAAGTCCAAAATTATAGTGCTGGGAACTACTGACGCGGCAAAGGTCGTACATAATGACCTCTGGGCGAGAGAATCTCTCTACAAGGGTATACTTCGCCCGCAAATCCCATATGGCACGGCCGGGTTTCGAAGGCCTCGAGGCAGGTGAAAAACGAACGCTTTTGCCCCTACGTTACGTGTCGATCAGGCTCTCAAACCGGCTTAGTTCCGCGCGGCGTGGACTAGTCACGACAGAGATATGCCTCTGTGACCTCTGACACGCGGAGCGTCTCACAGCCTTGCGCGAGTGCACAGTAAGCATAAGAATTCCTGAATGGAATTTTTAGACTATTCTTGCGTGGGTTCACTGACATTTAAAACGAATTATATATATCTTGGGTATTTGATTTAATAAAATGGGTGAACTATAGATTTGTGGTACGTATTCTACATGTCACGTCAATACATCTTACGGAATATGATTTACTTCTTTTTGTTAATTTATATTATTAGTTTGCTGTGTTAACATCAGCACTGAAGAAGGTTAAAACAAGAGTCAAAAAAAGCGACGACAGACAACTCGCAAATGGGGATTTTTTTAATAATAATAATAATAATAATATATTATTATTATTATTATTATTATTATATTACTGGACTATAAGCCATTACTGACCACGCTACACGATTGACGTGTGTAGTTCTTGCAGGATCAGCTTTTCAGTTGTATCCCTCATTTCAAGGTTCTTACGTCTTGAATTGTTAATTATGAAATGAGGGATGAATGGGACTATCACAAATACGACCAGGACACAGGACTCGAACCTACAGCCTCCTCGGCGCAGACGACGGCTGCCGCAACCGTCGGCGCCACGGGGCCTACTTTAATAATAATAATAATAATAATAATAATAATAATGATAATAGTAATAATAATAAATAATAATGACAATAATTATATTATTACTATAATAATAATATAACAACTATAATAATTAATAACAATAATGATTCTTCTTCTTCTTCTTCTTCTTCTTCTTCTTCTTCTTATTATTATTATTATTATAGACACCAGACATTCTATTGCTAGGCAAGGCTCCTGCCTCGAAAGTGGTTATTGATGTTGCGGGGCATTTACAGTACTACCGCCCAGGTTGATCCAGTCCCAAGAATGTGGGCAAATATGCGGAGATTTACTTTTTACTTTATGCATGTTCAAACTCGTCGTGTGTAATTGGCGACTAAGTCCCGGCGCGGGCAGGGCGGCGGGGCGGCGCGCGTGGGCGGGGCGGCGGGGCGGGACGCGGCGCGTTGCGTAAGCAAAGACTGAGAACCGCCAGCGCGTCGGCGGCGCGGCGCGGCGGGGCGGGGCGGGAGGCAAGAAACGTGTGGCGTAACGAGTGCCCCAGCATTTGCATAGCTCCTGCCGTCGCAAGCCGACGGCAACCGCGTTATACAACCCGCGTGGCCCCTCGTTTCGCGCCGCGACCCGCGCCGCGCAGCGCGCTCATTAACGTCTCCATACAAGCTGGACGCTGCGCTGGCGGCGGGTGACCTCCGCTCGAGGATCGCAACGGCTTCACATTGTTACGTCGCGCCACAGTACGGTTTCAATCGATACGGCAAAGCGTCGCGTCGCTCAGCTCTTGCGACATAACTGGCGAATTCAATAACATCGGTTGGCCAAGTCCGTGACGACAAGACGATTCGTCACTGACGACGCGAGCGATTAAATCAATCATTAAACTCGTGAGTAGTCTCTAGCAATTAAATACAATTAAAAGTAATTTTATGACCATCCTGCAGCTCTAAAATAAATGAAATATCCATCCAAATGCGCCAGCGACTCAAATGGGTGCATACCGCTTTGGAATATTAATTAAGTGAAAAAAATCCTTGTTCAGTTTACTATCTACTGCTTTCGTATACGGAGGATCGAATAAGAAGCCGGTTTTGTGAAAAGCTCTTCAGCTCGGTTACAAAACTTTTTATAATTATTATATATGCCAATGTGTACGAAAAAGGGAAATCTGCCCAAAAATATTAATAAAATCAATCATTACATTATTAATTTATTAAATAAACTTAATAAATATTGAGAATAAAATGGACGTACAGAATGGGAAAAACAGAATGGGGAATTATCTTTCACTTTTCTATTTGAAAGTTGGGAGCAACATCCTATCTACAACGGTACAATTCTTGTCGACACACTCCTAAAAGGACTGTTTTCACATAAGGATGTATTTGACATAAAATGCGTCGGAAATTACGCGTAGCACAGATTCATAGTTTTATACAGCCTGTCCGGGGGGGGGGGGGCGTCGAAACTTTGCAAATACTCTTAAGGCAATTTTAAGCAAATTTTGTCTAATAAACTACGTGAATATTCTGAATGGTTAAGCTTCAATAATCACTCAAAAGTACGTTTGAAAAAATGCATTCTATGCAAAAATTTGCATTGCAGAAGCCGAGATACACTCCAGAAACATGTAAATTGCTTATTATTTACAAAATAAATTAATGTATTTGTTCAGAAAGAAACATTAAGCGATAAAAATTAGTCGAATTGTTGTAATTGTGTGCTATTTTATTTCTGGATTAACTTTTTTCTGAAGAAACATCAATTATTTTGTAAACAAACAATTTACATGTTTGTGGACTGTTTCCGTGCTTCTGCAATGCAAATTTTTTCCTAGAATGCAGTTTTTCAAACCAATATTTGAGTGCGTATAGCGGCTGAGCCATTCGGAACACTTAAGTAGTTTATTAGACAAAATATGCTTAAGATTGCCTTAAGAGCTTATTTTCGACATTTTCTGCATGCAAAGCATCAGCTGAGCCGTAGAGTGAGATTGAGATTATTATTATTATTATTATTATTATTATTATTATTATTATTATTATTATTATTATTATCTCTTTAATCCCTATTAGGACAAGGACGTCTTGAGAAGGCCAGGAGGCTTACATTATAATGTTGGTTCTGGAACAGCCACCTCGCGGACAGTGACGTTATGTGGAATCAACTAAATATAATTTATGAGTGATACAATGGAACTCGAAACTACACCCTTTGTCTCTCGCCAACATTAGATCTTCCAACAGCAGCACGATTCATATTTACTATGTACGAGTACCGTATTTTCTCATCGCCGTAACGTACTTCACCTAATCTGGCCACCTCATGTTGGCTAATATACCCTTCATCAGTGTAGAAACTACAGTACGCTTCGAAACTGTTCCTACAACGGACTTCATCCATTATTGTGGATAATGTAAATATAAATCGGCCCTATTCCCGAATTAGCCTCATTCAGACATTAAATATAACATACACACATCAGCAAATATATTGTAAATTAATTAAATTTCTCTTTTACATGAAATATGTCGACAAGGAAAATTTTTGAAAACTCACTAAAAATATGTGAATGGAGTTACTAATTATTACCATCCTTCTAATAAAAGAAGAATATGATTATAAAATGTGAAGGAAATTGGAAAAGTTAAAATTCAAAGGTTAATAATGTTTTCTGCGAGAGCTATTCCATAAATTAGGAATGTCCTTGCCCCTGAAGTGCAAAGAAATCTGTATTCTGGGAGAGTTTTCACGCCCACCTGTGGCACTGACACTGTTCTTGTTATCGCGTGCTCCATCGTCATACAGCAAGTTGGTATAATGCAAACAATGCAATGTCACCTCTTGCCCGTCTTACTGAAGCTGCTGGGTCGCTGCCAACCCGAAGGTCAATGATGCGCGAAACAAGCGACTGTAGTCTTTCGCAAGCTCAGACACCAGTGATGTTTCTCCGGATTTGACGCACCACTGACTCATCTTGCCACAGTCACTTTCACTGTCAGAAAACGTCGACCTTGCGAAGCAAGAAAAGCAAAGCTTAGCGTACACGTTAGTCAACAAGACATTAAATGAGGTGAAATAGCTCTTCTATCGTTTGAGCGTTTTATTGAATGAGCGTTAATTTAGAGTAAATTTCCTTTATTCTAAAATATACTGCCAATACGTTAATAATAATTCCTATTTTGGCAAGTTTCTGTAATATTTTTCACATAGTGGAGTTCGAATGTTAAGCCTCGTTTAGACATCCTGCGCGATGTATGTATAAATATTTACGACTGTCATTGAATAAGAGGTAATTTTACCTACTCTAGTTACAATTTACGACAAAAGGTTCATTATGGTCGATTGATTTATTAAAAACAACCGTCAAGCAAATTAGTTTTCATCTACATGTATTTGAAAGCCAATGTATAGTTTAAAAAAAATCAATACTTAACCTATTATACTCAATTCTGACTCAATGCTCTTATGTTTTAAATATTCCTTTTTGGTCGTACGTTAAGCTTTGAAGTAGGGAGTTTGTATCATTACACAGACTTTTTTATTTAAGATTATCGAACACAATTTGTTTCTTGTAAGAGTTTGTACTTTTAACGGATTGCTACAGAATTTTAAAACAATGCTAACTTAGTTTTCTGGTGGAAAGTTAATTTTAGAGTTGAAGTAGTACGCACAGTATCAATTTTGTCAAAAAACAGAAAGTAAAAATCTTATCAATGAAACTTTTTTTTACAGTAAGGATTACGAATAACAAAGTCACTGAGTAATGAAGTTCACATAAATTGTATTCCCTTTCTCTAATTGCCAGTCAAAAGTTTTTTTGACAAACTGATAAAAACCAAAGGAGATATTTGTTTCATTTTTGATGTACAAATGGATGGTCTGGAAATGAATAAGAATTCGCTAAGGCCAGTTGGCTGTGAATATTGTACATCGAGTTATATACAGATTGGTTCTCTATAAATATTACAATTTTCTAGGGCTCGAAGACGAACATTTTTTTCCAATTAACAACTGTTGAGAAATCTCGCAAAACCTAAAAAATTACTCATGTGAAATTTCGAACTAGATTGGAAGTCATCTCACCTTTGCACTGGTGTTTGGCAGGCACACGAAACCTCTTTGGTTGAAAAAGCAAACGTGTACCTGCCAAACACCAGTACGAGATAATGTACTACTACATATCAGAGGAAAATGTCAATGTGTAACTTCGTTGTACGAACTTTTTCACCACGTATACAGACATTAGCTACACGTGATAATCTTCGACACCCCTTCGTCTCCTTGTAGTTTGAAACCTTTATTCCAAACCACCTGTCGTCTGAAGGGGTCACGCGGAGATGTTGCTGCACAGTCACCTCCACCGTACCTTTCACCCTTCACCGCCGCTCATCCTCAAAGTCCCACCGCGTCCATCATATGACCTCTCCTGTACGCTTGTCCAAATAGGATAAACGCGGCTAAATATAATATCAACAAAATGCAGATAATCCGGTTAAAACCTAAGAACTATCATCCAAGCTCCCTGGTTCGTTTCTAATAAACAATTACACCATGAAGTTAACCTAAAACCCATCGCACACCACATAGCCTTTCTTGTCAATAATGTCTATTCTAACCTACCCTTCATTAATCAAGATAGACACATTAACATAGGAAACTTTAATTAAAACCAAATTATAATACAAAACAGATGTTCTATTCCTTCTTTTCTGAACATTTTTGCCAATCTTAATGATTTTTAGAAATGCTCGGTGAGCGCCCTCGTCAATTGTAGTTTATTATTTAGTATATATTTTAGAAGATAAACACATAATATTTCGGGAGGACCCACGCTGTTTGAGGGAGGGGGTACCGAAGTTTGCTGATACCAGGCCGCCGCTCTGAGGTCATTCGATGTCTTAGCTCGGTCACGAGTAGTCAATTCGATTTCATGACACGGCCACGAGTAGTCTTTCGATGTCTTGACTCGGTCACGAGTAGTCATTCGATTTCTTAGATCGGCCATGAGTAGTCTTTCGATTTCCTGACACGGCCACGAGTAGTCATTCGATTTCTTAGCTCGGCCATGAGTAGTCTTTCGATTTCGTGACTCGGCCACGAGTAGTCATTCGATTTCTTAGCTCGGCCATGAGGAGTCTTTCGATTTCGTAGCTCGGCTACGGGTAGTCACTTAATTTTTTTAACTTGGCTCCGAGCATTCACTTGAGTTCGGTAAGGCATTTACTGAAACTCAAGTTATTAACTTCACTTCGCTTGCTCACTTGACCTCACTAGGCATTCGAAGCCTCTTGCGGAAGGAAGTTGACCCCTCGCGCACTCTGTCCGAAATTCAGGCGAAAAGGGGTGCAGTCTCGCGCCTAAAGTTAAGTTACCGCGTTATGACAATCGCCCGCGACTGCTGATACGGAAGTTGCTTGGCTCCCAATCAATCATCGCCGATGAACACCGTTGCTGCCTGAGGTTGGTGACGCTGGTTGAAGTAGTGGATCCTAGGAAGCGCGGCAACGTCAGACGGTCACACGGGGAGCCCCCTGTGTTCACCGCCTCTGCCTGGAAGGGGGCGGCCCGCTCCAGAACGCAGGCCAACGTCTCCACCACCAGGAGTGATGTGACGCCCGCCGACAGATAATGAGAGTAATACTCCGCTTAGCTCCCGCATGAATGCGGTCGAACACTTGCTGAGCGAAGCG
>BOPP01000057.1:3522491-3555554 GCA_017312745.1 Gryllus bimaculatus
GCCCTCTCCCACCCCCAGCCCCAACCGCAGCCCGCACGAATTTTGTCACTGCCTGACGCCCCCCGCCTAGGTCCTCGCTGTCGTTCCAATGACCATCCTGTGCCTTCAACACGCCTCTTGATACCGTTTCCTGTGTGCATCCACAACTCTACGTTCCCTGCCGGTCCAATCTGTCCTTCTCAGAGAATAAGCTCCCCGCTCTCGTCTCTTCTTTTCCAATCGGAAACCTAACTGCAGTATTTTTCATTTCTCACCTCCATTATGACCTCTCCATTATACCTTCCTGTTCTTCTGCTCCTCTTCCCTTCTGCTTCTCTTACTCCTTAGTTACTTCTCTCCCTCTCTCTCTCTCTCTCTCTCTCTCTCTTCCTTCTTCTATCCCCCTCCATCCACTCCTCGGCCGCGTCGTCCTACCTATCGTCCTTTCTTAAAGTCTACCGGCACCTGCAAAGCTCCGTTGTCGTCCCCGACTCTGCATGGAAACATGCGTGCGTCTTTTACCCTTGACAAGTAACTGTCAGCCTCTCGCCTCGGTCACCTCTCTGACTACTACAATCCCACATCATCTTGACCCGTTCTAAACTGCTTTTAGAAAACTACCGGCCCATCCTAGACCTATCTCCTTTTCCCAAAGCAAACACTGTTGCCGAATTCTTGTGCTTTTTTCTCCTGCATTTCGATATGTTTTGTTCCCGGCCCTTCAGCACTTCTTATGTCTCAGTCTCCCACTTTCTCTTTCCTCCTTCACATGTCCAGACGGTCCTCCCCTTCTCTGCTTGGTTCTGATGCCTTGCTCGCCGTTGCCACTGTCCAAATTATCCTGCCCACAATTTGGGTGTCTGACGTGAGTGCCTCCTTGTTTCTCGAGTAATTCTTCAGACCTGCATTCACTGCCTCCTTCGGCTATTTATCGCTCTTGAAGCCACCTCCATTATCCACCGCCTTCAGCGCGCACAATCTTCTCCCTAGCTTCCAAACAGCACCCAATTTCCGCCCATGAACACCCGCTGGTCGCTACTGTTCGTTTTAATGCAGGCCAACTGGAATCCTCCCATCTGCTACCTACACCACCCTCTACGGCTCAGCGCTAATGCCACCTACCTCTTCATCTGTAGGAACCACAATAACGAACCCGAACGCCATACCCCTTTCACTCACTAACCCGCTGAATGTTTCTTTTCCACCTGCTTATTACCATTTCTTCTTTTCCTCCTTGTACCGGAAGAGGTGGCTCAGTGCTCAGGCTCAGGAGAACCTAGGTTCGAGTCGCGACAGTGGCAAGATTTACGACACTGCCTTGACAGCTAGGTCGAATTCAGTCGCTGTCTGGAGGAGAATTCTAGAGGCCGGCTGCTCTGATCGATAGTTTTTCGTGGATTCTACGATTAACACCAGGCGAATGCCGGAACAGAACCCTAATAAACGGGCCGTGCGCGATCTTTCCTTCCTGGTCCTTGTCCTATCCTCATCCCTTACTTACACACATACGCTGACATGAACTTCACTACCACACATGCCCGGTGATCGGTCAGGAGCTTTGAGCGTGTCTTGGCGGGGGCGTTGTCACGCCGATAGGAGATACCTGGTTGGGGAAAACTGCTAGCCGATGGTAGGTCGGCGCCGGATCTCGTCATACACCGGGGAAACGATCACCGCCAACTCCAGTAAGAAAAAACATGCACTACACTTACGGTACTAATGACATCAGTAGCTGAGAATCACTACCAACCAACCAATTTTACCTCCTTGTCCAGTACATTCATCAACACATCTGTTTATTCCTCCACCCCTCCTCCTCCTCTACGGCATCACCAGCATCCTTTCTCTCCATCTCCCACGTCCTCCAAGACTTTCTCCTCTTTCCCCTCCCTTGCCAGTCCTCCTTCACCTACTTATTAACAATCCTGCCGCTACCGTGCCCTCTTCCCTAGCGCTGGCGCGCGGTGACGCTACGCCAGATGACGCGGCTGCCGTCTGACATCGCCCGGGGCGACGCCTTTGCGGGGAGCTGCTGCAGCCTCTCGGACTGGAGTGACTGTGTGCGAGTGCGCGCTCGCGCATACAGGTGTGTGTGTGTATGTATGATGAGTTGTGTATGTGTATGTATGATGCGTATGTGTGTGTATGTGTATGTGTGTATATGTATGATGTATGTATGTGTGTATGTGTATGTGTGTGAATATGTATATGTGTGTATATGTATATGTGTGAATATGTATGATGTGTGTATGTGTATGTGTGTATGTGTATGTGTGTGAATATGTATGATGTGTGTATGTGTGTGTATATGTATGGTGCGTATGTGTTTGTGGCCGTACGTATGTATTTGTGTGCGCGAGAAGATGGTGTCAGTGCGTATGGGCGTGCGTGTGTGGGTACGTGTGTACGTGCATATGCCTGTGTGTTTGTGTGTATGGTTACTTGTGTTTTGGAGCGCATGCGTGCGTTAGTATTCTTGTGCATTCGTGTAAATGATGCGGGTGCTTACGCGCGGTCCGTACGATTTTCCACTTACCGTACGATTTTCACTTCTAAGAATTCTGAACGTCACCATTTCTGGGTCTCAGCTATTCGTGAGTGTAAAGTACATACGGAATTTATTAATGACGAATTAAATGAAGAATAACAGGAATAAAGAACGTAATCATATGCACATTTTCACAATATTCTGTGATACAATGACTCTAGGTAGGAATGAGTTGGAGAAAGAAAAAGCAATGCGTATTGTTTCAAACAAGGAAAGTAATTTTCTTAAATTATTGATAACACACTCTTGAGGATGTCCACCATGAGAATTTTGAATGTAAATGAAGAAAGAAATCTCTTCTCCGAATTGATAATTCTGATAGAATTCTACATCGTTTAATTATATGCTCTCACACTATTCTATTGCTAGTATATCTAAAGTTTAAAAAGATATTTTAAAGAGGCATGGATGATTGGTATTATTGGCAAAAGTGAACTTTCCAAAAGGCTATTTGGAATAAATTAAATATATATCAAACTTATCCAATTAGATGAAATTAAAAAATACTAAAAGAAGTTATGAGAGCCTAAGGTCATAGAGGGTGAAGACTATATAAAGAAATAATTTCAGATCAGTTTCCACGATCTTTCGTCCCCCATTATTGACAGAAATAAAGAAAATCCCATTTTCATCAAAACAGCAGTTGCTTTGCCTAAAGTTTTATGGCCATGAATTACCGGCCACACCTGCCAAGGTGTCATTTTAAAGGTAGCAGAAATCTTAGATAAAAGAAATTCCAGGCATTTTAATACTCGAAAAACGCAATTTGGGAAAGCTGAGGCTACTCAATACGATGAAACTATTATACCGCACAGCAACGAAAATCGTTCAAACATACAAAAATAAAGAAATCGTCCACAAAGTTAGGATATGTGATTTTATGATTAAAACAAGTGGTGTTCAAACAGCAGATACTTTCTCACGCGTAATTTCACGCAAAATTATAGAAAAAGTACTCAAACTCTTCAAAAATTTGTATATGGCTTCATTTCAAAATGTATCTTTAAAGAAAATATTTCATTAAGGATAAAAACTCTATCTTAATAATTGTAGTTGTAAGAATACGCCGAGAAGATACGAACTTTTACAATTTTCGAAAAATCAGTGTTTCCAACGAACATGGAACCTGCACCATTTTCTTAAACGTCCTTCACATTATCCAACAACAAACATTAATAAAAACAATGAAGTCATTATTTTGAAAATTTTGAAGATGTCCCAGGGGCTTCATGTATAATACTCTTCAGAATGAAAAACTTGAAATTTACGGGAGTGCGACATCAGCCAGATCGATTGCGGAATATCAGTTTTGGAGAAAATCGACTGAACGTTTAGCGGCTAGCGTTGTTCACAGACGGACAGACGTTTTGCCGTGATTCGATTTTTCGGTATCAGGGACCGAAAACATACGGATTCTGGCTACACCACGAGTTAGAGGATTATTTTTTCTAAATCTAGCAACTGGATTTATCCACTTTTTCGTTTCCAGGGCCATGATACATTTTTCTGCAGAATATTTGCCGTTTTTTGCGCAGCATTACATAACTTCCTCTCTACTGCGTAAGTGGTAGCGAACAAGTAAAATCACGAAAGGAAAATAATTGAACACCATCCGAACTCAGATTAGAAGCGAAATAAAAATCTTGAAATTGCTTTCATAACAAATGGATGATGTTGATTTTCTTGGAACTGATGAAGATATTTTATAGTATATGGCAAATGTTAGTGTTCAGAACTACAATTATATAGTCTTTAAGCTGGACCACAGAATTCTGAATTGAAGATAAGTCTGCAATTAGAGTTTAATGATAGAGTGGAAACGATTTATCCACTGTCTTTTGATATGTAAACCTGAATAGTGCTATCTTTGCGTGTAGGTAGATTTGGATACATAAATGTAAAAAAAAATAGTTTCATCTAAAGAGTATGCACTATATCTTTATTAATAAAAAATTATTCTTATAAAATTCCTCTACGATAGCGAGAATGGAATGGAATCTTTCGAAAGAAACATTACGGTAATAAATATGTAAATTGGAGGGAGAAAGCACGGATGAAACCCCTAATGAAAAAAGACAATGAAATTGCTTTACGAGTACTCCAAAGAAATTACTGTCGAACAGGAAATCCCGCTGTCTAAGAGTTACATATCACGGAATTGTGAAAGATACACAGAAGACTTCATGACAATAGAGAAGCAAAGAGTTCTACTGAAGTAAGCTCTATTATAAATATCGAACGTTCACATGGAATCTGCAATGACAAATTGATGCAGAATATAGCTTTATAAAATCTAAATTTATCATATGATTGTCAATGAAATTATGCAGTTACTTTTATCTACATAAACAAGAGCGACTTTTTTTGTACTTTATCAGAGCAAATGCCACAGCATTTTTGTGTTTCCTAGTAACAGGACTTTTTTGCTCATTTACGATAGTATCATAAATAATTTTTTATCAGAAGTTTGCGAGAATTAATCAGGTTTTATCATTTATATCACATATCTCAGAAGCACAAATATGAAATCTAAACACTCTAATGTAAACTGTGTGCAGAATATTTATTTCTGCTTTTCATTCTAATAAGAAAATCATTTCACAAGAACGTTTCAAATTCCCTACTGATCTTAAAATACGAACTGAACAGTTATCCATTGACCGAGGCCCTTCTTTAACCCCGCTGCAAAGAGCCCTACAGGAAGCCAAGTGCTGTTCTCGTTTCACTCCCAAGCTGTTCCTGAGAGCAAGACACACAATGTGGGCATATGGATGTAGAGAGTATGTACGTTCTCGCAGAGTTAGACAAACCTCCGCATATGGAGATGGGCCGGGAGATTTTGCGAGATGGAAATGTCAAGAAACGCTTTTCGCTTGGAAAGGAAGAGGATTGTTACATCGTTGCCGGGTTGTATGGAGCAGGGGTTTCACAAGCTTACGACCTATCGTTTCCGGGTATGTCGACGATGAGAGTAACACGTGTCCCCTTTGAGGCAAAGTTACTTGACGTGTTTCATAAAGACTTTATTGTTCCACTACGACCAAAGCTGTTTTTCCGAGTCGTAATAATGTGCATTTAAGAAGGTTACTGCAGATATATTTCATTATTAACGTTATAATGTATCAATTTCCTATTACACAGGAAGATATTAATAATTAGATAGAAAAACTGGCATCGTTTTCAATGGGTATCTATTTCTTTACACTTTTAAGAATAAATACATAATACATAATTAAATTATTTTTCTTGCAAAAACAAGATCAAGAATTATTTCTTTCGATATCAAAAATAAGTGAGTAATTTGACGTAGTAGAAATGTAGACGTAGTCTACACTTATAAATAAAGTTCATTGGCTTTCAAGGAGATAAACTTTCTGTCCAAATAAATAAAAAAATAAAAAAACACGAAATCTGCCGAATATTTTATAACACTTAGTAGTTATACATATATTCTGTGACAAACTCAATCAATACTTTATCTGTCAATAGTTGATGAAGTGTTATAAACTGAAGAGCAGTCTGCGACACTATATACTAGACAAGATCCAATGATTTTGGAATTGAGTTTGCTTTTAACGTCGGTAAATGCACTGGTAAATGCTCATCATAAATTATTCTGATTTAATCCTGTCATTTTCCGCTGGTCTTCTGTCATCAGAGCTGCCTCCGCTTTCAGTAGCAAGGGATGATATAAGCTTATTTACACTCTACTCATCTGTATTTGCATTTACGTTTCGCGATTCATGTTTGCTTGACATGTGACGAAACTGACGACTTCTACTTTGGAGGTAAAATTTCGAACACGCCCTGTATGATGACCTGTCATTCATGCAATAACATTATTACTTTCATTATTGCAAAAGAACAAGTACGAAGAAAATTGACCTTGACAATATTATTAAACATAAATAATAAGAATATATTTTTTTCGTTTTTAACAGCCTATTTAAACGCAAACATTTTTGAGATGGTAATAATGTATGTTATTTCTACTAGAACAGTGTATACTGCCTGTAATGAATGTAGTTTAATTGCATTATCTATAAGCTAAATACATGGCTGTAGATACATTAGAATATGTGGTAATTTTAGTTCTATCAGTTCAATGCCTTTATTGATAAGTTACTACATCGAGTTAGAATATCATCACTAGGTTTGGTGTTTTAGAGATACTCCATGCATTGTTCTCCACCTTAATAATGAGTACGAATATTTTTTATACTAATATGTTCTCCGCGGTCGGACTGCATATCACGTGGAGTTATTTCCCGGCACATTTCACATTTCGTATAATATGTTTTATAAAAATGTGATACCAGTAATCAGTAATTAAAGAGTGAATAGGGGAGAATGCAGTGGCACCGGTTAGCTAGGGAATGACAGTTGAGTGCGCTCTACCGAAGTCTGGTGAGTGTTGCGTTCTTTCCGTGTGAGCAGTGAACTAACTACACGCGGTCACTGACCAGTTCTGCACTTGCGCTTGGTGTGAAGTAAGCAAGTTTCAAAGAAAGTTGTTCTAATTTCTTCATGTCTTTAAAGCGATGTAACATTAACCCTTGCATTTTCAATTACTCAATAGTATAGATGGATTGGTAATATTTTCACCATCACTTTAATTCACGGTTTTCGTTTTTAAACTAGCTTATCGAATTGTTGGTTTGTGAAATTCTCTAGCATACATGGTTGGGTTGCTGCAATGAGTGGGAGAATGGCGGTCAATGATCGGCACAACCCTTCAGAAATCTAAATATGAATGCGCTGTGCTTTCATATTTTATTACTTTTGGCTAAAATATATTGCAAGAGAGTGTATTATTTTTGAAATGCCCAGGACGTGGAAAGAACTACAACCAGGGGAGTATTGTCTGATGAAAAGCTGCAGCAATGTTACTTATCAATAAGGGACATTCCAAAGGACAGAAAGTAACACTTCTACATTTCATTCACAACACGTCGTGAATTTATAGGGATTTCAGGAGATCAATTTCTTTACCGAAAAGCAGTTTTTGCTCATCAGCAGGAAGCAGCATTGACTGAACGAAGAAAATTGATAAGCAATCTTTTTATAGTCCAACTCCACTGCAAGTCCATAAAGTGACATTTGCATATGCCGAGGCAAACAATTTTCTAAAAAATGTTTTCAAAGAATCCTACCTTGCTGGTAAAGACTAGCTTTATGATTTTCTCAGAAAGAACTCCTTAAGTGTCCGAAAATCTTAAGCAGTAACGGTATTAAATCTTTCACCCGACAGGAAGTAAAATTATTTTTTTGACAATTTGGAAGCTGTGATGACAAAATTTGCTTTGAAGCCGTATCGTGTTTTTAACATGGGTGACACGGGAGTGACTACTGTCCATGACCCTGGGTAAGCACCAAAGGGAAAAAAGAGTCAGCTCTGTGGGTAGTGGGGAAAGATGGAAAATAATAATAATAATAATAATAATAATAATAATAATAATAATAATAATAATAATAATAACAACAACAACTCCTTATTTGACTTCTCAATTAAAAAGTAGACCTAATTCAAATTTTGAGGAGATAATTTCAATACCAATTTCAACAAAAACAAAACAAAGAAACGAAAGGGAAAACCCTAACAACATTCAGAAATTTCGACTGGAAGTCCTTAAAAGATAAAGATAATAAAGCAGAAAATACTAAAGAAGAAAACTAGGAAAGAAGGACTATAGGGCCAAAACGAAAACGGCCAACGAAGACGATGAAAGCTTAGAGACACATCTGCAATTCAAAGTTCGATTTCGATTCTGAATGCAGTGAAATTGATATAAATGAAGATGAGTTGTGTGACGATGATGAAGTTAATGTTTTGCAATCACGAAGAACAAAGGTGTTTCGTTTGTGGTACATTTGGGGCAAAATGGCGAGGAGTCATACAAGTGTACTGGCTGTGGGCTTCGGAATCATGCACTTCTAGTGGAGCTGATTCAATTGCAAACTACTTTTGTGACATATGCTTGAAGAAATAGAAAACTAAAGTAATAAAACGGACCCAAACTTAAATTGGTTTAACAAATAAATTCGTCGTTAACTGTTTCTTTAATTTTCTTGAAAAGCTTATTTGTTTAATACTATAAGCATTTAAACCATTATTACCCATAAAGTTAAGAGTATGTAACATGTTTATACTGATTAATAATTTTTTGTAAATTATTGTTTAGTTTAATAGTTTTCTCTTGAAGTCAAAAGAGAATCAATTATTTTATTCTTTGGGTTAAATATTATTGAAATTTGTTTTATTAAAACAATTTAAGTACGATGGATCAAATATAAAGGATAATAAAAAGATTTCAAAATTTTCCATATAAAATGCACGGGACAAATACATGTTCGGTATTACCCCATGGATAGGGGAATGCCGATGAAAACTTTTTTTTTTCTTTTTAACGAAATATGTACGAAAGAAAATAACTTCTGCGACTTTTAGTTCTCAACCACAGACACTAGGACATATCCATCTGTCGTTTGATGCAACATTTTAAATTTTCTGATGAATACACTTCATCTGAGCCGTCAATTTCCTAAAGTGATCGGTGCTACCCCATTCTCCCATAATAAGTGATTCCGGGCACAACTCCATGGCAATTAATGTCGTAAATGTAGTTCATGTTACATCCCTATTGTTATTGTGTTCTTCCCTCGCTGGACCCTGAGATCCGGCACCGATCTACACACGAGCCTGCTGTGGTGTGGAGGGAGCAAGAAGCTTGCTGTGGTGGGAGTGGTGTGGAGGAGACAAGGATTTTGAAGGGAAGATAGGAGCAGTTCGTAGTCCGTTTATAGAGTTCTGCTCCAGCAACCGCCTAATGTAGTTCGCTAGAATTCTCCTCTAGACAATGGTTGAATTGGAACTGCGCAGCAGGTGAAACTCACCAACACCGGGTCGCGAACCCATCCCCCGGCAGAGTCAATGTATGTTGTCTCGGAACCATCGCATGAAGTACCTGGTAATTAAAAAACCGTGCGTCCGCTCCCGGTGCACTAAAAGGGCCTTCGGCGCAACACGTGACTGTTAGTTTCGAGGCAGGCCACACCCATTGCGAGGCAACATGGCCGACATGCCGCTCCACAGGTCCGCAGTGACTCAGCGTGCCCTTTGACCTCGCGGTGATTGAAGGGCGCAAGAACGCGAGCTGAGCGGGATAGTCGCCGCGGTGTCTGCCCTATTGTTTTTGCGAGGCGAGCGCTCTCTCTATAGCAATTTCCAACAGCGCGTGACACGAACGGTGTCATGATACCAGGAGTAGTTAAGACACTTTGCCACTGGATGAACTTCCGCGTGTTGCGAAAGATTTACTTTCGTGTCATCTAGCATCACAGAGCTCTGTAATAAATTGTTCAGCGAGTTTCGTAATATTTGGGTTCAAACAACTTCCTTTTTCATTCGAAAGTGATTTTTTGCATTTTTTTTCGAATCCACCGAATACAAAACAAAATTACTTAAAATAATAATTTCAAAGAATGTTCAAGTATGCAATGAATTGAAAATCTGTAGTACATATCGGTTGATCTGGGCTGTCCGGGTGACGCCGCGTCGAAGGCTGAGTTGCCGACGTTTCGACCATCCTGTCGTGGTCTTCCTCACCTCAGGGCATACCAGCCCTGAGGAAGACCACGACAGAATGGTCGAAACGTCGGCAACTCAGCCTTCGACGCGGCGTCACCCGGACAGCCAAGATCACCCACATGACTGGCCGCGGAAGCCTACGACTTCTGTATTACATATCTTTTGGGTAGACATTAAAATGTTTATATTCACAAGGCTTAATGGTGAAGTAGTACTGAAGAACATTCAGTGTCTTCTGAATGGGTAAATTGGAAACAAATAGATGCAAAATTTTATAAATTTGACATTAAATATAAATACATTTTAATGCATCATTTCGTATTGCAAACTGCTATTTAAAATTACAGCTCAAATACTTTGACTTGTGCAAGATACGAAGCGGGAAATGTCGAAACATTTTAAAGAGAAACGTTTCTGCCATTCTAAATTCTTGGCTGGTGGCAGAGGTTGTAGGTTCGAATCCAAGGTGTCCGATATTTTCACTTCATCACTGACTTGTGGAGAGCAAAGGCATATGAGCCCCGTACAATATTCTAAATATCTATTCACGTATTAATTGGCAATAATCCAAAAAATATTTATCTGACCTTGCATGAAATATATGCCAACATGAAATATTCACTAACACAAGTAGAAGTGCAATAAAAGGAATTTATTACAAAATCCTACATTCGTATCACGATCTCTTATCTGAGAATCGATTCCGAGTGACAGCCCTGTGGGTCTAGTTGCTGTTCCACTATGAGTACGGCATCTAGACAATTATGTGAATTTAATGGTGACACAAATCGGTCAAGGAAACCAAGACCTATTGAAAGATGATGGAAGACTTGTCATATTTCTCAGAGATTAAATCACATCACATTGATCCAATGAATAGCAAGTTATTAACTCGATCTGCGATTAATTTGATTGTGTAATTATACTGTTGAAAAGAAAAAAAACACACTGTAAAACTCCCTTTCTATTGTACATAATATGGGCTGCCTGGCACGGAACATTTAAGTGGGGGACATCAAAAGAAGGGATTTAAATGTTACACTTCTGAGGATTTTTTTATTTTTCATTAAAGTTAAAAAAGTGCTTATGGAAGATAGTACGTCACATCTACGATTCATTAATTCAATAAAATAATCAGATAATTTTAATCAGAAACGCATTCAACACGATAAATTAAGTTTCTCATACTAATACTCGTTACATACCATCAACTTTGTAACGCAACGTAATCAATGATTGCCTATAGACAGTCACTAGCTGCAATGAAAGTGGTTGCTTATTAAGATATTGTGTGATATTAAGTGGTTATTAAGATAGAGAAGCTCCAGCAAATGTTCATCAATAATAGATGGTAATTTATTCAATCGTTTCTGTGTGATGATATTTCTTAAGATCGTTTTCAATCTTCGAAAGAAGCTAACACATCGTTCATGTTGGCAGCTTATTATAAGTCTAGGACGAAACCAACTGATGGGTAGATTTAGACTAGATTACACGTTTCCATTTTTTAGGGCTTCTGTTCTGCCGGGAGAATGTCCCATTGGGACGCATATTCGACCACACATTTAGACAACGACACACTTGCGGGCAGAAAGGATGGCCCTCCGCGACGACACATACATGAGAGACAAGGGACAAAAAAATATGCCAAGGTGGGACTCGAAATCGCGACTGTTCAGACTGAAGCGCTACGTCGCAACTCTTCGCTTCTTCGGCCATCCGGGTCGGCAACGCTTACTTTAATAGAACAAAATTGAATTCAAATAAAGGTACTTGATGCATTTGAAAACATTGTGTGTGCGGGGAGGGGGGGGTCCTGGCCGCCCTGCCAGCTACGATCATACCACTTGAGCTAGAAGTTCCCGACCATCATCTTATCACCCCTCCGGTGTCCGTTTTCTTCAACGACATCCTCGTCTCCGCATCTTCCGGTCTCTTCCGCCCGAAAGGGCGGGCGGGCGGGTGGCGATTGCCGTCACGCGTGCGCGGCGCGGCGCGTGCTCATTGTGAAGGGCTAACCACCGGCCGCGCACTTGGCGCGTGATGCGTGCCAGATGAAACCGCGCCCACGCCCACGCGCCCGCACAAAGAGCACCGCTTTCTAGCGACCCCCAGCGCTCCGTGGCACGGCGGCGGCGGCAGTGGCGACGCTTTTGTGCGGCCTTGCGACCAGCTGTGCTGTCTCTGGACAGGGGTGGCCAAGACGTTGACGGCACGACCGGCTTTGATTCGATTATTTAAATTCCCTGGTGGCAGTAGATATATTGTGGGAATCCATGATATTAATACAGAATTATCAACAGCAAAGTATACCTCGGCTAACCGGGAGACGCCGCTTCGTTGGCTGAAAGGGTGACGATTCGCCTAAAATGTCGCAGGCTTCCTCAGGGCAGTGACTGACATATCGCAGACTTCTTCAGTGCAGTGATAGTTCCTCAGGGCTTGTATAGCCAATAATTTATGAAATCTAGCCGCGGAAGCTTACGTGTGCAACCGCAAAGTATATTATTATTATTATTATTATTATTATTATTATTATTATTATTATTATTATTATCATTATTATTATTATCATTATTATTATTATAGTTATTATTATAATTATTATTACAGAATTATCAACCGCAAAGTATAAATTCTTGGCTGTCCGGGAGTCGTCGCGTCGCTGGCTGAATGGCCGACGTTTCGCCTGACTTGTCGCAGGCTTCCTCAGGGCAGTGATAGTTCCTCAGGGCTTGGATACCCAAGAATTGTCAACTGGCATGTGGTTAGATAATGTGGATGTATTGCAATAGGTCTTAATGTACTTCAACCGTAACACTTTAAGTAAGTATAACACACAACATGCTTAGTCCTCGAGGTTATCTTTTCTGTCATTTCTGTTTGAGGTTCCACATCACACTTCTTTGAATTTTTAGCCATTTTTTCCATTTTAAAAGTATTTTATTTTGACTTGTATGCCTCGGGAAGGCATGCATTGTGCTTGCGAATGAGTGTCAGAGCATGTTATTTTGGCTAATTATCATCTACTTACTACTCACGCAGACTGATAAGTAACGACTTCAAACATAATTCTTCAATGCAAGGTTTGGGGGTCACTGGCATATCGTGCGACTGGCAGACCAAAGGCATTAATTTTGGTTTGGACCACAGAATACGCGTACGAATTATGAAACATGGCCTACTGACTGACATTTTCGTGACGCTATTTCTCCGACTACAAGGAATATAGCTCACCTCAACTAATGTAGCTTGGTATCCTAAACTTTCCTGGAGGTGTGGTAGTTAAAAACGTGGAGTAAGATGCCACCGTAGGGGAGGGTGTTTGGTTACAATACAGGTTGAAATCAGAACACCAATCTATTTTAAAGTAAATTTCAGATCCGTTGTGTAGTGGTCAAACGTCGTACCTTTCACCTCTGGGTTTCGGTTTCGAATTCCGGTCCATCCATATTGAAGTGGTGGTGCACAAAGCTGGTTTACTACAGTTTTTTTCGAAGTGATTCCGTTTTCCCTGTCTCTCATTCTACGATTTATTACACTCAATCACCTGCTTCTCCTATTACCATTTTACTATTACGTACTGTATACTATAACTATTTTACTACTACTATATTCTATTTTTGATGAAGACATTTACAATGTTGCATCAAGAGTTTGGTTTCCGCAAAATATTCATATTAATGCATCAGTATCATCATTGTGTGATATAGTATGTTCTTAACTGAAAAGTAGTAATCCACTCTACGTATAATGGTACTCTACGTATCATGGCCACCCCTTACTTACAGATCGCTTGATCATTGCCTGTATTGAAACTGAGTGTGTGCAGTTCTCTATTCACGTCTGTTGATTCATAGAGACTGATGCGGAGCCTTTCAATTGCTAGTGCTTGCATTGCTAGTGGAGGTTTGTAAGAGATCATTGGTACTGATAAGTTCACAAGGGTCAGTGTGGAAGACGGAGAAATGAAAAGAAGGCGCACCGAGCTTCGCATGTGGCTTCTTTGAAAATACTTCGACGTTCACCTGTAGGAACCAGGAACGTCGTGAGGTGGCCTCATTTTCTACTATCAGACGATACTATATTCTTAATTAGTAACCCACATTAATCTTAAAATGAAATAAGATGACAGCCTAACACATTTATACATTTTTTAGCTCATACAAAGTTTAAGAGTTCATCTTTCAAAGTACATATGAACTCAACAGTGCACTTCTAAGGCTTCGGGAGTGTGAATAAATTATGCTAGTTGTTTCGTTAATACATCGATCATTTAGGAAAGTGTTATTATACAGGAAATCAAATCAATAGTCATGACAATTATTTTCATTAGTATCCACATTACCGTGTTATTTTATTGTTCGAATTTGAATATATTATCTGTCAAATATATGCGCAAAAAAGCAACTGAGTTTAATTTTGTATGCAACATACGTATCTCCAAACTCAACTCATCACAAATAATATTCAATTTTGGAACGATTCTGTTATTTTGGCAGAAATACAAGAGAATGCAGCCCATGCTTAGTGCGCACACGTAGAGAGGACATAAAAAATGATGAGACGGAACCACAAACATTGGTGGATGTCAGCCAAAAAGAACAGAGAAATTTCTTCTCTTTCAAAATACCGTTACGTTAAAATTCTTTTCTAGCGTTCCCATTGCTTCATTTTTGTATATTTATTCAGATTTCGTGTCCGCAAAGCATGGTGCCCTACTTCACCCACACGAAGGCTCGTATCTTGGCAATGGGTTACTGTGTGTGCTTTTCTGACCACAAACACGTACACATTCTCCTCACGTAATGCACTTCACCACATGTAAGCTATGAGAAAGTGCAGTGCTGTCGCTGTAGCTTCGCTGGAAAAGTCGAAAGTTAATTCAGCCCGGACCTCACAGTGTCATCTGTGACACGCTGCGTGAACTCTTTAGAACTGGATGATGAATGAAAGGATGCAGCATCCATTCAACTCCTAGATGGGCAGGTTGCAAGTTGAACTCCAGATGTTTTGCATAATAAAGGAAACGCATTTGTTTTTTTTAGTACACTTTCACAGCTGCACATCAGCAACTACGTAAGCAGGAGCCAATAACCTCTTTAAAGTTTTAGGTCTTTTTAATTTTTCCAAGCATTTATACAATCTTTTGAAGAAATAATTATAATTATCTATTTCTATTGAGAATAGTAAGTTAACGGACATTCATTGTTTGAAAATAATTTTATAAGTTGTTTACAACATATTATTATCCAATTATGATGAACTGGAAATATGTTGTAGAATATTACATCATTTTTCCTGAATGTGTTAATTATTGCTTTTGAATTTACGAAGTCTAGTCTTTTCTCAAAACAATAAATCACATCTCTAACGATTTTCAATCAGTTTTCTGTTCTTATTTGACGGTCTTAGTAAAATAAAAATCGGCAAAAAAGTACATATGAAATTTGATGAATAAGAAAATGTTAGATTTTCATGATTTAACAAACGTGAGAATATATATCGTAATCCATAACTCTCCTGATATTTGTTGAAATGGACAAGTTTAAGTCCATGCGACTGGTGCCAGAAGCGAAAACATTTCAGAACACTCCAGTTACCAACAAACGTTTGCTGCGTCCCAGAGTAGACTACTTAGAATGTTCTTATAATGCACCCATGTAGGCAATTATGCTTGAGAGAAGTAAGTAACATCTGCATTTCATTTCCGCGCAATGATTAAACAGTATTCCATTGCCAACAATGAACAAAGTCAGCAACACCTTTGGACATGATTACAAGATTAGCAACGAATAGTTTACAATAGACTGTGTGTCCTTTGAGGAATGTGTCTTTTGAGGACTACTTGCCAGCTCCCTAGCGATCACACATTTTCGTAGGTGGAAAGAATCGGACACACTCTTAAGATATAATGTGCATTTTTCAAACCTAGAAATTCGCTCACGTTTAGATCTCTTCCCGTCCACTAATCGAGACAAATACATTCAACCCGCTCAGATCAGGGAGTGATCATTTTTTTCGTATCCATCCAGACGATTTCAAGATATTTCTCTAAGAAATGTGATTAACGGTTATTTACTTTCTAAAAGGCGTTTTGACTGGCCTACGGCATCATCAGGGGTGTTCAATGGCTTATTCAATTCCTCTCGACAATTCCGATTGATTGACACAATTGCCATCCGTATCTGTATAAGATAACGAAAGAAATCTAGAGAAATACATGTTTTAATGGTTACAAACCACTTACGAGAAAATTGGTGAAACACTATAAATTACTTTAACCTATCCGAGTTTGGCATATGAATCGTTACAACTTGATGCATTAGATTGGCAGTAATTTAACCGAATTATGAAATAAATTATCGGAAATATATATTGGGCGGGTTTTGAGCACCCAAAACTCTTCTTGCGGGGGTTTTAAACTCACCTACGGAGGTGCCCACATTTGATTGCATTGATTGCTACATTTCCGGCTGAACCTCAATCCTTAGGACATGAGCCTTTACATTGACGATACAATTTCATTAATGTGTCATTTATTACTGAATCCGGGCGCGTCAACAGCTAAGGTAATTAGTCCCGTAAGTGTAGTCCATGTTTTATCGCGGGGTGGGGGTGTCCTTGATCTTCCCTCGCTGGATGCCGATCTACCCGTAGGCGTTTGGGGTTTTCCCAACCAGGTATCTCCCACCAGCAGGGCACCTCCCCTGCTAGGCAAGCTCTGGCGACTTGAACCCTTTGGCCTCCCGGTCAGCGGCACCGCAGTGACATACGTTGTTGCCCTGAGTTCTATGACCTGAGCCAAATAAGGAATGGAATGGAACAAACTAACTAATGGAATTGATTACAAAACTTCCTAATTATTACAGTAAAATACGCAATTAGTAATAATTTATAACACGCAAGAATGCAATAGTTCAATTCAGTTTTATTTTTTAATAGTTCAATATAATGTCTTGATGCACGGTCATAAACGATTGAGGAAAACTAAACCTGTTAATAGTACTCTATTCATTTACATTCTCAGCATTTCTCATTTAGGCGAGTTTTGTGAAAAGTGGGGGAGGGCTTGAGGCCGCAAACTCCACCAGGGCGGGCGGGTAGGTAGGTAGGGCGGATGGGTAGGTAGGGCGGATGGGTAGGTAGGTAGGTAGGTAGGTAGGTAGGTCGGTCGGTCGGTCGGTCGGTCGGTCGGACGTCGGTCGGTCGGCCCGGTCTGTCGGGGGCGGCGGTCGGTCGGTCCGCTCGGTCGTCGTTCGTCGTCGTCGGTCGGTCGTCGGTCGGCTCGGTCAGTCGGTGCGGGCGGGCGGGCGGCGGGCGGCGGCGGCGTCGCGGAGCGAGCGGCGCGGGCGGCGGGCGTGGCGGGCGGGCGGGCGGCGGCGGGCGTGCGCGGCGGCGGGGGCTTTTTGGGTGAGTTGGTTGGGCTGTTTTGGGGTGTGTGTGTGGTGTTGTGTGGTGTGTTGTGCTGTGGGTGTGTGTGGTGGCGGTGGCCGAGTTTTGGTTGGGTGGACTGAGGTGTGTGCTGTGCTGAGTTGCTAGGGTGGTGGGTGGGCGTTGAGCGGTGGGCGGTTGTGGTGGTGGTTGGGTAATGTGTTTGGGAAGTATGGGTGTCTGAGCGTGCGGACGGCGAGGCGCCGGACGGCGGACGGGGGCGGGCGGCGGGCGTTGTGTTGGTGGTACGTGGGTCTGTTGGGTGGTGGGGCGGGCGGTGGCAAACAGTGGGCGGGCGTGCTGCGGCGTGCGCTGCGTGCGGCGGGCGGAGTGCGTCGGCGGCGGGAGGGGCGGGGCGGCGGCTGAGGAGCGCAGAGGGAGCCGGGGCAGCGAGGGAGCGGGGGGGGGAGGGGACGGGGGGAGCGGCGGAGACGGGCGGGTCGTGACGGGCGGGACCGGCGGGGAGCGGGCGGGGGAGCGGGCGAGCGGCAAGGCCACGAAGCGCGACGGCAGGGCGGGCGGCCGTTGGCCGGCGCAGCGGGCGTTCACGCAGCCAGACGCACGCGCGTGGGCGTGTCGCGGTGCAGCCGCGCGCCCTTTCGCATGCGACAACGCGCGTGCCGAAGCACACTGCGCCTGGCGGAGGGTCTGCGTGGTCCAAAACCACGGCCTATTCCGTGCTGTTCGGTGTGTTCGTGTCGGGTTTTAAATTTCGGATTGTCCCCGTCGTATTTCGTCGTAGCTACATAATTGTAATTATCTTTTCAATACATTTTTTGCCTTCGAAAGTTATTTGTAAGTAAAAGCTTTTCTGCAAACAAAAATTAGAGAACAAATCAAAATAGAAGCTTTCTTAAATTACAATGCATTTCCTAATATTACTGTTTCAGTAGAAATTTGTGCTGTTTTCTACAGTGTTAGAAACTATTTTCTGTTTAAAGAAATTGTTTGTCAGTTGAGATAAAAAAATCACCGATATGGCATGCTTATGGTCAAATCAATGCACCCTGACAAACCGCTCAGAAAGATTAACCCACAGAAAGGTAGAAGACAGGAATATCAGAGAAAGCAAATTGTGGTAGAATTTTATTCCTTAACTCATTCTTGAAACATGTTAAAATTATTTATTACAAATTATTTTGCTCGAATAACTACTACAAAAAAATTGTTTTGTTGAATTCATCATACACCTTTTTCAAAACAAATTTTATTGGAATTTGAAATGTCTGTGATGAGTTGGGGTTCTATAGAGGATATTTTCATTAAAATAATAGTTTTTTACTTGGTAAATTTCAGGTCAGAAACCACGTTTCGCAAGGATTGAACTGAGGGCTACGCATATGACACTCACGCATGCCCCCTCAGGAGGAAGCACGAGTTGGACAGGCGCTTTGTAGCTAGGTCGAATTCAGCCGCTGTCTGGAGCAGAATTTAAGCTGTCGGTTCCTCTGGTCGGCAGTTTTGCGTGGCTTCTTCGATCAACACCAAGCGAAATCCGGAGCAGGTCCTTAAGAAACGAGTTCCGGACTACACGCGAACTTTCCATCCTCTTCATTGTTTTTTTTCCTCACCCCTTACTTACACCAACTTACACTTCCATGCACTTCACTACTGCATACGTCGGAAGACCAACCGGGAGCTTAGAGCATGTCCTGTCTGAGTAGATGAAACCCGGTTGGGGGATCCCCCCGCAGTCCGATGTGAGGATACTATCCAGTGGCGAAGGAATTACAGCCACCTCCCGAATAAAAAACATTCACTACACCAGAGGGACGAGGGACCATAACAGTTGACGCCCCCGGAAAAATCAAACAACCGAAATGGGCATCAAGAAATTGACAGATAGCAACTATACGGTGGACGAAACTTCTTTGTGCTTGACGTTTGAGTATCCCGTGATGACGCCGATAGTGGTTTCTTAGTATTATGCAATAGCAGCAGCTTTACCAGATAATCTAACGTTGTTACCAACAACTCGGAATGAATAAATATAGGAGATATGACGTCTTATCAGCTAAGCGCTTCTCTTACGCATTTATGACTCCTACTATCAAAACATCACATCATTAAAAGTATCCAGAGAGTTTAAGTATTGGACTGAAAAATATCGTGACATAGGACTGAAATTTGGTATGTATTTTGATTTTGAAAAAAAAGATCGTGCAGTGCGGTCATGGAAATTGCAGTAAAGCACGGCAGCAGTGTGTCCACCGATGTAGGGCACAAAGAAGAAATGTTCAACATTGTTTACTAGTCTGTCCGGGTGACGCCGCGTCCATGGCGAAGGTGCCGACGTTTCGGTCGCCATTCTGCGACCTTCCTCAGGGCGTAATGCATTATGTCGGCACCTTCGCCATGGACGCGGCATCACCCGGACAGACTAGTAAACAATGTTGTACATTTTTAAGGTGCCGACGTTTCGGTTGCCATGGCCATAATTCCTTGAGGAAGGTCGCAGAATGGCGACCGAAACGTCGGCACCTTCATCATAGACGCGGCGTCACCCGGACAGCCTAGTAAATACCGACTCCGTCCGCAGAAGCCTACGTTCTCAAAATGTACAACGCTTAAGTGCCTTGAAGTTGGTTTTTGGCCGCGCAACGTCCTTCGCCACCCCAGTGTGCGGCGCGGGCAGAGAAATCCCGCAGCAGTACGCCCGGTCGGGCGCCGGCGCCGCCGCCGGGTATTTCCCTTGCAAATGAAGTCTTGGCAGCGCGGCCCATTGTCCGCGAACGTTTTCCTGCCCCGTGCTTTCGACATGTGGAGCACCGCCGTATGTCGCGGCGTGTGCGGGCGAGACTCGTTGCCGTAGAACTGCTGGTTGTTGGCCGCGGCTCCGCACTTCTCGGGCTGGTGCGTTGATGCAAGGGCTGTGTGCCGCGCCGGTGTGGCAACTGCTGGTCCCAGATGTGGGATACTTCCGCGTGGTGCTGGACGTCGCATGGGATTCGACTGTGAAGCTGTAGATTGGGGGATTCCTCTCATCTTGCATCTGCCTGTCCAGATTAAGGTTCTACCATCTAACTTTTCTTGGTTTAGCAAAGTACAATTTGGTTTCGGACTAATAGCTTTCTTTCGTGAAGGGATGAAGGTTAGATGACTTTCCTGTGGCACGTCGTTGCCATTTTTAAAGAAACAAAACTTGAACATTCGTAAAAAACTGGACATGAAATAATTATCAAAAAGTTCATAATAAAAATCCATGTACCTAATAGTTATTTTTATATGATGTCAAAGGGGTTCTTTCAGGGCGTGTTTTGCTAAAAGTTCATTATTTAGCCTAGTGTTAAAAGTAAGACGATGATTTAGATAAATCTGTGAATGCAACACAGAATACAAAATACTTTCGTCTAACCGCGTCAGCTACTATAGACGTTAATGAATCATTAAATGATTTTTATACTTGAATTAAATAATATGAAAGTCGTGTAAATATTTCGGCATTATTATTTTTAAGTAGAGAACACCTTAAAATGTTTCGCATGATTTTCGAGGTCTGTGCTCTTTTTGAAAAAAAATCGCGGCAACGGATTCATGAGAGGACGAAGAGTCAACCAAACTGGATTTGGAAGTAGGAGTAGCATGCTTGGAGGTTTATTGATGTTGACTGCTTTGGCCTGTGACGCTTGTATTTCTTTAATTGTAATTCCTTAATTTTCACTCTGTCCTTCGATTCTGGTAATTGCGAGAAAGTTGAATGGTGTCCTGCGGTTGGTGGAGTTAGGTCAACTGTGTGAGGAAAACGAACCTAAGCTAAACCTAAGGTTAAGTGTACAGGTGGAGTTGACTACTGCGAGGAAAGTCACGATGTACAACAAGTAGAAAGTATTAAAATATACCGTTTCTTCTTGAAGTATTTTTAATTTTCCTCTCTATACTGTAGTATAAGGAGAAAACGTAATGATGTCAACCATGGGATTTTGCTTATTGGTCGTAAAATTCTTCATTCAATTTTTCATCTGTAACGTCGTATATAGTCAGAATTAAGACACTTTATGCTTTTTCTCAATAGTTAAGGTTATAAGCTTTTGAGTTGAAACTTATTAAATGCATCAGGAGGGAGATCTAGTCCCGGAGATCATTAAGATATTTTAATTTTTGGGAGTACTTTGTATGAAGCTTCTGTAATACGTTCAACATTTCCTTAAAATCTGGCAATAATTTTTTTCTTGAAACTTCTTCCTTACATAGAAGAAAGTGCATTTATAAATATGGTGAAGTACGGATTTTCATTAAAACCCAGAACATTTAGAAAACTGAAAATCTTTATATTTAAAACACCCAGATTTCATTTCTAGAAAACATTATAAGCTATGCAGTCATGAAAATTTCGTGGTTTTTGTTTTCAATCAAAGTGGGTGATTATCACTTGCTGATATTAATCTGTTTTATAGTACAAAAATTCAATTTTCATAAAATCATACAATTAATACAACGAATGCTTCTCTGCCGTCATTTGTTGGTTATTTCATTGAGTGAGTTGTAATCGATCTATTGGAAGCATTCGACATTTACTCTTAGAGGAAATATATGAAGGTAACGTGGCTATTAGAAAAGCTCTTGTGAGATAACGTTGAAGAGTGATCTAACATGTGTGATTTCACAAAACAAAATCCGTAGTTATAATTATGTGGTGCATTAGACTTTTAGGGCAAGCTGGACAGCGGTTTTTTTGTCATACTTCCCTATAGATGTACAGAATTTGGTAAATTAAAAAAAAATTAGAAAGATGTTGAACTCTGTTTTCACAATGAAAAATGATTGTATTCTTCCAGAAGATGTAATCTTTTCTTGTTTCATTAGTCTTCGAGACTTATGGACGTCATAAAATAAAGTTTTTGGAGTTTTCTATTTTCCTTACAGTGAATATGAAGAAAATTTCTAATTACTCTACAGATACACCGGACGCATTTGTAACTTTCGGCGTGCATTCTTGATACCAGAAATTTTAAGATATATACCAACTTTCCTAGCCCTTTTTTAACCATATTGATTCTTGTGTCTTGGATGTTTTCTGCATAACTTTATTCAATTATAGATCTTTAAGTGATGTCATGCGCTTTTTCTGAGTAATTGTTGATTAATAACACTGAGAGGAGAAAAAGATCCGGCACCCCGCGCATTCCAACTATATTTTACTTTCTCGTATACATTCGTATATACGTAGTATAGGAAGAGTTATGTAATGCTGCGAGAAAAAGGTCGGATTTTCAACAGATAAAAAAATTATTTCCGGGCCCTGGAAACAAAAAATGGATAAGTCCAGTACCTGAATTAAGAAAAATATTCCTCTACCAATTGGTGTAGTCAGAATCCCTGTTTTGTGGGTCCTTGATACCGAAAAACCGATTGACGGCAAAACGACCGCCCGCCCGTATCTGAGTGGCGTATGTGAGCAACGCTAGCGCCTTAACTAAGCACACATTTTTTCCCAAACTGAATAAATCCGTGTCGACGTGACCTGAGTCAAAGCTCTGCGATTTTGAGAAACATTAATTTTTGAGGGTACTTTAGATGAAGCTCTACGTACATTTTCAATTTTTTTTTCAGAAACGGCACCAAATTTTTTCTTTAAATTTCTTTTAAGAATAGAGTAAAATACATTTATAAAGGTGGCCTAGGTAGGATTTTCACTGATAACTCTGAATTTTTAATACTTGAAAAAGTTTGAATTTTCTTCGGTGAGTTTTTCCAACTACAAAATTGAAGATAGAGTTTTTTTCTTCAAATGAAACTTGTTCTCCACAATTAGATCTTTCATTAACATCAGGTACATTTTTTCAAACTTGTGGTTTTTAGCAATATTGTTTGCAATATTTGCAATTTAAAAAAATAACAAAAACAATATTTTCTCGAAAACGACTGCAATTTTTTTCTTTTTTACTTTTAGAACGGATAGTTCTAATTGCACTCTTTAATAATGTCCTAAAGCTCATTTCGGAGTATTTTTTTCAAATATTAAACATGTGTAATTTTCTTTAAATATATCTCACGCCGTTAATAAACTAATTTCACGGATGTTGTAAATTTTATTGCGTTCGTGAATTAAAGAGCTTCAAATGACTTGTAATGAAGTTCTTCGAAAACTTTATTTTCTGTCGAAAAGAGCATCAAATTTCAAAATAACTGTAGCGCTCAAGCGCCATTTTTTAAAAAACGGTTCAAATTTTATCAAAGCAAATTGCCATTTAGTACTATGTTTTACTATTCTTAAAATAATATTTCCGTTTTCCAATTAAGAAACCAAAAAATTAAGAAAATTCAAAAAAATGTACTTTGTGCGGTGATAGATAGCAGCTGACAAGAATGTTTGGCAAATCAGAATAGCTAGCCCGGACCAAAGGAAACAGAAAACTAATACGGAGGAGTATGTGCCATTCTGTTGCACAACTAGATATTTGTTTATAGCATTAAGTGTTATGGACACTGTGTAAACCCGACCAAACCGAGTGTAGGACTGGCGATGAGAGCAGCACTATACTTTGTTTTGCTTCGGGGAGAAAAGGACAGGGCTATTGATATACATAGTGCAACTGAAAACTGAAGCACTGATCTACTCAAAGGTCCGAAGGCGTATACACGGCCCTCTTGTAATGACATCTTAGGTTTAACAATACCCGTGACATCCATTTAAAACCACAGGGCAATGCCGAAGCGTTCGATAATCATATTTTTCGTTTAGTTAACAAAATATGCCTATTGTTTCCATGAAAAATCAATTGATTTACAATTTGTACACATTACAATTGATTATCAATATGTAGAATCAATCATCCTAACCCAATGTCGATTTATATTACACAGATTCGTTTACATTATCTGTTCGAACATAACAGCATGGGAGAGGAGTTATTTTGAACAAACTTCTTTATTTTTATACAAAACCAATTTAATTGTTTTTAATTTAAAATATCGATTTTCTTCTTTAAACGCCACTTCAACATAAATATGATAGTTGATTTAACACTAGCTGATTAATGGAACATCATACATTATTTAACATGAATAAATATGCTGTGTGTAAAACATTTGGTCTTAATATAAAAAATACACACATCAGTTATATTTAACAGCTCTGAAAAGTACGCCAGCAATACTTCTGAGTCAGAACAGAATTGTCTTTCTCCTTTCCAACATTAACTCACGTTGTTCTCTCATACATGCCCGTACTTTTTGTGCGAAGTCATGTTTTCACGGCTTTGTCATCTGCTAATATTCCATCCGGAATATGTTAAATAACCTTTTCAAAAGTTTATTTCTTATTTCAAACGTTGTCCTCCAAGGCACAACGCTGCTCATAAATATACACTACAAGACCTACTAAAATATGGTTTGTCTAGAACCACTATTTCGTCATCAAATAGATGCCTCAAAAGGAAAAGATACGCTTGAATTTCTCGAAATTAAAATTATTAAGGGGAAACGAAACAATATTAATGCCAACATGTGGATCAAGGGGTATAATTTGCACTCGTGGTAAATAAGAAAACTGGCTATCATAGCTCGTTTTATTGAACATACCTCTCATGCAATTATACCTATCTTTATCCATTAGTTTCGTTAATTACTATAATAATTATTGATAATGATATAAATAATAGAAAATATTATGAGCCCATGTAAGTGCTGAAAATGATTGAAATCGTTAATGAGTGATCAAATTATTAAGTGTTTTCTGTGCATACGTTAAGTAAACAAATAAAATATGAATAGTATTGTATAATACAATGCATCAACGCTTAACAGATAGACGTATTCCTGTGGCCTCGTTGTCAAGAAATATTGGTTTTAATGTTTTTGAATGGCTAAGGTTTTTATCGCTTGAAAAATGTGCAATAAAAAGTTTTAGTTTCTCGCACAATGCGAACAAATACTGAAAAGAAGAAAAATGTTCTCCGATTTTTTTAATTTAATTACTGATTTATTTGGATAATTCAAAACAGACCACAAGTGTTGCTACAGAATGGTTGATACAGACTTTTTCGTTCTAATTAGTTTCCTATTCTCATGAATATGAACTAGCTTTTCCGTTTTACCTCATTCTTTTCCTAGCTACCATCTAGTCTTTCAGGGTATAACCAATCCTTTGGAGACATTCCCCGACCCAAAAGTGACAACAGACGGGAAAAGAAGGTAACCTTCGAAGAATAAAAAGTCATTTGGGAAAGAGAGAAGCACCCAAACTTGATGTGTTCCTCACATCTATCTTTCGCCTTCGAACCATGTGTGGAGGGGTATTAGTTGTGAAAGGAGCGTCACATTTTTCATAGAAAGCTACCACTCTCTCCACAATCTTACCTCCCACATACCTACATCTAATCACAGACAAGAAAAAGCACTTTGGAGTTGAATACCCTTTGCACGTTGGCAGGGAGATCATTTCACGAACAGAAAAAGTTTCCCCCTGATCAATCAATCTTTATTATCTTTTGTTACAACCTATGTTCGCTAATCCACCGCCATATTTATGACAGTCATATAAAAACACGACATTAGAACTTAAAACGTGTAGTAATAACTCCAAAAACACGACATAAGAACTAAAAATGTGTAGTTGTAACGCTCGTCAGGATTTCATTTGTGAGTTAACTACAACTGCTAAGGCATTGATCTGACAAACATCGAAAGGAAACATATTTCACCTTTATAGCAAACTTCAAAGATGTCGCCGGAGGCAATAACAAAACCGTAGGATAAAGTTTACAATTTAAATTCAACGAGTAAACAAACCATAGACACCACCAATTACGTCGCAGACATTTCAATCTAATGTTGAATTGTAAGAGTGTAAAACAAATTAGCAACGTTTATGGTTAGTTTATTTCATTACGTCATAATTTCGTTGCTCCCAACTACCACCAGACTTCCTCTTTCACGGTAGAGAGTATACTACTGCGAGCGGGTATTGTTAAGACAGCGCGGTGCAGTAGCCAGGTCGTTAATACGGCGCAGTTAAATCAGCCGCTTGCGGTGCTGTGCTTTATGACATCGCGGCGGTAGCTACGCGATTCCAGTGGTTGCCCACATTGGCGCTCCACGCCAGGGGCCGGACGAGACAAGAAGAATTCAGCGAGGAGAATTCTTCTGGAATAATTATTATTAATAAAAAGTATTACTTATTTTACCTTCCAGACACACTACAATGATTCATTGAAGGAGGCTGTACTTGGTGTGTCCGGTCGACTGACGTGGTGTTCATTTATACTAAATTTAAAATTTATATTTGTTCATTTTAGTTATTTAGAACATATTCAAGTGATATTTTGAATTACTTGATGCTATTGAAATTTAAAAATAAACGTACGTGCCATCGGGTTATGACGTTGGCATCTGTATATGGTATCGGCTGATAACGGAGTGGGGGGGGGGGGAAGGGTAGATACATAAACTGCTCCATCCCTTGTGTGCATTACTGGTATTATCCAATCGCCTTTATATGATGTTTACTTACGTGTTCGGAGTATATCACATGGCCCATTGCATCCAATATAATATTTAGATTTAGATTTATTTAGTCAAAAAAAACCAGTAAAAACTGTATGTGACGTATGGGTGAGAAGATTATCTGCGCACATTTTCTTCAGTTCCAAAATCCCTTCCCGTCATTTTAACTATAAATTGTTGAAAGAAGAGAAAAAATAATTTAAAGTTTAAAATAAATAAATCAAAATAAATTTAAAAACAGCGCGAGATTAGCAATATTTGAAAAAATAGAAATTTTTGTTTCCTAGCTATAGAAAACTAATTTGCATCGGTAGACGAACTGCAAGTTTGATTTTTCCGCAGTGCAAACAAAAGAGTATCTCAACCTTACCTCTACTCCTACCACTACAAGCAAAAGGAGAGTTCAACAAAACGTGCGCATAGTGAAGCTACATTTACAATAGAGCTTCCAGTAACACAAAAATATTATCATATTCCATGTAATTAAGATTACTTCTGATGTCAATCTAATACGATTAACCATAACAAAATGCATTAGAAAATATGTTAAAGTGATGTTCGGATATGTTTTATATTACTCTGGCGAAAAGACTAATATATACTCAGTAGTAATTATACCCTTGCAACACCGCGCACGTAAATAATCAAAAAATTTGAACCTAACGGTGTCTGTTAGCCACTTGTAAGACGAATAAATATTCCTAAAAGTGACATGCGGAAAGATGGCAAAATGATCACAATATCATCCCCAGAATATGAGGATTAATGAGTTGCAAGGGAAAAGGAGAACTGACAAAAACCTGTTGCCAACCTGCTTTACCTTCCAGGAATTCTACACGGATTCTTCAGCTACATTCCACAATCAGGATTTAATTCTCGGTACAATAAAAGATCAAATCTAGTGATAGTCACTTCGCTTTGAGTCACCGCAAGAAAATTAAAATATATAATAAAATTAAAATTACATTTTCGTGTATTGTGACCCATACCTTATGAACATACATAATATCTAAATAACTAGTTTACTATTGTGCTAAGTCATACTTACATCGTTTTGCTTTAACTTTCATCCAACGGTTTCAATTATTCTCAGCTAGTTTGCTTCTAGCGTTTACACTCAATGTTGACAGTGTATTACTCACTTGCAATTACTTCTGTATTACCGCACTTTCTCATATGACTTAGTAGTTTGAGCGTATGCACCGCATCACGTAGTCTAGAAGTTTGTTGAACATCGGGATGATTTAAGAATCATTTTCTTTATAAATACTGGCTAAACATTTGATACGGTTTCCAAAAAATCACTGAAAGAAAACGCTTAACATTTAAAATATCTTATATAATAAAGAATTACAGAATGTAGGCCTAATTACCAAATTTTTTCATTAATATTTCCATTTATTGCCAGATTCTAATTATCTTTGGGAGATCTCAAAACTTCAATATCTCGTCACGCTAGTTACCCTTTAATATTTTGTACAAGTACATTATTATAAACAACATATTTTTAGTGTTAACATGTCGAATACTTGAGCTTTTTTAAGAGTATCTCGTTGGGAATTTTGATATACCGCCTTTATCTTTCCTAGTATATTCCGTACTGAGATGAAGAGTTATACAGATAAAATAAACTCTATTTAGTTTCATTTCCATACGAGCCCACAATGCGTTCTCAACTGCTAATCCTTGGATTTTTCAGAATATACAACATCTTTTCGAAAATCCTTAAATGGAGATGAAATGTTTGCGAAACATGGGGAGGAGAATGCGATGAACCGAAGGACGAGGATTTGTGACAAGAATACAATTTAAAATCACCACAGTCCTGAGGAACACATGCACGAAACTTTAAGCATTACGAAAAATAAACGAAAGAGAGCGGTGAAATCTCAATACCTTTTTTTTCTGATTTTAAGTTAAATCATCAGAATGGATAGAGCCGAGAAGTCCTACTTAAGATGAGCAAAATAGGGTCCGGATGGTATTTTTGCTCTGCCCGGTAGTTTTTGAGAGAGCGAAACATCCAATTTTGACGTGTAATGATTGGGAAAGTCGTGTCAATTTTTTTCCTTTTAATCACCGGCTGAGTTGAGCTCAAAGCCAGTATTACCGTTGACCATGCAGCGACTCTGATAGCAAGGTCTTCGGGTTCGAGCCCCGAGTGGATTTTCGACCCTAGCCGAATATATAACATCGAGTTTAGCCTTTGTGTGGGGACGAATTCTAGTGCCCGCTGGTTTGATCGAATGTTTTCATGGTTTACCCTATCAATAACAGGTAAATATCTCAAAAGTAATTATAACAAAGGTGCCGTGGATCGCGCTCGATTTTTCCTTTCACTTCCTCGTACCATCCTCTCCCTTTCGAGCACTATAGTACCACACATGTCTGGAGAATGGACGTAATTTGAGAGCTTGTGCTGGTTGAGGTGGTGACCTGCTGGGGGAAATACCTGGAGAGAGAAATCTTCCGTAAGATGACGTGAAGGTCGGTGTCAGATCTCACCACCCAGCGTGGGACGAATCAAAGCCAAAACATGCACTACACTATCGGGACTAACTACAATTTTTTTTCGAACCCCAAACGTCAATTATTCAATCCTTTGAAGTATTCCGAGGAAAAACGCAGTATTAATAAAGTTGGTTAAGTCATGAGAGCGATTATTTTTAGTCATTTTTTTCAACTAAATTGGAGGTATGGTCGGTGAATAACATGAAGAAACGATTAGCATGTATATCACAAACGATCATTAACTTATTTGGAGATGAGATACTTCCTAATATTTTTTACATTCCAGCAGCTGGAGAAATGAAGAGCACTTCATTTAAAGAAAAAAATATTGAAACGAATTAATTATCTCTTAATTAAATGTCGTATACTGCTGGTATAGTAGAAAGCGCGACGAGAGTCACTCTCTTATATTCCACGTTTGTGAAAAATTTAAACTAAACTTTGTTTTTTCCTCTCAGAGGCTAGCTTCAAAGCGGTACCCCTGGCCTCGCCTGGCACTACATTCACTCTCATCCATCAGTATCTAGAGTCTTGGGACGTGGCGCCCCTCACTCTCTCACCATTTTCTCTCTCCCTAGTTCATCAGGCCGTGGCCCGTGACCTTACCTATCGATAACCCCACTAAGAAAGTCTCGGCCCTTTTCAGCTAGTTCCTGGGTTATAGCTTTAAGCCTCTGTGATCCCTAGACCATTATATGAATGATAGTTAATGTTGGGATAGTAAGGACAGTAGGGACTGCTTGATGGAGCGATCCGGTGGAATCCATTTTAGTATGGGAAGCGGGAGTACCCCTAGAAAACCTGCCGCGTGGCCGCTTTGTCCACCACAAATTTCACTGCCTGGGATAGAACCCGTAGGCTAGCGATGGATGGCGTGCAGTCTGCCAACTACGTCACGGGACGCCCGTTCCTTGATTGTGATGATGAGTCGTTTATTTTTCATTTGTCTTCGACGTGCACTCACTTAGAACTTCTTTACCAAAAAATATATTCATATTCTTACATGATTTTCGACTAAATTGGTATAAATTCTTACAAATTACTTTTAGAGTAGACATAGGAACAAACTAAAACCCTGGTGAAAACTATCGGTAACAGGACTAACCGTATAATGACTCTTCCGTAACAACGGAGGAGCAATATGGTCTTCGACGAGAGTCATCTTTTTACATCCAGTCAAAACAAGCTTCAGCTAGCCTGAACCGAGAATACATAAAATAATATTTAAAATAGTGTTTTAAATATCCATAACAAAGAACCATGATATACTTCCGACTACTTGATTCACTTCGTAGTCCATCTTCACGACTGAGTATTTTCGTCTACACTAACTTGAGTCCCGAAACGTTTTACACACGGTACGTTTCTTGCAGTAAGTCCGCAGACAGCAATGCAGGCGCCGGTGGCGCAAGTGCCAGCCACGTGCCGCTTCTCGGAATCGCTTCCCTATCCGCTGCAGCTGCTGTCTTCCTTCCGCGTTCTGCGAGCCGGTTTGGCCCGCTGCCGCCGTCGCCGCTGCCTTTATCCTTGTAAAATTCAGCGTTAAATCACTATTCCTTAATGATCTTCATAAGGGATTCCCAAACCTTTTGCAGCGTTAAATCATTATTCCTTAATGATCTTCATAAGGGATTTCCAAACCTTTTTGCAAAGTACAGCGTTAAATCATTTATTACTCGATGATCTTCATAAGGGATACTCAAACCTTTTTGCAAAGTACAGCGTTAAATCATTTATTCCTCGATGATCTTCATAAGGGATACTCAAACCCTTTTGAAAAGTACAGCGTTAAATCATTTATTCCTCGATGATCTTCATAAGGGATTCTCAAACCTTTTTGCAAAGTACAAGCATTCAATCATTATTCCTCGATTATCTTCGTAAAGGGTTCTCAACCCTTTTTTGCTTATCTACCACTGATTATCACATAGTTCTCGTCTCCCTTCCATGAAAACGTAAGAATTATCATATTTACCAATTTTCAGCAAACTTAAAATTATGCATTGAAAAAAGTTTTAATTTTGCAATTTGTAATACGTTAAACATTCATTTTTTCAGCTTAAAAAATTATGGAAAGGGGGAATGAGATCTGAGATACTGAATTTAAATGGGTTCATGCAATACCTACCGGTCGTTGAATGCATTGTCAAATTTCGATAACATCAATTAAATATTACAGTCGAAGTTAGTGACAGAGAAAAATAAGATGTGTACGTGACGTGAATATTAAGTGCTATAACTTTTACTGAAAATATAATCTATCTTCGGTGACAGGCAAATTGAAGCAATGGAATTGTGACGGAATGAGGCACACCTTTAGTGACGGAATGAGACACCAATTATTTAAAAATGACTCTACAATAATTCCAATTTGTGGTCACTTCACGAATTCCCATTAATATTCAAACAGAGTTTCAACATTATCACAAAAATGCAGCTTTTCTCGCCTGCCACCGTCACCTACCCAGTAAACTGCATTTTTTAGTGGCACATGTGCCTATCACTTTCCTTTTGACTTCGTCACCTGCTCTCCCAGATTGGTTGATTATTTCGTGTTTCCGAGAGCGTCAATGGCTATGGTCATTAGCGCCGTGTATGCTATTACAACGGGGTGAGGGTGTTCGTCTCACGCTGCATGGTAAGATCCTGCGCCGAACTGCACTTTAGTACGGAGAGTTTTCCCCATCCAGGTATTTCCCACCAGCGGGGCACCGCCGCAGGATGGACAACGTCTAAGCTCCCTACCAGTCTCCCGGCATGTGTGGTAGTATTGTGCATATTAGTGTGTGTATAAGGGGGTGAGGATAGGACAAGGAAGAGAAAGGAAGCATCACACGCGGTCCGTGGCCCGTTTGTGAAAGTATTTCTCAGGCATTATACTGGAGTTGATCGGAGAAACTACGGAACCCTACCGATCAAAACAGCCGGCCGCTAGAATTCTCCTCCAAACAACGTCTGAAATCGACCTCGCTAGTGTCGGAAATGCTCCCACGGTCGGGTCTCGAACCTTAGGACCTCCGGTCAGAGGCACTGCACTGACATCAGTCACAACCAAGCCACCGCAGCCAGCAAACCTGCTCTCCCAGCATCACGTGAGAATTCTCCTTCCGACATTGGCTGAATTCGACCTCGCTCGAAAATGCTCCCATGGTCGAGTCTCGAACCCTAGGATCTCCGGCTAGAGGTACTGCACTGACATCAGTTAGAGTCACACCCAAGCCACCGCAGCCAGCGAACCTACCCTCCCAGCATCACTACCATTTCACCCTCCACCCCGGAGAGCGTTGTGTAACTCGCCTCTTCCCGGAGCCGCGAAGGCGCGAGGTGCGCTGTTGCTGCGCCGAGAAAGTTCTTTCAATCGCTTTCACATAACTATAGTAATGAACGATGCCGCGCAGCGCCGCGCGCTTTTTGCTGTCGCGGGAGGAAGAGCGACGCAGACGGAGTCTCTCCCTTGCGCCGACTTCCCCTTCGCCTCCACCACATCCACCTCCTCCGCCCCATTGCCTCTACTGCATCCACTGCGACCGCCTCCACCGCCTCCGCCTCCACTGCGACC